>CM025786.1:20627422-20717272 GCA_014636745.2 Centella asiatica
ATATATATATATATATATATATATATATATATATATATATATATATAATCTCTCTCTATATATATATAATCTCTCTTCTAATACAATGATTACATTTAATTTTTAAAAAGTTTCAATTTACAAAATTCTGAGAAACTCTTGCTGTGCTCAAGATTATAAACTTGTCAAAATAAAATCCAATAGATAAATATAAACAATGTTCACGTTTAATCACCTTAGTTGATCCATGTATATTATTCAAAACTATATGTTTGTGTAGAGTTGGTTTTTACTCCAGAAGTGATACTAAACCATTAGCACGGGTGGGGCCAGAGTAAACTCCCCCTTGTCATCTAAGATGAATAGTTGAGATTGTGAGTTATTGTGGTTAACAATATTTCTTTATGACCTAGATATCAAGAGATTAAATCTCATGAATGAATATGAGTAGGGTAAAAAATGGATTAGTTGTTAGATATTTAGTCCATCAAAAAAAATCGAAGATGAATAGTTGAATCACTAGATATGGTAAAGTTGTGTGCAAAGAATTTAAGTCAAGGCCAAAATTTGTTAGGAATTATGTTTCAATTTCATTATTTGAAATTTCTCGGATCTTGGATCGAAATTTATTCACAAAACTAGATTGTTGGGATAGTGCACGACTATGCACCAAGTCTGGAAAAGAGAGAGATCGATGCACGGTATGATAGTACGTGACCACTACAAAAAAAATGATCATTTGGCAACAGAGAATTTTCATTGCAAAAATAACCTTTTTCATTACCTAATACTATAGACAACGAAAATAGTTCGTTGCATGGTTCTTTGTCAAATCAGCGTTGAAGATTAATTATCCATGCAACGAAAAACTGAAAGTCGTTGCCAAGTCACCATTGGCAACGAAGCTTTATTGTTATTATAATTATTATTATTATTATTATTATTTCGTTGCCAAATAACCATAGGCAACAAAGGATATTTCGTTGCCAAATTTTTATGGTCTTCCTCAGCCAAGTTTACAGGAATGGCTTGGTTGGTCGCGCACAATGCTACTGCAATGACTTCCAACCATCATTTTTTACGGTTTCTTCATTACGATGAGTTTTAGATTTCTTGCGGAGTACTATAGAAATCTACAGAATTTAGTTAGTCCTGCAGAAGTGAAAGAAGAGCCTAAGGAATCAGTGGTGGCATTTCTTGCAGAAGCTCGTGAGAATCTAATGAATTTTTTTAGCCAAGATTCTGTTAAGCCAAAGGAAGAAAAAAAATCAAAAGGAAGAGGTGGAGACATTTCTTGCAGAGTCCAAATCTACAGAATTTAGTTAGTCCTGCTGAAGTGAAAGAAGAGCCTAAGGAATCAGTGGCTTCATTTCTCGCAGAAGCTCATGAGAATCTAATGAATTTTTTTCAGCCAACATGAGGAGAAGAAAAGTCTTCTCCATAAAATAAAATTATAGTAATGCTTTAGGAGAGTTGAATTAATATGTTATCTAGTTATCTAGGATAATTTCATTCTCCAAAATTAATTTATAATGACAAAAGAAAATTTTATGGCTTAGAGAGTTATAGCTTTTCTTTTTATATAGGTTACATGAAGATGCACTACTAATTAAGTTTGTGTTAGGCAATTTGAATCATATTTATTTTATTTTGGTTTTATTTTGATAATCTTTGTAACTACTCACAATCTTACATAGAAGATAAAAGGAGTTATGTTGTCTTTTGTTTTGTTCATATCGTAATAATTATCGCAATAAAAATAGCAAGAATGTCTACTATCAATTTTGAATTTGGAGGTAAACTTAAGTCTAGATTTAGTATTACTATTTTTGTCCGATAACAAACAATCTTTTTCTTTTCCTAGTCATACATGTGTCATTGTATTTCATATTCAATATTTTCCTATGCCAATATCTCTCTTGATTACGTAAATATCCGGTACTCAGTTCCTTTTTACAGATGATCTTTTGACTTTGAGTAGCTCTTTTGTTAATAAATCAAAAGATTCTTTAATAAAATCTCAAATCTAAGAAACTTTTTTCTTGATAAATCAATAAGTTATCCAACAAAATCTCAAGGACCCTTTTTATGGATATCCATAACTATTAAATTCTCATGAATTATGTCCATCCATATTCCAGGGGGGGAAGTAGGTAGTAAGATGGGGTACCATAGTCCTCCCAGTTTTTTTCTAAGCATAATATGTGTACTATATTTAAAATATGATGCCCAAATTCTTTTTCTGTCTCTATTTTCCACTTGCTACTCCCATTGTAAAAATAACAAATATGTGATATTTAAAACTTGAAAAATATAATATTCAGTTAATGTGGTTGAAATTACATGCTATTGCTAATATTATATAATTTTGTTGATTTATTTAATTTTTCTTTTATTATTTTTATTATTTAATTATGAAAAAAAAAAACACCATTAAAATATATTGTTCAAAAAAAATATTTTTGGTCCCCCATTCGTCGAACACCAGCTCGTTTATTTCACAAATCGAATTTGGGATGTAATTCAAGACAAATCTCACATAGACTTGAGTTCTTGTATTACCTTCGCTCATTTTGTATAAAAGTATTTTGCATGGATTTATTTAATCGTTTGCCTTTGCTTGTTTTTCAGTATTTGGGCTTGAGAGTAGACTTGGATGGCTTGAAATAAGTTTGACATCAAGAAGGCAAGAATTTGGGCTGACAAGGATGAACAGTTGGGCCGAAAGAAGTTTTATTAACAGAAAATTGAAGAGGGGTGCACCGAAATAAAAGTCATCCGGGTCCAGTTTTAGGACATTTTTATCATGTCCTACAATAAATGTTATCATATTAATGTTAGTATATAATATAATTATGTTACTAAGATGGTAACATTACATTTATGTTACCAAACTCTCTCATTAGTGAATCATTATTTGACTAATCATGTATTTCTTTTCAAACAGATAATAATATTAACAATGATAATATTAGTATAGATGGTAACTAAAAATTTAATAAGCATAATAGAAATATGTGGACATTGTTGCCTCTTTTATTAATTATGTCACTCTAGTGTCACTGTTTCATCTTAGTCGCGATTATGACGCGTCAAATTTCCATTTTGGATTGGATTGGAAACATTTTTTATTATAGTAGTCGATTGTTAATATAAGACTTGGAGGAGATTTTACTTGTACCTCACTTGGATATTTATTTAATCAAATTTAATAATTCTTCTTTAGTTATGATGACCTAAATTTTCTTTAATTAGAGTCATGATTTAGTCAAATTATATTTGAATAACATCTTCTCTTTTTATTTATGCAATTAAGGGTATTATATTTGTGAAATTATATAGTCAAGATCTTGACACTTTCGAGTGCATAGTCATTGTTGATTCAAGGGTATTAGATTTAGTCACTTGAATGATTCAAGTTGTGTCGTTGTTAATGAGAAAGTGTGGATATAATCAAATTACTTCATAGTCTGAGGGTGGCATTACTTATTTTAGCTACAAGCTTGTGGCCTTAATTTGCAAATGAAGAGATCAAAAAAGTAATCAAGAAATTGACTGGGGTTATGGAGTTATCAAAACATTATTTTCAGAAATACAATAGCACTGTCCTATTGCTATGTTGGTAAATACCATGTTAACTTAAAAGATAGAACAGCTTTTGACATGGATTTTACAAATAACAGGAACTTTCAATCTACATTTCTAACAGACCAAGGAAAAATCTAGAAGAACAGTTTTCATTGAACTAATTATGCAATAAACAGTTTTCAATGTTTAGGAAATTATAATGATTTCAACACATAAATAAAACAGAACAAATGACATCACTCTAAGATGTCATTATTCTACCACTACTACCATCAACCAGATTTTTTCACTCCCATCACTCTTAACCAGAAGTGAGGAGTCAAGGAGAACAAGATCATCTCCATCCTAATTTTTTAAATAAAACCAATTAAATTAGCCCCTGCCCAGAAGGTTATTATCATCATCATAATGTTACTAATTATACTAGCTAGTAATAATAGTACACATGTCAATAATCAACAAGCTCTTGGACTTAAAGATGGTGCAATGTCTTGAAACACCTTCAACCGCTTTTCGATCTTCCTCTGAATTTTTCCATCACCACCAGCAGCAGCAATGCTTGTGTTAACAAGCTTTTCGGGTTCGTCGTTTGACCCCAAAACTGCAGCAAGAATGGCATCCTCAAAGTCCTTGTTATCTGGTAACAGCTCTGCCCACATGTCCCCATTAGTCCCTTTTGGTGAATTTGGCTGACTTCTAGTCTCCATCAGCATAAAAGGTTTCATCGATTCTCTAAAAACTTCTTTCCCAGAAGCAGCATTTCCTGACCTTGTTCTCTTAAGCCTCTCTGTCAATAACTGGTTAGTACTAATCGGTTCGGCTACAAGCTTCGACGAATAAAATGGTGGTGCAGCAAAATTTAGTGAATTCCCAATAGGGATAACTGGTTTTCCAGTTTTCTGCCCCGGAAAATGAGTCAAGCGGTCGTTAGTTATAATGTTTCCATTTACATTCTCATCAGCAAAATCATCTTGTGGTGGAGGGGGTTTAGCCGAATTTGTTGTTGATACATTTAGTTCTCTGCAGGGCTGAGGCTGCCAAATAGCAGAAGAACCCAAGAATGCATCGAACAGTCTTCGCTGTTCTATCCTGTCACCGGAGCAGCCCTTGTTCATCATCTCGGATTCAAGGTCCCGGAGCATCTGTTGTGCTCTCTCATAGGCCTTAAGATGCGAATCGACGCCTCTCGGGCCATCTGCAACAGCTGGTTTGACCCTCCTGAGTGTCTCTTTAGCCTCCAAAATTCGACCTTGTTTCATCAAACAGATGCCCAAGTTGCACATTTTGTTGTTGTCTGGTGCAATCACTAGGGCCCTTCTATAAGCGTCCTCTGCCTCAATGTAGTTGTTTTGTTGCATAAGTGCCCAACCTAAATTCCCCTGAAAGATAAAGATGAAAATGAAAATTCAAGTTTTCTTGATTAACTTAAATGAACTTCTGTTGAAACTAGTCCTGTTCTTACCAATAATCTTGTTGCCTCTTGCTCCACAGAAACTTGAAATTTCTTCCCTTGAGATCTTGCTGTCTTTGTGCGCTTCCCATTAAAAGCCATCCCTTGTTGAATCAAAAACAATTTGTGCTTCAACAAGCCTATCTGATCATCCAATCTCCCACACCTCTGAACAAATCAAAGTTCATCAGACCAAGAATAAATGCAGAAACTCAAGACTTGACAGCAAAATTTTGACTTTTGTCAATTGCAGTACCTTGTAAAGGTCCAGTAGGATGTTATCAAGAGACTCTTGAGATTGATCCGAGCACCGACTTCGCAATGACTTAATGGCTTCAATGGCTTCCTCTGCCCTGTTCTGTTGCTTCATCACAATCGCCATATCTTTCAGAGCACTATCCACTCTATCTCCTGCATTTATAGCTGCCCAAAATAGTGGTATTGCCTTTTCAGGATCCTTTTCCACTAACTGATTCAAAAATTTAAAACAAACCCCATCAGATATAGATCAATCATCATATCTCATAAACACCCATAATTTCAATACAGGAAATTCTTGTACAATTTTATTGAGAAAAGGGATACAGACCGAATCTTGTAAAAAAGAATACTGTAAATCAAACAGGGAAAACAAATACTGATCAATTCAAAAGAAGACTACTAACAAAAATAAAAATAGAAATTATCCAATTCAGTGTAAGAAAAAGTACCAAGAAATATCTTAACCATTAGTTCTTACAAAAAAGTAACCAAAATTCGAAGTGATATAAAAATATATACAAATTAGTTTATCTATTTCATACCAAAAATTAAACCTACCAAATACAGAGATACCCAGAAAAACGCGGACTGTTTGCAACCAATGATCAAACACAACTATGCAGATATTATAAGAATACACAAAGATGCTTACTTGAACATTCTTGGCTCTAACATATGGAGAATCACCAACAGGGACTTTGTGAGTCACATGAAAAGACTCAGATCTAGTTCTGGAGATCCCAAGAGGCTTAGCAGGTGAACAAGGAGCAGATTTAGTGGGTCTAAACCCGGGAGGAGCATTCCACATTTCTTGCGACATCTTCCAATTCTGGGGCTTTAATATTTCTGTTCAAATGAGAAAAAACAGAGATGATGATGAAGAAGAAGCAGAAGAAATGTGAAATGGGTAGTGGAGAAAAGAGTGAAAATTGAAGAAACCTTTGAGAAAGATATAGCCCGAGGGGAGCACTTTCGGTAAGCAGTATGCGATTTTGGAGATTTTGTTTTGAATTTATCGACCGTTGCAAGGTTACCGTTTTACGGACTAGCCGTTGTGTCTAATTAATTGTCTAATATCTTCCTTATTTTAGCCGGTGGCATCTTAGGCGGAAGAATTTTCACTTCAGTCCCTCAATTTTGTATAATTTCAAAATTCCCCAAGTGGAACCTTACTTTGCATTTAATTCCTAGAAAAATGTACTTCAAAGGGTAAAAAAAAAGGATAAAAGACCTAGAGAAAATATAATCGTTTTTTCATGTATTCCAAAATCTAAAGTTGATTTGCGATTATTTTTAGCAAAATCATGATTTGAGTGTTAAAATAATGGTATTAATTGATTGGATTGTTTTAATTACAATAAAAATAAAAATTCTATAATAATATTCTTAACAACTTATCAGTGATAAATTGTGATGTATCGATATGGAGCAATGGTATTCATAATCATCTTTTTCAATGAATTGAACAAATTGTAGTACAATTTCAGTTCAAAAATAGCACAATAAATCTAGCAATAATTGTCACAAACAAATAATCATAGAATTTATGGAGAAATATTACCAGTAAAATATATCTGTATCTAATATTTTTCCGAGACTTCTGAAAAGTGATTACAGGACGATTGTGGTCTTCAAGTATCAGAAGGTGAACTCGAGGATGATTTCGATTGTATGCTAAGCAGAAGATTTCCTGCGGAAGACATAAATAGCTTAATTTGATTTTTAAACCCCTAAATACTACGAATTTATGATCATGACCGGATGTATATATAAATTGATATATAGAGACGAGATGATGTTTTATATACAAGTTAATGTTAAAATAAATTGACTACTTTATTAGATAGATACATAAACTTTTAATATAAGACACAATAATAATATTTTATAAAATTGAAAGTTCCTTCGGAAAAATGGAAGGCCAAAACGTGAAAAGTAAAAGATAGCTTTTACCGGATTGATAAATAAACCATGGGACATGTACGTTAAAGTTCATTTGCTAAGCCTTTTCATTCTGCGATGTGTCGAAAAATCAAAAAAATAATAATAATAAAATAAAAGATACTGATATTTAATCTGAATATTTAATGAAATCCACACGTGAGATAAATTTTTTAAAAATATTATTTTCTTTGTAAAAATATAATTTCTCTTTAGTTTTAGATACTTTTCTCATCTTAATCTATTTATAATTTTTTTTAAAAAAATAACAGGAGACATGTCTTTTTTTCTGGTAGACATCTTATTTTTCTCTTGTATATGCTGATCTTCAAGTTCTCTTAAAACAATTTGAGGGGAAATTAAAAAGACAATTATTAAAAAAAAATTATTTTTGTATTATCAAAATATCAGCGCCACAGTAATTAAAAAAAAGTTCAAAAAAGATTTCCTTCCTTGATAAATTGGGCTGAATTTATCCACATATATTTTACTGAAAATGGGAAATAAAAAATTGTTGGGAGAGTTATTTTCAACAATCGCGTAAATTTCATAGAATCTATAATCAAATCACTATTTGTTTGTATCGAATTGGTATTCCTATCATTTTTCAATAAATTATGACATATAATAATAATGGATTATGGAAATAATTATTACAATAATCACTTATTTCTCCTATTATTATTTCAGCCGTCAATGTTTTATTTTTAAAAAAATTAAATTTATTCTCTCACTGCTCCCACCCACAAGATGTGATCACTCACTATCTTCTTGCCACCGGAACCGACAACCTCAAAAGTCAAATCAAATTGACGCAACGACGATGCACGTATACAATAATGTCGTTTCGGATGGATATTTCTCACTGCTCCAGAAAAGAATTACGCACTAATCATTTAAATTGATGAACTATGAAAAAAAGGGAACAACTAATTAAAATACATTTTGTTTTTTAAATTCAATTTGGCTTAAATTTTGAAAACATACCTTAATGCAACAAAATTCATTAAAATAATTTGTATTTGTTAACCTAGAATATGGATTATATGATTCATAGATCTCGAAAGAAATTTCATTAATCATGTTAAAATTTTAAATAAAATCACATGATTGGCATACATAAATGAATCAAATCCACTTTTAATAGTCAATTTGTGACTCTTTTTTAAAAATTAAAAGTTAAAATGGCCTTAACAGAATGCAATTTGAATTAATCGAGATATTTAAGATTGATAATGAAAAATACCAAAAATGAAAAAAAAAATGGAAGGCCGGTATTACACCAACAAGAATTTTAAATGTTTGAAGAAAAAAAAAATCATTCACGGTTATGATGATTGTTTCCAAACAATTTCATCTTTTTCTCAAGGGAAAGGATGTTGATATTCATGTTCCTCCCTACCAAAATATGAAAAATGCTGAGACATTGCTGCCGATCGAAAGATGATAAAAGGAAAATCAATATCACTTTCTTCCTAATATTTTCGTTATGATAATAGAAGATAAATTAATAAGAAGAAAACAAATAAACAGTTATCAAACTCCATCAACCTCACAAGTGAAGAGATAGTTCTGTACAAGCTCACAGGTACGAAAAACACATTGACAAACAACTATGGCTTACTGCAAAATACAAAAACATAATCCAATACCTAAAATCCCATTGCATAATCTTTTCTAGAAGGCAATATATTCTCTGGCTAAAACAGAAACAAGCCTCAAGCCAATAGTGCACGAAAACTCTCATTTTTATCAAGTCTCATGCCTGAGCTTGATGCGGTTCCTGGTTCGGGAGAGCCAGAATTCTGTGATGAATCCTTCTTTAGAGAAGTTGGCATACCAGAAATCTCCTGATAAACAAACTGATAGATCAGTACTCAAAAACTTTTATGGTTCTTTTTGCGATGTCAGACCACAGAACAAACTATCAAGGCCACCATCAAATCAAACTACTAGTCCGATCGATACCAAACAAAGTTCCTACCACATGATCTTGTTTTTAACAAGTCCCCTACCATATGAATTATGCAGAAGGAAAATACTCCAAATGGAACTACTGGTATATTGCAAGTTACCCATTCCCGACATCTAAGATCACATAAATTACAGGTAAAACTGCAGAAATGACACACAACACTAACTCCGGCTTTAGCAGCCTGCTAGCTCATTTCTATCGCCTTGCCTGTCTTCTATAAATGCATCTTTAATGGAAAAACTAAAATAACTTAAACTAGATATTAAGAGTTAGTAAAACGTCTTTTTAGAGGAAAGATCAAGAACTCACCTTCATTAGATGCATCCTCAAGTCACAAGGCCGCACCTGATTTCCAATACATGTCATAACAAAAGTTGAGTAATTGAAAAGGACATCTGCAGCAGCTTGCTTTCTTCCTTCAGTCTGCAGTTCAATACAAGCTTAACCATTAGTTCGATGATAAGGATCGAGTATAGACCAATAGTTTCACAAAAACAAGTGAGAGCATCAGATAACCACTCAAAACATTTATTACTTATTACATCCACAGATATGAAGTCTGGTGGTTATGGGCCTCCTATAAAATGATTATTTTGGTGTCTGGATGTTATGGGCCTCTTTCTATAAAATGATTATTTTGGTTCTAACACATCAATATCTTTCTCAGCTTACCGAAAGTGCCACGTATCCCAAGGCCTAACGTACAACTTAAGAATATAAGAGAGGTCGTGAAGTCTTTATAACTTGTTCTACAGACATGAATCTGAACAAAACTCCTGATATTAATGTTCCAATCAGTTAATAATGAACAAAATCATATTTCAGATCTCACCAAAATCTTTAGCAAATTTGAAAACCCAAATTCTAGTATAAAGCAACCTAAAGACGAGGTCAGTTTTACTATACCAAATGGTACTTCATCTCGTGCAACATGCTTTTAGATGGTTGACAACTAAGATTTTGGTTACCGGATGTATGGGTGGGCAAAAAATAAGGAGATGATGTGGCGAAATTTTAAATCTTTGTAACCCAGGATGAAGTATGAAGTATATGTTGTACCAGTAAATCTCATCCCCCTAATGAGAGGCTTATGGAAACCAAAACCAACAATATGATTGTACTAACAAATTCAAACAGCTAGTTTATAGAGCAGCAGAACAAAAGGATGTTCTTTTGGTTCTTTTTCACATCAAACATTATTTTGATGTTTAATGATTATGGTTTCCACTATATAGAATCCCCATTTCACCTTCACTATTAGGGTATTGAAAATTATCAACCCAAAACATTCAAAAATTAACAAACAAACTAACAGAATAGCTTTAAAGCAAATATGTGTCAATCAAGAATTAACAAAATCCCTAAATTAGGTATTATATCAAAACCAAGAGCATAAGGGTTAAAACCGATTATTCGCTATAAAATTGGCATAGACTAACAAATTAACAATCGCCCCAACATTTCTTGTGAACAACTAATTGAAATCAACGAAGTAATTTATCGATTTTAAAATTTGGGGATTTGTTCGTGTATATAAGTTATATAACATACATACAAACGGGATTGAAGAAAAAATTGAAAGAAAACTCAAGCGATTTCTGAAACTAAAAAGAAATCTGCAAGATGGTTATTTTCTGTTACCTCGTAATCTTCTCGGTTCATCTTCGAGCCTTCTCCCAAATGTCCTCTCGCAGTTCCGACGAATGTCTAATTTGCGATGAGCTTTCTTTTTTATTTATTTATTTTTTCAGTTTCGATAAATTAATTATTTAGTCACTAAATCATCTTCTATTTTATTGTAGTTTTGATGAGATCCCGATTCATGGGTCTAACCGTTCTGATTGAATATTTTTACGTTGTTAGTTGGTTTATTTATGGATAAAGTTAATTTATTGTTTTATTTTTTTTACAAATTTATATGTATTTTTAAATTTATCTTTTAAGATGAAAATTATTCATTTTATCACAAATATAATTTCATACAATCTATCATTTCTTCATTATCATAGCTTCTTCATAATTTTTGTGATTTTTATCTTTTACTATCATTTTTCTTTTATCCACAAATTTCATTTTCATGTCATGTTATTGCTTTCAACCAAACACAATCATAATTTGTGAGTCTTGAAGGCTGATAAAATAATAAAATATATTAATTCAGATATTTAAGGCAAAATATTAAATAAATAATCAAATTTATATTCATATTCATATATAAATATTTAACTGATTCAGTAAATACAAATCTGATAAACTTATTTAAATTTAGACACTTAATAAAATAAACGCAACTAAGAATCTCTTATGGATAAGACAGAATACACTACATAATTAGGAAGCATTATTTCCTATACAAAAAAATACCTCATATTCACTCTTTTTCTAAAATATAAGTCGTTTTAATTTTAGTCGAATTTTTTTATACGTTAAATATGTCTTTTTTAAATTTAAAATAAATAATAATAATTAAAAATATTTTGAACGAGGATTAATATGAATACAAACTTTAACTACTATAAAATATAGGAGTATCCTCCCTCTGTAACTAGCAGCCACCATAGATATGCTTCCAGTGCAACAAGCAACTTCTGCAAATCTGTTGGACTGTTTGTAATATAAATTCTAGTGTCATTGTGTCAATAAAATGGGAGCTTATGCACATCAGTTTGTAATTCCACTTGTATTGTAAAAGTTATTATGTAGTCCACCATATGATAATATATGTGAGCGTCTCCAGCAACATAATTACTTTTTGGCTTTTCTTAGTAACAGAGGATTATGTAATACGTATTTCCCTAAAGAATAGCCATCAAGATTCAAGTATACAACAGAAAGATATTTTAAGATGAAACGATAATTGTGTATACATGAGTAAGCTTATGAGCAATTAAATTTTGGAACAAAAACATGAAATTTGTTTTTAATGCACGTGGTATCTATTTTAACAATGCCAAAACACCAGAATGCATCTGTTAGAACTGATGAAACTAAATCGAATTTGATAAATTGCAATACAAACCGGAGAAGAAAAAGAATAGTGAAGCAAATTGAGAATTTGAAGTCATATAACAAGCATAAGTTGAAAACTATATGAATGTCACAAATTGTTGCGTCTCCAGTACCCAAATAGTAATAAAGTAAGATTACTAAACACAATTTCATATGGTTACTAAACTTGAAAAGTAAGACTGTGCATATGCGGTCAAATCAGTGGATTTAGCTGAGGCGGAACATAAAAACCCTGTTGCATAAAGGGGTCGTTCGTTGTAATCAGTGGATTCATATCTCCACGTTCCATCATTGTCATAGGCTGATGAAGATCATCGAATGAATCCACAAGATCATCTTCGGGCTTGAACATGGTTAATGGTTGATAGAGATGATCTTCAAATGTCGCATCTACATGTGTCACATCTTCGGGATTGAGATTCGCATTATCTGGTGGGATCATGGCCAGAGGTTGAACAAAATCTTGAAATGAGTTGCTGGACTCATCATCAACTTGGTTTTGTGATGAACAAGTAGAATACCCACGTGTGTTACCCTCATTCTTTTTCGTGAGATCAAATTTTATTTTGCTTATTTTCCAGAAGATTACATATGCCTCTCAACTGATGTTCTGTCAAACCAAACATCCCACTTGGGAAAACAAGAAGCTGCGTCATTTTTCTTGCCAAGGTTTGCAAGTGCATTCTCGGCCTTTCTATTTCTTTCCTCAAAATAACGAGATATGCCTATGACATCTCTGTTGCCCCAAAAAAGACTATTCTTTGTACTTTGTTACCGAATTTCGTACGTCTTCTGGCGAGATTTTATATGACCCACTATTTGGTAGTACACCAAACTCATCGGCTCCATAAATGATTACGCACGCATGAACCATCGCAAAATAGATAATTCTACAACTTTTTTCACCGCACCTTCCCATCTTTTCTTGAATGACCAAAGCCTCTGCCTTTCGTTCTCAATTGGCTTAGCTCGTGTCGTCTGCACTTTTGTCATAAAATTTCGGTTGAATCATGTAATTGCATCTGCTTTTGTTACATCCATGATACTTAGAATCTTCAAAAGTTTTACTAAAATATATATTGAATTTTTATCACATTTGTAGAATAAAGAAAACAAAAACAATATTTGTCGAAATTCACCACAAACATGTGAAAATAATATTTCTCTGAGACACCAGTGAGGAAGTCATAAAAACTCACTTGGACATTGAAAACTTGAAACTTTAGCCCATATTATAAAGAACTCTGGTTATTACAAGTGGGTCTTGGACAGTTTTAGGCTCTAGAGATCTTTCAATTGGACATCAAGCATATTGTTTATATATAATAAATTCAATCATAAACTGTGAAGTATTACCATGTAATTACAACTGAAAATTAAATTAACGTGCTTATACATGTGTTCAAGAAAACTCAAGAACCAAATATGACATGTATGTCTGGTCTGTGAATATGCATAGTAGATCAAGCAAACTATAAAAATATTCTACTTTTTCTATATATATTAATGCAAGTAGACGGTCGAGCGGATTTTGCACCTTTTTCTCTACCCAATGGAACATGACATGCATCACTCAACATTTTAGAACCCAAGCACTAGGAACTCAAGAGCTCCCTATCGAAGAAGAAGACTATTGAGCCTCTTGTTGGTGTATTTTGTCCTTGTATACATACATATAGTACTTGCGCTACAAGTCTAGGTTTGAGAAAGGTTTATTATGCAAACGCAGCTGTGCAGAGTTTCTTATAGCAGAAATATATGCAAACACCAAATCAATTGCACTCAACATGTATAGACACCAAACTGGGATGTCCAAAAACTCATGGTTAAAGGATTTAAAACCCAATGCGCAAGTCCCAAGTCCCTGGGTTGTAACATGAGTACTGTTCTATTTCACAAGTTAGCTGTATAATGGGTTGCATGTTATAGCTTCATCAACACATGGAAAAAAAAAAAAGGCATCCATGATTGCATTTGCTAAAGTATACAATTAACAAGTTATATGGAACAAAACCGAAAAGAAATCGCATGTACGACCACCATATAAACTCCGAAATTAATTCTGAAAAAAATTCAGGCGTCCAAGTTTAAACAATTCTGCACCTTTCACAAGATTTGCAAATAACTTTGTTTATATTGTCTAACAGCATAAATCATCAGCATAATGGTTTAAACATGAGAGCCCAGTACATAATTAGTTCCGGCTTTAATCTCCACATAGAGAGTCATTAATGGGGGCGGACCGAAGTCTTTTCATGGGGGAAAGAAAAAACAGACTTATGTCTCCCTGGCAGGGCCTTTCTTTGCAGCTTCTGCAGCCTCTTTCTCTGCTTCTATCTCAGCAACAATTGTGTCGATTTCAGCTTCATCAAGTTGTCGGAGACCCTTATCCTTTGTCATGACCGCAACTTCTATATTCTTTCCACCACTCTCAACAACCTACATATAAGATAAAAAGATGTAGAAAGTTCCCTTGAACGTAAGAAACAAATACACAAAATAATCATTTGATGACATTATGCTCAATAGCACACCCATAACTTAATTAACCGCCTACACTGCCCAAGCGGAAGGCAGCCTTCAATTTTCTTTCATGCTAATCATATTCTAGTTCAGTTCCCAAGCTGATCAAAGCTCATCAACAGTGGCAAGGCTAACAGTGCCTCAACACCTATTCACACCAGTAGTCTTTTATCACCATTTGGATTTTTTATACAACCATATAAGGCATTATACATATCCTAAACAATTACAACACAATCTGCAATTATAGAACACATCCGACAGAGTAACGATCAATCAATTGAGATCGATGTAAAATCTACTAAATAACAAATATGACCACAGGCTTCTTCAAACTTCACTCGTAATCCCCATCAAATTTTTATGTAGGACAGAATGAAAGAACAATAATTCAAAGGAAAAGAGCAAGTTAACAAAGAAAATTCAAGGACTAGGGTGACTTAACCACAGACAGCGCCATCACATCCACCATGACCACCCTCCCTCAACACGAAATCAGTTCCAATGTTCACTGGCAAACCCCACCTGCCTCCCATGCCCACCACCACCCTCACTCTCATAGTCTCGTGACCAACACGGCAACACTGATGACATTAACTGCACGCCATCAATTTCATCATCAATCAACATCTTCTTCATCTCTTCCATCTATTTCACTTATCTCAGTCATCACAAATCCTTTACCATCTACCTAGTTCTAGATTCCAGTAGGTGTGGTGGGGAGGGGACGACGAGGAACAGGGGCAGGGAAGGGGATGACAGGGACTAGGCAGACTGTGGTGGAGGGGGATGGGAACAGGGTTTGAGAATGGGTGGTGGGATGAGGAGGGAGTGGACAGGATCAGCCGTGTCAGAGAAGTGGGTGAGTCAGTTGGGGTAGAGAGCTCTGCTGCATATCTCTGAGAGTTTTATGCAGAGATAAAGGCTTTGATTTTTCATGCTTTGATTTGTCTAAGCACCTAAGCATTAGAATATGAGTAACAAGGCATTAAAGTTTATTGACTATCAAATTATTTTTAAAGCATCTTTCTAATTGTTCTTATTTAGTGTTTTTAATTCCTTTAATTTATTAACTGAAATGACTGTTATGCTATTCTCAATCATATATGTATTGACATTTTAAAAATACAAAACAAGTTATCTTAGAAGTTCTCCGTCAGGTGAGCTATGATGTTAATGTACCAGTAAATGAGAACAAGGAGTTGCAAAATAGTTAGGGCCTAATGCAGGGGTTAAAGACATAAATCTAAATATTAAAAGGCTTCTCTGCTATACACTGTCAGTGACCCATAAAAAACTCAATTCATAGATAATATTAGTAGAAACTAAGAACAAACAGACATTCTGACAGTAGAGTAGTAGACCAAACTACGTGTAAATGATGCGAGTGCCTAAGGCTAATGGTTGTATTATCTAGAAAGTAAGTATGTAATATAAATTAAGAGAAATTATCTTAAAATCCAGAACCATATTACTAGTTTGTTATAAATATAGTTTCCAAAGTAACTAAACAAAAGACAATAGCTAATGCATTTGCCTTCAAACAGCAAGGTCACGGGTTGGAACTATCATCCTCATAAAACTAAAATACCCAAAAAAGGAAAACAATGTCTCTACTCTCTTCATGCAGAAGCATAATAGTGGATTGGTAGCAGTTAAAAAAGTAGCATTGCAAATTATCTCCTAACAAGTAAACTGGGCTGACCGACTGATACTTCGCTACATGCATATAAGCATCTGTTATGAAAATATTACAGTTACCTCCACTTATTCAAAAGAAATCTGCAAGTACATTGCAGTAAGTAAACATATGTATAGAGGCCATGTAAATGGGTGGCATATACTTACTTCAAGCAATGCACGAATAGCAAGTTTTATAGTTTCTTGCCCAGAAGTTTCTTTGTAATTCTTTTCCAAGAACTCCCTCATCGAATTGGAGTTTCTCCCAGTAGCATTAGCTTTCCATGCAGAAAAAGTACCAGAAGGATCAGTCTGATATAGTGCTGGCACACCAGTGTATGGGTCAAAACCGACAATCAAGGTCGAAAGGCCAAATGGCCTAACACCACCACTTTGTGTGTACTTTTGTTGAAGACCAGCAATGTAACGTGTAATGTATTCCACAGTAACAGGATCTTCAACAGTTAGCTTATGGCTTTGACATTCAATCCGTGCCCTATTTATAAGAACTCGAGCATCTGCTTTAAGCCCAGCACAGGCCAAAGCAATATGATCATCCAGATTTACTATCTTCCTCACCGATCTGCAAAGGGGAAGCAACATCATGATAAGAACCAACTTTGATGATGAATAGCAGAAACAAACAGTACCCTTAACATCAACTATGGCCTCCTACAAGGCTAAGACAATTGATCATATCATATAGGGAAAAGATTCATGACTCTGTTTGTACATGTGGGCAGACAATACGATTCAGCACAGAGACAATAAACTCGCAATGAACAATCCAAGATAGCCTTCATCTCGAAAGTTCAAAGCTTCATAACAGACAGATTATATATAGAATTTCAAGGATTCTCCAATTAATTATAACAACATTTATTTTATAGCATTTATATACACCTAGATATTGATACCATAATTACAGCATAAAAGAGAGATTTAAAAAGATAATTAAATAAAAACATCTAATCGTTTGAATGAGTATGTGACTTCTTGTAAGGGTCGCTTCATAATGTGATGCACCTGCTAGCATAATTTAGGTAATCCAAACAAGGTGAAAAGTATTAGCATTTATATAAGATTGAAATACTCGAACCATTCCCAGCCCATGCAAATAAATAAGATCTAGAAGAGTATTCAAGATTTCAAATACCCTTTAAGCTCCGATACTTCAAATTTCACGGTTCCACAAGCAGTACAAGAAAAATACAATGAAATAAACGACTGAATCCAAACTAGGTGCAAAGGTCATGAGCTCCAATTGTAGTTGTAGTCAGATCATGAATGAATATCCAATTTTTGGCACATAAACACCAAAATAGAGGATCTCCCAACAACATTTTTAACTAGCTGGAATCTAGAAACTTCAAGGAATATATTTTCGACTAATTTCTTGAAACACATAAAATGTTGCTTCCAAACTAGTAACCTAAGTTATACGACCCATTTGAAAACTATACTAAAACCCCAATTCAAAAAACGCTAATCTAGAGAAAGAACAAATAAAGGTAAGGAGAATGGACCTGGAGTCTTGAAGTTTGACAGTAGACTTCTTCTCGACGCCGAGAACGATGGTATCGGTGCCTCTGACGCCGACGGCGGCGTTACCTTTACGGACGGCTTCGAGAGCGTATTCGACTTGGAAAAGATGGCCGTCCGGCGAGAAAACAGTGATTGCTCTGTCGTATCTCGCCATTGTTTGAACAGGGGATTACTTTGATTTTTGTTGTGTTGATTTTGGTTTTGGTATTGGTTTGTGTTTGGGGGTTTGGGTTTGGGTTTGAGAGGAGAGAGAAGACTAAAAAGGGAGTGAGAAGATCTCGACTTAGGCAACAAGTTACAACTATTTTCTTACTCAATACCCTTTTTCAATTTCCATAGTATTCCTTCTCTTCCAAAAATAATAATAATAATATTTTATTTTATTTGTATAAGATTGTAAATCTAAAATTCAAACTATAAAAACAATTCAATAATGTTTTAGTATATTGAGATCAAAATTTAATTATAAATTTTTACAAAAGTATTAAATAACTTCTTTAAATATTGCTAAAGTTTTTTAAATTCTATATCCTTTCGTAATTTTCCTATTTTGACATTACTAGATTTAGTATAAACATCGTACATAATTTCTATATACATGGTATATTTTTGTAAATAGTTAGTATAATCGAACTACTCATGAATTCAATCAAGTTAGTAGTATTTTTCTCAAATTTTATTCGATTAATTTATCGAGTTTCAAATTAAATATTATATTTGATTTGCTTTTTGATTGAATTCAAGATGAACCGATTATTTTTTTAAGAGAGCAAGACATTTTTCTTTATAGCAATATCTCCGTTTGGATTCCAAATAGTTTTCCTTATTTTCTTTATCAAGGTTTTAAAAGGAAAACTAAGGATCTTGTAACAAGATCATTGTCGTAAAATTTTGCACATGTTATCGCTATTTTGTTATATTACTTTCTTTTAGATATTTAAAAGTTTAGGGGAAGGTTCTTTCCATCTAAAATCAATAATATTAGGGTGAGTATTACTTTTATGCTGTTTTCTTTAGAGACAAATGTCGTGTCCACGTATTTTTAATTGTATTTTGTAAACACATGACATGCACAAGGTAATTACACTAAGCTTGTGCATATCATTTAAGAAGTCGATCATCCTAACCTAAAATTTCTTCTCTCAAACCATTCAAAATAGAACAGATGGAGTACTATCTACATCTACATGACTACCAACTTTAGAGGAATATGTGGTTTTCACTTTGTTATATTGCTTTTTCCTTTATGCTTATATTGTTAAAACTTTTTACATCAGGACTCAAAATTAGCGAGTGTAATATGATCGTGCTACCTAATTTGCAGAGTGTTTTTAAGTAAGTTTAAGCAGTTCTTCTCGTCAATGAAAGGATGGTGGAGACCATCAACTTTCTGTCAATAGGCTTTGTCAGATAAGCATCCATGCCCACATTTAAGCATTTCTCTTCATCCGATGACATAGCGTGTGCTGTTAACGCGACAATTGGAATGTGTGAACCGGTCTGCAACTCTGATCTTCTTATAGCTTTCGTTGCTTCGTATCCGTCCATCTTTGGCATCTGGTTTGTCATTAAGAAAGAAAATATGGATGTCAGCTCTATACTCCCAAATTTTTTCAGAAAATATTGCAGTAAAAGGAGTAAAGTTGATGTGATTGTCATAGGCGCGTAGGCAAAAACTGATTTGCATTGCAAAAATAAAGCCAACAAGTCAAATAGAAGGTGAAGAAATACTCCTTAGTTTGAAGCCTGTCAAGAACATCTTTTCTCATTTTGCTAAGCCAGATAATCTTGATGAATATAGTTCTCCGAAATAAAAACAATGCAAGTAATAGATTCATCGTGAATGTACCTGACAATCCATAAGGATCAAGTCATATTTTGAGTAATCACATGTTTTCCTGCGATTAGATGTGGCATCATCTGTCTGCAGAGATTCCCTTTGATGCTCATCTGGAATAAGCATGAACTTTAGAGCATCCACTGCCTGCAGCCCGTCTCCCACGACTACGACCTTGGCACCCAATTTTTCAAGCATTATAGTAGCAACTCTCTGGAGTAATGGTGTATCTTCTGCTAAAAGTATATGTAGACCTTCAAGAGAATTCTGTCCATCTGTTGCCCTCGTTGAATACATACCACTCGGACTGTCATAAGAAGTTCCAGCCTTGTGTTGCTCATTTCTGCTCAACTCCTTTTCTTCTGAGTGAGCTTCAGCTAACTCAACAAAGCAATTGTTAACTGCCTCATATTGTGACAAACAGGGAGTACTGGTATGCTTTTGTTTCTTTTCTTTCAACTGAAATGCATTAGTTAAATTAGAAGTTCCTACTTCCAGCTTATCTGAATCGTGGGAGCTTTCAGAATCAGAGTGGTTCTGATCCGTTGCCAGACATTCGTACATCTCATATTCAAGCTCTGTTGATCTCGAAGAATTCATTTGTCTTTGCAATTCCAGATTGCTTGCCCTTATGGCAGCTTCCATTATTTGGATCATTTTTGCTTTGTACAATGGTCGGTTAACCATCAAAAGATGCCCTTTTCTACGAAGCTCCATTTTGATGCTATTGCAGGTGTCGTGATTCAATATCCAAGCAAACTTTGCTCTAGTTCTGTAGCTATCTAAGAAATTGAGTTGCTCTTTCCATATATCTGTGCTCAGGTCAAGCAGCACTATATCAATAACTATGATAAATATTGAGGTCCTCATGTCTTCTGCATTGGATTCTCTAGCTTTTGAAAATTTACAAGGCGAAGTTTGCAAGTAACTTCCACCTTGAACAAGTTCCTGAAGAATATGTGTTAGTTCATTCCACTCAGATGCTTCATAGGTGTGCATTCCATGCCTTTCTAGCCATCTGGACATGATTAATCTACCCATTCTCCCGCTGAGTGCAAGCAATATCTACATTCAAGTGTCAGATACGATAATCAATTTTATGAAGACCTTTATTATACATTACTTACAAAAAATATGTAAAGATAACCTGAAGTGAACAGGAAGAAAATTTCCTTTATGTCTTGTGAGACAGTTTTTCTTTGCATAGGGCGAACGGAAGGTGGTGAATAAAGAGAAAACGATATTCTAAAAAAGATGGCCAAATTAAGGCGTTCTGGAATTTTCAGAAGAAAATTTATGATTACGATTTTAAAATGCTAGCATAAGCAAATGTAGACTATCAGTGCAATACAAATTCTTGTTGCTGCATAAAATTACCAGTCATATATACTTTCTCACTACGATATTGACATGGATAAGCCAAAAGAATACAAACAGCGAGCTATGACACTTCTGCAAAAGTTTCTTGCGTAAGACTTGAATTGCAAAAAGGATGCTAGTTAGCTGTTGCATTGTAACCCAAAACAAACACACACAAACACGCACGCTTACAGTGAGGTTATGTTCTGCAAAGTTTAAGCTGCAGTGCTCTCTCATTCCATCTACAGGAGCGCTGAGAAGCAAATATAGTTGCATAAGAGTCCCTAGTCCATTTTTCTTAACAACTCTGATCTCTCCACCCATCTGATTCACCTGAAAGCATGCCTTTCCTCATCAGAGCCTGCTGATATTTTTAATAGGTGAGTAGCTAAGTTTACTTTCAAATTAACTGTGCTTTTTTATCACTTGAAGGTCTTATCAGATAATCTGAGATGCACAAAAGAAGTTCTTATGGCTGTTTATAGAGGCGCATAATACAGAATAAGTTCCAACACACCTTTAGCATTAATTATAAATTTTAATAGTGCTTACTAAAAAAGAAATTGATAATGATATGATAGTATTCACTTTACAGAAAATATGTAATCATACTAAGGATTTCATATCACTTTCTAATTTGGAACGGATCAAAAAGAAAATTGTATCCCTCTACTTTGGAACAGAGGAGTAGATGATAGTGTTTCTATGCGTACCAGAGTTCGCACAATGCATAGACCTAGTCCAGTTCCACCATGCCTGAAAATGACCAAGTGTCAGTATAACTCTATGGACCCTTAGCAGTACAATGACATCCATGTGTAAACATGAACAGTCAACATATACACAATTTACAGAACCAGCTAAGGTAGTCAAGTTCATGTAGACAGCTTACAATCGTGTTGTTGAGGGGTCAGCCTGCTCAAAGCTTTCAAATACAGATTCCCATTTTCTTGGATCAATTCCTATGGAAAAAGATGTTATGAGAAAGGGAGATCGGAAGCAGAACTGTACATAATATGAATTACTGATGATAAAGTTGTAGTATTTAAGAATTATTAAGGCTCATACCGCAGCCAGTATCCTCAACTTCAAAACAAAGAATCACTTTGTTATCTTTCTTGCGAAATCTTTTGTCATGATTTCTTTGTTGCTTAAACTTTGTGTTGGGAATAGAACATGAATCAAAGGAAAACTTCCTTGTATTGATGAAAGTGTTTGGATTCTCACACCATCCTCGCAGAACAATGTAGCCAGCTGTATACCATTAGAAAATGTTAAAAGTTACATAATTAAGCTTTTCAAAGGAAGCAGTTCATATTCCATGAATATGCTTGTGATGACTCGGGTCTTGTCAAGCTGATTTAATCTAGAAAATAAAAACAATATAATGGAGAAGTAATATTACATGTTGTGAACTTGATAGAATTGCTAATAAGGTTTGCAAAGATCTGCACAACTCTCCCGGAGTCGCCATGAACTAATTTTGGGATATCATCTGCAAAAGGATATACAACAAATTATATCCATTAAACTTAGATTGCAAATCAGAGACTTCAAAAAGATGAGAGACCAAGGTCATGCCTGAAAGATCTAGAACAGTTTCCACATTATGATTAATGCATTGGACGGAGAACATATCAATAAGTCCTTCTAGCTCTCGCCCCAAGTCAAACTCCGCTACTTCCAAGACCAGCTTTCCAGATTCGACCTTTTTAAAGTACAGAACAAATAAAAATATCACGAAGACACAATTTTTATATTCCCAATAGGAAAATGCAATATAGCTATATAAATTAATAGTCTTTTCATGCTTTGTCTATTGGAGATAAATTTCTTAGTTTTATCATTGCAAATGATAGAAATTTGGTTGATGGCTTTTACTCGATAGTTGTGGTCCACTAAAATAGATTTAGTAACAAGAACTATAGGCAAACACCGATGATAAACGATTATTTTGTTTCGTAAATTCAAAAAATAGACTTGATGTTTATGTACATTGGCATGTAAGGTCTATCTTGTTTGATACATGTGTAAACAATAGCTGATAGTGTATATTGTAACACAGACATAGAGCTATGAATTTAGAAATAAAACACTAATTTTTAATATCAGTACCTTACTGAGATCCAAAATGTTGTTAAGAAGCCTTAATAAAGCAGTTGAACATCTCCGAATTTGAGTAATAGTTGAATATTGCTCATTTGTGAGACAATCATCACACATAAGAATGTCCAGCAATCCAATCACTGCAGCCATAGGTGTCCGTAGTTCATGACTGTTGCACCAGAAAGAAACAAATATATCTTATTTACAATATTATAGCCATTAAGATGCAAATATTTCCATTATTTGGCCAACTCCTTGAAAATGCTTATAATAAGGTCACAGAAAACAAAAATAAAGAAATTTTATCTACCAAAATATGTGCATAAGCAGTTGAAGTATATCAGTCACAAACTGCAAGGTAACGATATTATTTTTGCTTTTTGGTGGTAGCAGTGAATGCAAATGGACAAAAGATTAACGCTTGAACATTTTAAAACTCCGTGATGCTGTTGGATCGTCAGCTATACCAGCTACTTGTATAAATAGAAAGTAAACTGTTTATCCAGAAGTCATTAATTCAATTTACAGTGAAACAATATGTTCCTATCAGTTCTGCTCATGTCTAAGTCGAATTCATTAAATGATTTCTAAATGCAGAAACAGAGTAGATTACAAGAAGTTCATAATATGATCTGTATATTCGACCTTAAAGTTGAATTTTTTTTTCTTTCTTGTTACTTTTCTTGGCTGAACTTGGATGGGGTAATCAATACAGAGTTAATCCTCCATACACAAGCCACTTCACAAAAGGTTGAAAATAATACTCACCTCATGTTTGCTAGAAACTGGCTCTTGTAGTTGCTAGATGCCTCTGCTTTCCTTCTAGCATCTAAATGGCTTATCAGTTCAGCTCTTAGTTTCATCTCCTTTGACACTCCATTTGTCAAAATGAAAATGCAAACACAACCAACTACTAGTATACAAAGCGAAGCAGATATCAGTATTACTAGTGTTTTAATGGCCCTCTCGTCCACCTTCCCCATTATGTATTTCCTTGGAATGATAATAACTCCCACCTGTATATATTTAAACGGAAAAAATTAGTTTCCATGTTTAATTAATCAGCAATATGATATAATTATACACTATTAAATTAAAATTCGGAGACTTTCATCTTTCGATAATATAATGAAAAGAAGCTCTTTGCTTGTACTTAAGTGGCCCCTCTATCAGACTATATATTGACATGAATTTCCTACTATGTCATTTCCTGTACTTTAAGTAGATCAAGCACTCTCAAGTCAACACTTTTGCATTTTAGATATTTATTCCTAATTTGGGAACCAAGGAGTAGAAATTTACCATGGGAAGTCTCTTTAGGTTGAGGAAAAATGTGTCCATGTAATAGAGCTGGTGTCCAAGCTTAGCATTCTCAATGTGAACCATGTGATTTGATGAGGTCCGGTTCCCATAGGTTTTCTGTAACAACAAAGCTCCTGAGCGTATCACGTTGTCCTCAGACTCTGCAGCCATCATAAGTTTTGGCCCCTTTGCAGTATTCATCAAGATAGGAGTATTTGTAGAAGTAGCAAGCAGCCAGCCCTCTTGAGAGGTCAAATAAATATGTCCTGTGTGAAACTCAACAAGTTCTTTCATCAACTGCCCTACACTATAAAGTGCTGTAGTAACACCCACAACAGCCACTATACTTTCATTGGATGAATCTAAAACTGGCAATGCTGCAGAAAGCAACGGTGAATCTGAATACTTGCTAACGGCTACATGCCAAGAAGCTGCGCCATCAGGTACTTGTGAAATCCCTGCAATATATATCAGATCATCCGGTGGGATTGGCTTTGATTTTCCAATCTTTTCACCAGTGAGAGGATCAATTGGTTCGCGATACCAAATTGCTGATATATTATTATGCACAGACTGATCATTCCACCCTTGATGAGACGAAAGCATACTGACATCATAAGCTCCAGTAATGGAGTAGTTTACTAGATCAGAGTATATGTAAAATGTGTTGTTACTTCTATGATCTCTATGAAAAGCCTGAACAAAACCATTCCTGTAATTTATGGTAATGGAGTTAAGAGCTTTGTGACTTGCAAACAATGCCCACGTTACGTCCCTCATGACTTGATATAGCTGGTAGTCAAAAGCCTAAATGTTATTGATTAGAATATACATCACAAACAATCCCTCGAATACCTTACAGACATCATAGATAAAATGGAAAGATCGAGTAAGAAAGTAACCTCGACTTCTTGTGCTTGATTGACAGGTTTGCTGTACTTTTTGATCACATACTCAGCCAGCTTAATCTGAGCTGTTGTGATCTCAACAGTGGAGTTGAAGATGTTCCACATTCGCAAAATGGGGCGTTGTAGAAGCTCGTAACGAAGGCCATATGCTAAAGTGTCTAGTGATTTCTTTGTGTAGACCCTTGTAAAATGCCAAGTCAGTAGGGTTAATAGGCCTATCAGAATTGCTAACATGACCTGAAAAAAGAAATGCCATTAAAAAGAAGCCAAATGTTACTCAGTCAAGCCATTTGAGAAGAAAACATCTTGTTTTTTCACATAGTAGTTTTTATGAAAATTGGACTTGGAAGTTTCTATTACAGAAAAGAATGAAGTACTCCTTTCTTATTCTTAATCAAATTGAATTCATCATTTCTTCTTCTTTTAATTTTAAGAGATGGGGAGGTGAAAATTGAATCTAAGACCTCTTAGACTCGGAAGTCTTGGGCAGTAATGAGTGTCCCTGCACTACTACCTGATCCTAGAATGCATTAGCTACCGCACCAAATTCAACACAAAATACTTGAAATTTTCCTTTGAAAATCCAACTCTAAGTTGGATGAAATTTGAATTATAACTGAAATTGTTATAATGCAAATTTGAATTATAGGATTTAAGAAATTTGAATTATAAGATTTCCCAAATGAACTAAGAAACAAAATTCAAAAAGGGGAAGCAAATAATACACAAAAAAAGAAAGCTTCAAAGTTTGGCAACATAATCCAAAACAAATAGAGACATACCATCATAGCAAGGCGAGCAACAAAAACACTGTAATAAGAAGAGAGGCAATGGGTGGTTGGGCTTTGAAAATCTTCTTGTTCAACATCTCTATGAAAAGTCGTTCTACTTCTAGGAGATTGTTGGCTGTTATTATTATTACTGTTATTGTAATTCTTTTTCCACGAAATGGGAAACCTATGAATTGTTTTCAACGCCCTTAACAGCAAAGATCTCATTGGTTTGGTTGGAGCTGCTGAAGATTCTCTACTCAAAGAGGGGCAAGTGCTTGCTTTCTCCTCCATTTTAATCTTCCCAAAGATTATTATTTAAACATTAGCAAGTAGTTAAAAGGCATATATATATATATACACACACACGCACACACACATATACACACATCTTGATACATAACTATGTGTATATATATGTACTACTCCTAGTGTCAAGTCCACTAATAGGAAGGACATTATTTGTTGTGTGGTGTGGTGATGTTGTACTTATTCACTTGTTCGTCATCCACAGTCCCTCCATTTTCAACTGTTCTTTTTTTTTTCCTACATAAGACAGTTATCCATCTGGCATCCTTCAAAATTACCAAACTATCCTTCATTCATCAAATTCAAGGACCAAGAATTCTGAAGACTCCTTTCTTACTGTAGAACTTTTGGGAAGGAGCAATTGGACTTTTGACCGTTAGCTTAACTTTAAAAAATACCGTTATTTTTTAGTCTAATTGAAGAGAAGCCAATTGTACTGTTCCACATACATGGGACTAAATTGTTTTAACATATTAAATGGGATCCATGGTATTGGGCCACGGGGGGTGATAATTACCTAAGTATTTGTGTGATAGTGTATTAATATAGATATTTCTGGAGGATATTGTTAATGTAAAAATTATGTTGTTAGAATAATTACATTTTTAATAATACTTGTATGATGCAGTTAATGAGAATTGCTGCTCTAAAATTATATTAATTTTTACTCTAACAATATCATTTACCAAAATTTTGGTTGATTTTTAAAATTTTATTTTTAAATATTGATTTCAATTTTATTGATATAACTAATGCAAAAACTAAAATACTAAATCACATAAATGTTATACAAAAATTATTTATTAATAAAAATTATTAAAGTGAATTATTATACAAAAATTAATATAGTAAATACAATTTAATTCTTTGGGACGGAGAAATGTTTCTTCCTTAGCAAATAGTCCTATTTTCACAAACTAGCGCTGGCATAATAAATAGAGTATTTAGTAACCATAAATTACTTTTATTAAAGAGGAAGATTTCTGTAAGTATCTTATATTTTGAAATAGATAGAATAATTACCATAACAACCACATATCGCAATAGATATTCTATGAAAACTTATTAAAATAGTCAGAATTAGACGAAAATGTAACAAATTTTTTAGATAAAAATAACAAACCAAATAAGCCGACTTAGTCCACCGACCCATAGTAAAGCAGCATCGTGATTATTCGTTCAACCAGACACCGTATGGATTTACAAGATTTTGATCTCTCGTGTGTAGAATCACGCAGAAGAAAAGTAAAGGAAATAAAGGAAACTTAATAGTCTAATTAATTGCATTTGCATGGCTTTAAAATCTGTTGAAATGCTGTGGAGGATTCTATTCATAAGACTTTTGAGTAACAATTCATGAGTACCTTTCACCTTTGTGATTATTCAATTCTAACAGGATTGATGTTGACTGACTGAAAAATGGAACAAAACGATTGGTGCTTCCCAATAATTAAGGATGGTAGAATAAGTCCTCCTTTCCATTAAATAAAAACATCAAATTCTCATCTAATAAAACACCATTTGGGGTGTGAGGGGAGTGGTGGGTGTGTGGGGTGGGGGGAGTCATGATGAAACCAAATTCTTTAAATTAAAATTTAACGTAAACTTATTCGATCTTAATTTTGCAAAATTTAACCTGTTAAACAACTTTGAAGGTATCGTGAAATACAATAAACAAATTAATTCAACATTTCAATAACTTTTTATTATCTCATAAATTGGTCGAAAATAAAGTTAAAAGCATATATATGTTTTTATTTGATGAAAAAGAAGGATAACAACTTTTTCATCAAACGAAATTAAAATCAAAATACAAATGCTATGATCTTTAATATCACGCTTATCTTAATCAGACATGCTTTGAACTTTGAACTTCAAAATCTAATCATCATTATTACTATCTCTAATATTTAATCCTAGCATCTTATAGCTAGGGTCATATATTTTAACTTTTCTTCTAAGTAACACCTAATTGGACGGTTAACATAATAATTCTCTTCAAGATATATATCAAAAGGTGCAACTTGCACAAAAATAAGAGTGGAGTGGAGTGGTAAGTTGCATGATTGTTACATTAACTAGAATGAACAAGAAACACGTTTGGGCTGCAAAAGCAAGATTTGGATATCAGTAAGTTGGACAATCTGTACGAGATTTAAGATCAATTGGAGGGTATTTGATCCATTTTTTCTCACTTACATGTTTATCCTAGGATTAACAAAGTGATGAAGGCGGCTATAATATAGTAGTATTATGTGCCAATACAAAGGGTATGGGGTGTGCACTAATGAGATTGACCTGGGAGGTGTTTGTGCTTCATCCTCTCACACTTTGTATTAGTGACTCCACCTCAGCCCCACCATATATATATATATGGAATTGATTCATGGCTAACATTAGTTATGAAAACTTTCATAACTAACACATTTATAATCGATGATCGGATGATCCAACGATAGAGATCAAACAAAAAAAAATCATTTCCATCATTGAGACTGACAGAAGGTATGTAAAAAAAATAAATAAATAAACCATTTTCGCAAGTAACACCGGCGGAAGGCAAAAAAAAAATACCCTTTTCGCCAGTCTCACAGGCAGAAGGTATGTAAAAAAAAATTCTTTCTATTTTTCCGCTAGTCATGAGACGGGTTGTCATCCATGATAGAGAGCATAACATGAATAAAATCATGCTCCAATTCATTAATACTTAGATTTTGTCTTTGTTGTCGATACTCCTTGAACCAACTTTCAGGTATATGATATGTCTTCTTCATTTTATTTGTGATCCTTTCGATACATCTATCCAACCAGCATCAAACATCATAAATAGTCCCACCAGATGCATGAAATCTCCCATGACCTTCTTAAACCTCCTCATTGTTGTGCACTCTTCACCGCTATGTTTGTTGTCAGATCTCCAACTCATCTCTACTAGCACTTTGTTCCTACTTCCATTGTTTATCCATTACTTATCCAACTCCTAGAAGGGCTGAAAGATAGAAAGAAAGAAAAAATTTACATACCTTTCACTAGTGAGACTGACGAAAATGATTTTTTTTTTTTTTTACATAGTTTCTGTCAGTCTCATTGGCGAAAAGGATTTTTTTTTTTTGTTTGATTTCTACCGTCTAATCATCTGATCGACGGATATAAATGTGTTAGCTACGAAAATCTCCATAGCTAACGTTAGTGATGGATCGACTCCTATATATATATATATATATATATATATATATATATATATGCTCATAACAAAGATTTGTGGTTTCTTGTGGTTAAATAAACATTTTTCTACTTAATAATTTAATTTGGCTTCCTCTTATTATTCCAATAATTCCTTAGAAGAATTGCCTTTGTAATTCACCAAATCTTTATAGTGAAAAAAGATTTTTTAAAAAAATCATTAGTCACCTATTTAAACTTCATATGAGTTTCACTTTTGGTTAATATTTTTAATTCACTTCATGTATTTAGTTAATATTCATGACTGTTAATGAAAGCGTGTATATATACACACAAATACACATATATACATAGACATATACTTACATGGAAATAATAAATCAAAAAATTAAGAATGCTGAGAGTGACTTCTCTATGAACACTTCCATATGACATTTTCACCCCTCATGTGGAGTATGTGTTTTAACATGAACCCTCGAGCAGGCGCCACTAAAACCACTAACTCTTTTGTACCTAAACTTGTGGTATATCATAAACCAATATGAATTGATGCGAATAAAACTCCTCTTTTCTATATCCAATTGCTTACCATCGAAGATAAAAAGAAAAAGTGTAGGAAAGAATATCATTTGTGTCTTTATTCTCCCTTCCCACAGCTAGCACATTCTTTCTTTAATATATTCACGGTCCTATAGTCCATATATACTTTCATACATCACTTTCTTGCATTTTGAGCTATATAATCAACATAAACCACTCCCAAATAACCTAATGCCATAATATGTATTAAAGGTTTAGCCTTTCCTCTGATCTTTAGCCATGGGGAACATGTATGCAAGAAATAACCTCACAAAAAGGTATAAGATTCTCTAAATCAAACAGAAGATTTAGATGGGCATTTCAAATATCTAAGCCAAAGTGTTCTAATGTGGACCCTCTATATGTTTTGTATTGCAATTTTATCACATGATTTTGTTCACAATGAAATAATGTCTGTTCCAGCCATGGTAAGAGAAATAGGTAAATGGTATCAGAAAAACCTAAAAAAAGCACAGATTTCTTGCTCAAGTAAGATAAATGAATAAATAACAAAAAGCCAGAGCCACAGAATCTCTTCTAAAAGAGATGATTCTTGAATGCTAAACACTAGCAAAGTCTCTGATTTGATATTTAGATGGGTTAAAATCTAGAGACCATCCTTTTAAAATTAGTGGTACAAAAGAAAAGCAGGGGACAAGAACAAGGCCACATATCTCAGTTTAGGGGATGACAGACAAAATAAGAATACATTGAATCCTTTTAAAAAAATAAAATAAATAATGTGGGGGCTGCATGGTCAGTTACTTATCTTCAATTTTCTGTCCCCAAAGAGCTTCTTAAGGTCCACCACTCTTGGTTTGCAGATTACATATAATATATATGAATACAGAGCACAATAAACAGATTAGTAAAGAGGTGGCATTGAAGCATCGGTTGTGGTCAGTTGTTTGTTTTCCATCTGTACTCAGTTCATATTCCAAGCGATTTTTTCATAATATAATGTTTTGCTTTTGCCAAAAAATAAATAAATAAATAAAGCATCGGTTGTGAAGGAGTGTTGCTGATCCAATTCCAATTATCAGATTTTGCAGTAGTGGCCAGTCCAACTACAGACCTGGATGACATAAATTGGTCCCACAGCAATAATATTTCAAAGCAAATACAGAAACTACTGAGAAAGCATGATAGACATCATAACACTATCGTGACAAACATCATCACCACTAAAATCGCGTTAAAAATCTTTTTTTATTCTCTAGATAGTTTTAAGGATAAATAAATATTAGGATGAATTTGTTACCCAGCAAAATTCTAATAACAATCTGCTCTCTTTGTTCTAAAATAAGAGTACTATTTACTTTTTCTCAAAATTAATATATCCTTAAGTGAGCTATTAGAATATAATAACTTGTAATAAAGTCGAATTAAACTCTCATTTTGAGAGTAAAAAACAAGGGAAAATATCTGAAAATTTACAATTATGGAATTACCACAAGTGCACCTATCTATACACAGGACAAGATGAGAAAATGATGTTCAACATAACTGCATAAACTTGCTTTCAATGGTGTAATAATTCAAAAGGAGTCAAGTGATTTTGAACCACGTATTTAAATAATCTCGTCACTGACCACATTTATATGAATGTCATTTTCATTCACTTGTGGTACCAACCAAGAAGTACTACTAAGTAACCTGGGAAATTTTTATAGCAATTAAACTTCAAAGGTGTCATACTCAGCTTTATAAAGGTCACTATTATCACAAGATATCAATATAAAAATTCATCCTCAAAGCCAGAAAACTAATTACTATAAAATATTGATATCGAGCACGAAAAGAATCAGCGATAAGGGGAAGACACCATGCAATTAAAAGTTTAGTCACCAACTCCAACCGACTTGACTTCAAAACCTACCTTGAATAAAATGGAAGATTTCTTCAACAGAATGCACAAGTAATGACTGAGAAAATGATATATATGTTTGTAAGATAAACAGAATAACATACTCAGTACTCTCCCGAAATTTCACCAGCAGCTAGTCTCCTAGTTTCACCATTCCCATAGCTCTATCACGAATACATTTGATGTGGGTAATAAAATTAAATAAAAATTATTAATTTTAAAAAAATTAAGAAAAATATAGAAGAAGATCTGCTGTTGATCAACTCATCATCCTATGGAGCATATCTTCCGCAACGACAGCCTAAACTACCTACATATTATGTGAGGGCTAACTATATACAACATATGAATCGAGAATTACTATCAAGATCTCTAAGTTAAATCCAAAACACGAAGTAATAATACATACATCCATTACTTGGAACTCTTACTTTTCATATCAGAGGCAGCAGATTTGGCCAGGGCAGAAGGTTTTATGACACTTTTTGGGTTCATTGCCTTTCTTATTTTGAAAACAGTCCATGCAGCTCCTACCGCATGCCCTGCAGCATCAAGACCCTCGCTTGCTGCCTTTGCTGCCTCTTCCCCATACCTGTACAAGGAAAGATGCAACCATCTAAGCTCAAACTTCCAAACTAAAGCCACATAGTATGCATATTATCATAATACATTCACCAACACAGAAATAGCATGGTTGGTTCAGTTGGCAACATACATTTTTCGAAATATAAAAAATGCTGACAACCATGACAAAGTCCATAATATTTTTGGTCATACTATATAAGAACGAGTTACTCTATTTGTACATCATTCTTGTGCATAAACAATGCCAACCTTATTAAATTTCTTTAAAACTCGTGCAAGTGCATACAAATTAGCATTTCACAAGTAGTCCACCTCTAGATTAACTGAGAATCAGTCCACTCCCAAGCACCCCCAGTACCCACCCTTTTTGAAAGTAAAATAAAATGATCGAAAGAGGTCCCTCTATCCTACTTCGGACCAAATCTTTTAGCTTACACCAATCATCTTGCTGTTCTTTGAAACTGATGACAACTAGGAAATAAACATAATTAGTACTAAAATCTTTCTTCAGTCGTATTTATTTTAAGAAATCAAACATGAGGAAGTGGAACTGTAGAACTTGAACCATGTAGACAAGTATTACCAAGAGAAGCAAGGTTATATTCTTTCTGCTATTATATCTGTTTGCCATGCATGCTGCATGGCTTTATTTGTCCTCTTTCACTACTAACTACTCAAGTTTTTATATCATACCGTTGCAACTTACTTTTGGGAGACAAGTTCGGTGGTTACAGTGGATGAGGTAGACATGACATTCTTCCCGGCTACTTCAACGGCATCACAGACCTTGTCTATTCACATGAAAAAAATTCAGAAAAGTTTGCATGTATGTATGAAAAGACTTGTATCAAGTTCAAGATGGAAAACACAAGAACCAAATATAGAATTAAGCTTATGAGGAAGAACAGACGCAAATTGAAAATAATATTTAGGAGTTCAATACTGAAAGAGAGAGTACGTATGCTAACATACTAAAACCATCAAGGGAAGCAAGGACCATCTCCCCAGGCAAGAGGCCAAAGAACTTCTTGCCCACTTTAGAGTTTGCAACTGAGCCGGTGAAGAATCCAGAAACCTTCACCACACCAGAGAGGACTCCACCTGCTACTTTTTCTGTCATCTTTGTTACCCTCTTCACCCTACGAGAATTACCAATCACAAATCACATTTAGGCAAGTGCAAAGCCCACAAAAAAGAAGGATTTTTTAAAATAAATAAAAAAAACCAAAATTGGTAATAACTTTCAACATTCAAACTATAAATAACTAAAATACAAGAATCTAATGCCAAATTCCTTCCCCTAAAGAAAGACAAATAAAAGAAAATAAAGAAGGACACTCAAATACTATGGCACTCCATTGTAGAACTGAAAGCAAAAACAATCTGGATTCTATGAAAAAGATTGGGACAACAAAGCACAAATCTCCTCTACCTCACATAATGGATGTTATAACAGACATGTGGCTGTACAAACTTCAAAACCAGAAGAAAAAAAATTAAATGAAGCTCTAAAAAGTAACTCAAAGACTCTTCCCTCACTCATAAATCTTCATGAGTGTGACATTCACGACCACGAACAATTGAGACAGAGAATAATGTGAAAAGTTACTGCTCAAACAGGCTGAATACTGAATAAAGATGAGCATAAAAAAGCGCAAACACCTCTTAATCCTCTTCAAGGTCTGGGGACTAATCTCAGTGTTCGAACCGGGAGCCATCCTCTTCTTCAAAACTTCATTCCCCCATTTCAACCTGTCCGCAGTCACATCACCACACCATAATATACCTTTGATCAGCTGACCTGACCCTGCAGCAACTAATTTCGCCGCAATCCCATTATAATCCTCCACATTGGGGGCCAAAGTAGTCCAATAAGCTTGACACTTCTTCTCCGTCACTTCCTTTTTCTTATCCGACTTCAAATCCGCCGGCAACAACTCATTCGCCACGGATGCATCCAACACCTCCATCTCCTCCTGATCCCCTTTCTTCTCCACTTTCTGTACCGAAAAACTACAACAATTCTCCAACACCTCATCTAATTTCCTCAATAGTTCATCTTGCCCTTTCGTCGCAATTGTCAATCCATAACTCAAAAACTCCGAATCATCATCATCATCGCTCACTTTCGGAGCCCGAAAGGAGAAGAAATAATGCGAATGATCAAGCTTCACGGTGGCCTGATCTCTCGTCAGAGGCCACTGAATCTCATCTCCAATTCTCGCGAGAATCGCCACCGCATTGTCACCCTGCATCAACCGGAGTACCGAGAAATCGCCACAGGCAAGCTCGACGCTGTATTGCTTGTCGATCAAATGGAGGATAGTGCCGGACACGGAGATGAGGGTTTCTTTAACGGATTCGGGTGGAGCAGAGGGGGCAGTAGATTTAGGGCTATCTGGGAAGAGATTTTCAATGAGATCCTTCATTTCCAATTTAGGGTAAAGAGAAGGCGAGGAAGATGGCTTGTCAGGTTTAGGATTGTGATTATGGTCGATGATTTGGGGGTACATTGGGGTGCGATTGGAGTTAGGGTTTGGGGACGCCATTGTTGAAGATATGAAGAAACAGAAGGTTTGAAAGGAGAAGAGGAAGATGATGAATTCAAGAAATAACTGTATCGGACGTTCCCGCTCAAAATGGAATAAGATAAAGAGTAACTAAAAAATAAATAAAATGTCATCACTACTACTGACGTTTTGTTAATTCTAACTCATTTAAAATTTTCCTTTTTAAATTAGAGTTTAAAACACAATTTGTTATAATTCGTGAGAATAAGTATAATCTTATCAATAGCAAAATTATATTCTTATAATTATTATGATTACATCATAAGTTCGAATTCATTGTAATTTAGCTCCTCTGTATTATTACATTTCTTTCTCTCAATGCACTTTCTAATAAAGCTTATTTTATGTAATTTTAATTGTACAAATGAATATAATATAAAAAATGGTACCCTAATTTTTATACAATTTGACATAACCAAATCTGTAATCCAAAAATTGAGTAGTTATTAAATTTGAACCATTTAACTGATGAATTACCTCTTGGCTTATACGCGGTTATTATATTCCTTCATAGCATTCTATGCTTCATCGCATTTCTACCGGTAAAATCTCTCCACACAATTCAATGTAATATTGTATTTTTATTGCAAAAATTGTTATGGTAAAAAAAAAAAAAAAAAATTGTTGCGTTGCTGTTGCGTTTTCTTCTTTTTCAACCAAACATTTTGACAATAAATATAACACAGAGCGACCAACTGAATTTATGGACAATTAAAGAATAGTGTTGATTCTCTATAACCACCAACTTATTGCTGTTGCACCATGTTACACATTTATCTTTCATCATCACCAGTTGAACTTATTTGCAGTTCCACCATCTACATGTTCCTTTTACGCTATCAAACCATAAGAAGAAACCTACCAAACCGTGTACATTCAAGTATGCTGATTTGCAGACCCTTCAAAATGTCAAGAGGAAAGTCCGAATCTCCATAGGACCAAGCTCAACAACCAAAGTTGATGAGTCCACAGGGGCACCTTTGATTGGTGATGGCTCGTTTTCATTGTTTCCTTCAACCTTCCATGTCAAATTCTTCATATCGGACTTGTCTTGGTTTGCCGATAAGCTCGTCTCTCTCAATGACTTTATCTGAAAATAAAATTTAACCATTACCAAAAGAACACCAACAGTCCGATCACCATGTGTTATTGTTGGTGTGAGGGTTCAGTTTGTTCTGAACACTACAGAAAAATTGATTTCCGCTTACATTATACAACTTGTGTACAGGATTGAAATTGGGAATGTGGTGATGATTAGTTCTCAGCTGTTAGATCAATATAGTGATAGATGCATCTTTCAGGGAGATACGAAGATGCTAAAATATTTTAAAATATATAAGCCATATATCCTTCATATGCACATAGCCACAAACCAACAAAAATTGTTCGTAAGTTGAGAAATGAAATATAATCATGGTTAGATAGAAGAATTAAAAAGAAGTCCTAGAGCAGAATCTAGGGCCATGGTATTAAGAATTAAAGGTTAAATGATCAGGCTGGATAAACAAAAAAAAGTATATAATCATGAAAAGCTGAAAAAGCATTCAGAAAAAATACGCACCAGTTTTCCAGCAAACATCTTCTTTAGTTCAACCTTGGCTGATGTTGAATATTCAGCATCTTCACCAGCCTATTAACAATCACAGCATGAAAAGCATTGAGGATAGATTTATACTAGAAAGCATTTATAAGAAAACTTGCATTTCCCTCCATTTTGCAAAAGTTTACAGATGTTAGAAACATTGCTCAACAATCAATATGCAGGCAAACATGAAGGCAACACTTGGGATTTTTACTTTTTTTTACATATGCTCATACTCTCAACTAGGTTGTACGAGTTTAAAGCATGTTGTTGTTACCAAGTAGTAGAGTCAATGACCTATTAATATTTGACTTGATGACAGCATTTCCTACAGGAAGTATATGAAGGACAGATCGACGGCTGGAGCGAATGAGTTATACAACTATAGCAGAAATTGGGCATTAAGTTCTATACGGACTGTATTACTTAATTAGTGGGTACAAAATAAAAATGAATTATAGTTCATTTCCGTTATTCTCTTATGTTTATTATCGTCCTTATTTGTTATTACACATCAAGTCGATGTTCTCTTGGTTATGTTGCTATGTCGATTTAATTTATATTTATGTTTATAGACTAAGTATTCAACAATTTTTGCAACAGTACCTCATACAAATGTGCCAAACGGAGGAGAACACTCCCATCATCCAGTTCCTGCAAAGAGATGGTTAGAAGATGGACTGAGCAAATAAAAGAGCAGGGTGTATTGTGTGGGTGGGTGGGTGGGTGGGTGTGTGTGTGAGAGAGAGAGAGAGAGGACAGATCATTGACCAGTAATTTGGACAGTCACCTGAAGAGTAATCACTGCAACATTAAGAGGAAAAATATAGTCTGGATCCATGAATGTAGCCTTAGGTGTATGAGTAGCATTCCAGTTTCCTAGATTCTATCATAAAAAATAATTGCTCATCAGATCATGAAATCTGCTCTGATTAAGAAGTCAAATGAAGAATACTTCATGTGAGAAAGCTAAAAGGATGGGCGAGTATATTTCTTGGCCAGTTGTTCGTCGCCACTGTGCACCAGCACCGAGTGGGTTCACGCTCATGTAGTAATTTCCCCGAACCTGAACAAAAAGAGAACAATATCAAGGAAGATAACAAAACTAGATTGTAAATGTTTAAGCACAAAATTACAGGCAACTATCTACAATCTCATATCCTACTTTATATGAAGTACACCCAATTTATTAAATCATTCAAGGCCGCCTATTAAACTGCCAATTTCAGTTGTAGAAATTACCATCCTTTATACATGACCCTGTAATGTTACTGAATATAGTAAGGAACTTACTCTCTGCAATCTGTCCTATTTCTTTACCTTATAGTGTCACTTAAAATTTATATAACATCAATATCCTACTGATGGTTCATTTCAAGAGCATATCCACATTCTTTGTAATGGGGTAAAGTTCCTATCTTTGGTTTTGCGTTTCTTTAACCTTTTGAAAGAATATTACTAAATATATATGTGATGTTTTTGTGTTGACCCTATCATCAATGTACCTCTGCCTTTCAACCCTCCACCAAGGTTATTAGAATGATATATAGCTGAGAACTGTAACCCTTAGTTTATAGTTCTACACCTTGATGTGCATTATATGTGTACTGTACATGTACCGTACAACACTAAAATACATTTAAGTACAAGGCATGTAGTCTGTGACACCACCAATTTAGGTTGTACAGAAAACATAATAACTACAATAATGACAATACTAATAATAACTACAAGAGAAAAGAGGAATAAGGGACTGCGCACAGAAGGTTTGTGCCAAAACCCTTAAAACATTGGCATTCTTCGATCATCATCTCTCCCTTTCCTAGGAAGATTCCTCCATCATCAACCATCCTCTCCCCCCTTCATGAGTCACACCTCCACCTCCTCTATCACCATCGATAATCATGAGCACCAACTATCATCTCTGCCATGTTCCTCCCCATCACCCATCACTCATCCCCGTCCATCCTGTCTGTCATCTCCAACCCCATCCCCACAATCAGATTCCCCCCTCCCTGCTGGTCCTCCACTTTCCCATCTTTGCCACTCGACCCAGAAGTTTGTGAGAGATCAAAACAAAACACGGCATCACCAGGACATCTATCCAGCATCTCCAGAGAAACATTGGCGTGGTTTGAAGGACGTAGCACAAATTTTCTGTGGTCAGTTCCCTGTTTTCTCTAACTAAAAAATAAAAATGATAGCAATAGAAGGAAAAAGAAAAGAAAGAAAGGAAAAGAAAAAAAAAGATAGAAAAAGAAAAACAGGGGAGAAAATTTTAATCCATTACCCTTATCTATGACCGATTCAGATAGATTTTGTACAAGTTCGTGTATTTGTCTTACTATTTCTTCTCTATTGGATGATTATATTTTGTTAAATCCATGTGTGCATGGACAGATAATGGATGGGATAATTTCTAGATCATTATCATCAACATGAACCTGATAGATATTAATTCCAGCATATTGGCTCAACTACATGCATCGATATGAGGCACAAATGAAAGCAAAAACATAAACTTAAATTCTTCAAAGACATTATACCGTGAGTCCTTCACATGTATCATTGACACACACCATCTCATCAAGGGCTTCACCTACTCCTCTGCCATCATCATAGATCATTCGCCTTAGGTACATACAACAAAAATGAATTACTTTAGTATATTCAACGGTAAATATATAAAAATAGTTTCTAAAGTGGGAAATAAATTCTATCGTGGGGGTGGAAGAGAGAATCTAGAGGTTTGTTTGAACCTGTGGAACATCAGTTCTATTTCTCCATCTTTAATGCTGGCTCCTCCAGTGGCACGATCAACCAATATTGACAATTCCGATTTGCTATCAGTCATGAAAATTCCAAGATTGATCTGGAAAACATAATTTTACTTTAATCAGAAGTCGTTGGATCTACTCTAGATCAGGAAGAGAGAAACCACTGACAATGAATTATGCAAAAATAGCTAGTGAACTTTACATAGCAAAGCAAGATTTTGCTTGTGATAAACTACGACCCCCGTCCCAATATAGGTAACTAGGTTCACTATATCAGTCATTCACTTTATTTTGAACAGGGGATGCATGGGAAGTCTGAGCTCGTGAACTTTTGTCTAGTAATACATAAACCAAACAATCTGTATGTATTATTTATGTCAATATTGGAGACATCCAAGTATGTTTTTACAATACAATTTTCGAGTTTAAAGTTGAATAGGACAAGCTTGAGTCCAGATATTTAATAGAGAACTAACTCTTTCATGGCTCTATGATTTTCAAGTTTAATAGTTATGTCTGAAAACTTGAAATGAGCAACGTACTGGATAGTAATTTCCTGCAACAGGTTGAGTAACTTGAAGAGGCCAGTCTTCTCTATAATCTCGAACCTGGTATCATAATATTACAAATGTGAGATTCCGGGTGTACAATTAACTTAGCAGGCATAAAAGTCAAATAAGAATCATAAGAAAGAAATTAGCATAATAAGATAAGTAGGAACACTATTTTCTCTAGATATGTAACATATAAATAGACTTTTTGTTTAACATGTACTTGTTGAAACTAGAATGAATGGTAGACCAGCTTCAGAGGCTGTGTGCTAACCATATGGCCATTCCTCTTGCTCATCCAGAAAAAGATTAAACAGCCTGAACAGCTAAGACTCCACTCTTTGGTTTTCTTCTATCATTAAAGCTATAGAACCCAACTTTCATATATTTTTATCAAAAACCAAATCATCCAAAGGTCGAACAATAAATGCATGTAACAAAGGATCCAACTGTGGTAAAAGCACCTAGATATATATCACGAAGGAGTATATATTAAACAATACTGGAACTACGAATTATGTCTACAATTACTATTTGATAATGATAGTAATATTCTTTATCATGACAATTTTACAGCAGTTCCAGCTGAGAAGTTTAGTTGAATAAGATGAACTAGCATGAACAATTGTTTGAGACATGATAATTACGCCGCGACCCTGATTATATTTCTCCTGTGCAATTAAAAATTGAGTGGCTCATTCATGTTTAATCGCCTACTAACTGTTTCTGCACACTAGAAAACATAAATGACCCTAAGCAGAGACAAAAATATTAGAAGATTTTACTATTGTCAATATATTCAGCAAGCTCATGGAAAAGGCCATGCAAAGAAAAGTGGTAAGTTTCCTTCCAGGGAAAAAACAAACTTTATAAATTAGTTAGCCAAAGGAAGACAAGATGTTCTTTTCCTGCTAAATATCAAATATAACCAGGTTGACACTGCCAAGAATATAATTGATCATTTCTTAAGGTTTAACTAATCAAAAGAAGAATAGGTTTACCCGTTTTAGAAAGTCCCTCCCATTGGAATCGGTATAGTACACCTTGTTAGTGGGCATATTAGCTGTAATTTGTGTAATGACTTCTTTTCCAACACCATCATCTGTTGGAATTGGGCCAATCTTCAATTTGAACATTGTTAGAACTGATCATTTTAAATCAAAATAATTGCCACTTATCCTTTTACACTGCTATAGAGAAATCGTCCTTTCCATTTCTGTGTCAAGTTGTAAAATATAAGAAATTGTTTCAACAAGCTGGTGATAGGCTTGTGTTTGACTTACTGTGAACTCAAATTCAGCATGCTCTTTGTCTTTGTATAGTCTAACCACCTGATAAAAAACATAACCAAGGAGGATCATAAATATATGGACAAGTTAATTGATGATATTAAATGAACAACTACAGAAGTAAAAACTTAGATATTGGGCAAGCAGTGGTGTCTATCCCTGCATATTCTAATTTTTTGTTTGTAACAGAGAATAAACAAAACCAACAGAATGCAAGTTGCAATGTGGATAGTCTTCGTCCTTAATGATTCTGAAAAAAGATTAACCAACACTCTCGTGCCTTTGTGTAACACCAACTTAATGTAACTTAATGTATAAAATTCAAGTTTCCTCGGATACGGGTTGATCATTGCAACAACGTAGTCAAGACTCAAGAAAAAAGCACCTAAATATCAAATGGATTGAAGAAAATCTCATAGACATAAATCAAGTAATTCGGTCAAGACTCCATATGACAAAAAGTTGTGATTTAACGAAACCAAGTTGGTGTAACCTGTGAGATCCATGAGTTAAATTGTTGATGAACTTCATCAACAAGTGGTCCACGTACAACCTTCATAGGTACCTGTAAGCATAATATATAAATAGAAATTGTAATGAAGCGTAAACAATGCATAAACATCGAAAATACATGACAGCAGGTTCAGCCTTTCATGGGATTGAGAGGGCATAATAATTTTCAATTAAAATAATTCAGGTACCCATGGCAAAAGAAGTCCACATAACCAAAAGGTGGCAATGATAACCATTGTTGATTTATAATAGAACAGAAAAGGGTTTAGGCAAAGGATCACTTACTGATCTTGAGACAATAGTTGGAGGTGATCCATTAGGGCGAAAAATATATGCGCCAGAGGCCTAAAAAGGATAACAGTAATAATGTGGAGCCGGTTACTTCTCAATCTATATTCAGGAATATTCCTATATTTAGTCATGCACGTTTTGTACCTGAGGATCTGAATCTCCTTGGCTGGAACCATACCAGAGGTAACTCTGCTGTACAGGTATATCAACCTGGTAAAATCATGCAATGCAAACCACTAATTGGTATTACTGAAACAGCATTAATTACAACATATTCTAAAATACTCTGAATCAAACAAAATAGGAATTGAATCAAAGCACTAATCAGTCTATGTGGAGCTTTACAATTCACACTATGTAATCCATAAATATGAAGATAATCCCATGTCCACTTTTTTCTCTTGCTTTACTACTGTCCAGTGATACCAAAACTCTAGTAGGGCATCTGGTGCAAATGGGTTGGTCAAAGATGAACATGGCTTACCACAATTAATGTACCAGAAAAGTCTATCTCAATTTGCATGCTAAAGTATCATTGTTTATGTCTTCATCTTCTTACGAGAAATAACAAGGGAACAAACATGTTAATAAGCTGACTTTGCTGTACTGCTAAGCTTAAATTTATTTTCTGACAAGTAAATATGCTTGCAAAAATCTACGGCACAAATCCTAGTATATGGTAGAATGAAAATTCACAATTACCATAGTTAAAAACCTAAAATGCTATAGCTAATGAATTTTTAAGGTTGACTTAAGGCAATCTCCTTCCAAATGATACAGTTGATGCTTCAAAGTGCTTTGACGAGCATACCACATATACACTACCAAGTTCACCGCCCGAGGCAGTTTGCTTCTTTAACCTTCTATTGTACTAGAAAAAGATCTAGACGTGGTTTTATTAGTTAATTTAAATCAAGAATCTAATGAATAAGACTTTTCAGCAATAAGCAATCAGCTTAACTCAAGTGGTGATATACCTAAGCTAGCACATAACTAGCTCATTCAAAGTTCTGTAGCTTTTTTGGAGTTGTGAAAAGATAATATGTTCTACAGCGTAGCTATTTTAGATGGTATTTATCTAAAACTTCCTCACCTTTCCATTTTCCAAAACCTAATTAAATTGCCTGTGTATGCTTCATTAGTAATCAAAATATATATTGATGCATGATTTGCCTGTAGATTATCCGTTTAAGCAATTAATCTACAGGAAATTTGCAAATCCGTTGCCACTCCCTCAAGTTATATTTTATAATGAGATGACTTACCCCTGTTCTAGAATTTGCAATCCTTGTGAGTTGTCCTGTTTCTAAAGAAAACGACATCTTCAAGCTTCCTTGTCCAATTTCAACAGTCTCATTCTGAGTATAGTTCATCACACCAATATACTCTTTTCTGGTTTTCCCTGTATCTGAGCACATGATATGTAGTGAGCTAATAATAGAACTCACAACTAATGCAGCCTTGCTTTCCATAATCTAAGATCTCCTACAAATCTTCCTAACTCCTCCATTTCAGTCATAAATCGTTTTATCCAAAAGCAGTTTAAGAGCTTTTTTATTTTCTATTCAAAACTTTTGGCAAGTGTGCTTACTATTTTCAATACTGCAGTACAGATAATGGGAATGAAATGAGTGATATACAGGTCATAAACAAACAACAAGGCAATACAGGTACAGATTGACCCAATTAACTTATGATTCGTATTTGCACTTCAAAGTACAAGTTCACAAATATAATACATGACGAGACTTCCCCAAAGAAGGAAGGTACCTTTTCCAGGTGCTTTCGAAATGAAGTAGGTATTCCATCCCAAAGGTGGCAACGATGCTTGAAAGGTAAGCCAGTACTTGGGCTCATGTTGTGGTGGCCTTCCCAAATAAGCGCTTGCATAGAACTGTCTTAGTTTTATAGTAATGTTATCCAGCTCTATATATTCTGTCTCAACCATGTTCCCTATGGAATCTTGGACAACTAAAGTAGCATCTTGGACCTGTTACAATTGTTTATAAATATATCATACAAACTGTAACATTGCATCAACATATGGAAACAACAAAGGGATCTGGAAACCAAATGGCAAAACAGATATACGAAATAAAAAGATATTATGAATAGGGTGAATAAAAATGAACAATAAAACAAAATAAACAAGCCATTTAATATTGTTTAGACAAATTTGCTTACATCAAGATACTCAACTTCACTATATTGAATTTAACTTACATGTGAAATGTCGGTGGTCATGTCTAATCAACAATGTGGGATTAAATATGTGTGTGTATAGAAGGCCTGTATTCATTAGTCATTACTAATAGTTTCGATCATGAATTTCTGTACCTCTTGAGTGGAAATGCTAGCTAAAAGACTACGAGTGCAACAATAGATTTTTGTCTTGTTTCAATTCTGAGTCCAGTTTCATCCTATTTATGGTACCTAAGCTGATTCTTGAAAGCTAAAATTAGGTCATTTGATTGGGACTTTTCTAATGTGGTGCGCTAGGAAAGAATAACTGGAACGAAATTCAACAAGATCGTCCAATATATAGAGTTTCTAGTTTTAGGCCAACTGATTACGGGCCAAAACTATGTCAAATTTAAGCTCTTGAAAAGATCTACAAGCGTTGCTGGTGGATGGCCATGATACATTCTACTTGAATCGCAAAAAATTTGCCTAGAAATCTGTTTTGCCCTTACGAAAATCTACTAGTTTTGAAGTTTTGGCAGTTTCTAGACATAGTGCTTCAAGGACAAGTACAAGATTTTGTTAAGCATAAATAGTAACAGGCCAAAAACTACTGGACAATCAACGATGCAATGATGAAACCTCTGAATCAGAGTCAAAAGATAATATTAAAGGTATGGGGCTCCTAAACACAAAATTGGCTTCAAGTAGCAAGGATAATAGCCGTGAAGGAATACTAATCAAAATTGTGAGGCTGCTATTGTTTATAAGGATTGTGGACAATCTCTGATGATGGAAATGAAAGAATTAAGGAAGCGATTAGAAGATATTGAAAGAGAAAAGAATATGGAGAGGGAAATAATGTATATCTGAGAAAGGAGAAACATAATTTGAATACAGAAGAAAGTTTCAAATAGAGCTATCACTTGGTATACTTATCTCACATTGGCTACTTACCATATAAGGCATTAATATTGACAGCGTATTTTCTACATAACCAATATTTATTTTAAAAATTACTTACTCCAGATACTGTTTATTCAAGTTACCTGACCTGATTGACTGATTCAACATAATTTAATTTCCTATAGTTCCAATAGCTTTGTTGCCACTAACTGTTCTTGTCTGCGAGCTTCACTCATTTTATCTGTTGCTTTCTTTTTAGCTTGTCCTCTACTCATAATGTGACAATTATCCCTATTTTTGTTAATCTGTGATCTCGGCATGGGGGGCCTTGTATTCACAACAGCATGAAAAAAAAATAATGATAACAGAACTAAAAAAAGAAGAAAGAAAAATAACATACTGGAATCCTGATATAGTCAGTACGATTCCACCCAAGAGGATTATATGCCACAACCACCTGAAAATAAGTAATCAAAAGCAAGCTTATTTCAGAAATAATGCAAGCATATTTCACATTTGTTAAATTGCATAACTGCATAAGTAATTTATAGGCAAAGGAATGTTTACCAAACTCTTGCCCGTAGGGATATCTTCTTCAGTAGGAGGGCAATAGCTTATATTAAGTAACTGACACTGTTCCCCGAGAAAAGAAAGAGCACCAACATTATACAAGGAACGAATAATTTGAAAGGTAGAAAAACATATATGAGAAACTAACAGAAAGAGAAGGAAGCTTCAATTTTGTTAGTGGAAGCATTTTCCATAATAAAAGAAAACATGTAAATCAGATGATGACCTAAGCACAAACTATGACAAAAATGCAGTATTTGAATAAAACGATGTACAAATGTGTACTCTGTCCAAGATCGTCTAATTTGCACATTCATGACTTTGCTTCTTGTCATTGTGTCCAATTAATCAATCCTAGATACCAGTGATATCTAAAACGGTTTAACTAGAGTAGTTTACCAAGACTATAGAGTATTTGTTAAAAATATTTGTTTGCCAAATAGTGTTGCAACTTCAATTGCCCAATATGGTATTTCTTCGCTAAATAGTGTGGCAACTTCAATTGCCCAATATGGTTTATGTGAGAAACCGAAAATTCAAATAAAATGTATTTCAATTAAATTCGTTTTATTATGAAATTTTCGTTGCGTTCAACGATCGATAGATTTTACGAATAGGTATACGTGCATTCCACGCAAAATCGACACACGCACGTCCACTAACAACAAATTATAACGAACATGACTTTATAAAAATTATGAGACGTTAATCGTAATAATAATCGAATGAGTGCATTTTTTTTGCCTCATCGGTGTGGGTAAACCTTTTGGCTTATGCATTAAATCAATGCATAACCATTAAAATTCAATTAGTGGCTAAACAAATCAAGTTAAGCACTAATTAAATTCAAATTTTCAGCATATTCCTAAATGGCAAAAACAAGAGAATTTTTTTTACCAATCTAAGTAATTTTTCTTAAAACAAATCCAATGGTCAAAAATGAATTGAAAGTTATATAAATATACCATTATAACCAAACCCTATCTTCCACTTCAGATCATTTTCTCTGGCAAATATTTCACAAAAATCTGAATTTCTCATTTAAGAAAAATTATTGAAGTTTTGACATTTTATCCATAAAAGCTTTACAGAGATATCTCGCTGCTCTCTTATTTTTGCATTTATTGTCATTTCTGTTTTTACCATTGTATAGAATATTTTTTTTAGTATCATTTTCATGTATCACACGTGTGCATAACATTTGTAAATTGTGAGTTATTAATTTTTAAAGTTTAATCAAAAAATAAATAAAAATTCAAGAATAAAATTAAAAATTCAAGAACCCTGGCTTGTTCCAATCGATTTTCCGGCGTGGTTCTTGCATGGTTATTCAAATATATTAAAGCAAATTGTTTCTGCGGTTGAGAGCTTCGTTTTGCCTGAAATAATTTCAAAAATGATCAAGTATAGCATGACTTCAAGCTCGACCGAAGTTTCGGATTACCCGAATTGATTTTCTTCATTTTCCTTGCGATTTTGTTGTTGAAACTTGAAATAGATTCCATGAATGAGTTTCCGGGTGTTTAATCTTTCGAATCCACACTTGATTCGTCAAAAATGATGAAGAAATGGAGGTTTGGAAGCTTGGCCACGAGCTCGCTGCCCTTAATGGTGGGCTCGCCGGCGGCGGACTGCGAAACCTTGCTCCGGCCAATTTCAGGTAGCGGCATGATGGCTAGGGGCACATTCACCTATGGCAAAGGCCATGGCGGTGTCCCACCGCCAAAAATGCACCATCTGGGACGATTTTGGGGTTGGCAGCAGCGGCGCCAGTGGCGCCCTCCCCCCTGCCGAACCCCTCATCTGAAGATGAAGATGACGGGTCGGTCTGACCCAGGCGCTTAACCCGACCCAGTTCTAACCCAGTCCGACTCACTGTTGACCCGTCCGACCCGATTTTAACCCGAATCCAACCCATTCCAATTTATTTTATTTCTGACCCAAATCCAAATTTAAAATAAAATAAAATAAAATACCTATACATTATAAATTATTAAATAAATAACTTTTGAATGATTATTTTGACATGTAAATAAACTTTTTACATTATTAAATTTTTAATTTAAAAACAAAAATTAATTTATGATGTTAAAGTCTCTTAATTACCACAATTAAGTGACGAATCATTAATTCATAAATGATTATTTAATTAAAACAATTAAATAATAATTTAGGAATAAACTCTCAAATTATTTAAATGATTTAATAAATTTTAATTGAGGATTAATTCTTGATTAATTAAATTAAGGAATCAAGACCAATTATTATTTAATTAAAACAATTAAATAATAATTAATGAATAAATTCTACATAATTATTAAATGATCAATAAATCATTTAATTCAAAAGTAATTAAGAAATAAATTACTTAATTGATGAATAATTATTATTTAATTAAAGAAATTAAATAATAATTTAAGAACAAATGTTTAATAAATGATAAAAGGTCTATACATCTTTTATGATTAAGATTTAATTAAGAAATGATTATTGTTTAATTAAAACAATTAAATAATAATTAAGGAACAATTTTTTGATAAATGTTAAATGATTAATAAAGTCATTTAAACTAAAATTAATTAATCTAAGGCCTCCAATAATTAAAATTAAATTATCGAGAGCCTATGAGTGACGTGTTATCAAGTCCACAAATATCTCGGGTTTCGATTCGGATCCAACCGAATCCCAATTCAATGAATGACGACTCAATTAGTCAATCACAGACTTGAGAATTTCACGAACACTCCGCATGTGCATCCTCATGTGTAATTAAATTGGGATTTCTCATGTTATTGCATGTACATGCTTTACAGATTTATTTCCTACGCGAGTTATAAATTCTAAATTTTGCTAAGGACTCAAGCCAAGTATATAATCACTCTACTTTCTTTCGATTAATACGTATGATCACTCTTTCAATATACGTAATATATCCAAGATATTATTATGTCAATATTCATGATTTAATTTCTTCAAATCTAAGTAACGTATGATCCCTTGATCCAATGTACGTGAAAATGTTGTATTAAAATGAAGTATTCTTGGGCGACTGTTATCTATTCAAATTCGCTAACACGCCAAAATAAATTCTATACGGATATAGAAGGACCTATTTTCCATCTCAAACTTGTAAAGTATATCCGTGTGGGTAATAAAGGCTAGTGGGATGCATCTGCCTAGCATCCCAGGCCTAGTATCTATAGGGGACAAAAACCGCGGCATCGGTAACCGAACCCTTGCAAATAAAAGATTTTTGCATTGACTACGTATATCATTATGATGAAATCAAACGGTGGTCAGACTGACTAGCTGATATACTATTTGACACGAAGTTTCTAAGGGCATGTGCGCCAAACGGACATGGTTATAAGGCGCATGTAAAATTATTCTTTATTCTTTTAAGTAAAGGGTCAAATCTCTCGCTATCACTCGGAGAACCTAAAATCTATTTTTCCTCCAAGTTATTAAGAGGTGTTGACATTGTTTCCGTCCAACCTCATAAACACTTAAACCCAATAAATTATCCATCTTTCAAAACTCACTCAATACTTGATTATATACTTGCGAGCATAAATCACTCATGTTGCTATCATCAGATGTTTTACAGGATATGGTGAGAAGGCCGAGCCGTCTGATAAAGGCAAGGCGAGGATGGCATGATGAACGGTTCCTGATCGCCCTCTTATGATTGGCATTCAGGGGGAGAGTGAAGCGTGAGGCGATTATTGAAATGTTTAGATTGTAAGGCCTGTATGGGCCCCTCATAGACTTCCGCCGTTAGAATATTAATTTTGGGTTAAATGTAATAGAGATTTCTACTATTTTTCTCTTATTTACTATATTGCATGCTTGGATGATGTTATTTTCTTTTGTCAATTATTGACAGTGCCCGAAGTCCAATAAGGGATTTTTGGAGCCATCACAGTTTATATATTAAACAGCCCATTGCATGTTGCATAATTCTAATCCATATATGTGACCAATTTTATGTGGTTCATTGGATCTTGTAACCAAGCTCATAAAAACATTAAGTCAATTGAATAGCTATATCCAAAACAAAAAATATCAATGTTGTCATCACCTGGCTAAGTGTCACATTAGGTGTTGCACACGCATTGCTCGATATTGAATCAGATAAACATGATAAAGCTGAACTAACAACATCTTCGGCCTAAGAAAGTTGTTGCACGTGGAAAGGGAAAATATCAGTATAAGAAGCCTAAGGTTAACCACAATCTCGAAGGAGAAAGGTGAGAGGTATTAAAGGATACATTTACATATAAATTTTGTAGTTAGCAATATAATATTTGGGTGTACCTCAGAAGCTCCAATTGCCAAGCGTTTAGCATAGTCATTGGTTGTATGTTGTTTAGCAGTACCACTGACCGCATCATGGTGCTGTGCTATTCCTAAAGCATCTCCTAAACTTAAAATCAGGGGACCAGTAGGTTTCCTTCCTGCTAGGAATTCAAGCTGTCGTGCTGCCTATATTGGGGAAGAAACGTAAATGTTTGTGTCAATTAAGATGAAATAGCTTTCTCATAACAAAGACCACATAAAGGTGAAAGTTTCACTAAGAAATAGAATATAACATAAACAGTTGTCCAACCAATATGGTAACCAGAATTGGGTACTTCCTGCCAAGTTTTCGGTGATAAATTGAATATGTACCGAATTCTTACTGTCAGTAGAAACTAATAGATGTTTACATTTTTAGGTGTAATACATATTGGTGAGAAGCATATAAGCAGGACGAATGGTTCTGTATCTACAACATGAACTTTCTCATTCCTTGGTCCAAGTCGATAATAAACAAAACCTCTAGACAAAGATATTGTAATGCCCCTACCACATAATATCCACTTAGCAGACGTATATATCGCTTCAAGGCTGGACGGCTAGTAAAGTAACCAGTCCAATAAGCATTTGCACCATCTGCATATCTGTATGCAATCAAAAGAGAAAGTACTGGTGTAGATAATTTACAACAATAAAAAAAATTCAAATTTCTTTAGCACTTGAGAAAGCAAAATAAAGTAAAGCTCACGGAAAATAGTCATCTGTTTTCAGCGGCCATGAAACATTTGCTGCATTCTTTGCATCTGTATAGAGAGATGGTGTAGAATAAAGTGCATTTACTCGACCATCCTGCGACGTTCAAACAAGAAAAAGTTTGGATAATCAAGGTTTTGAAAGATAGCTAGACAACAAACTGTAAGTATTAACTATCCAAACAAACCAAAGAGTTTAGTTTCACAATTTCAGGCCTAGCAAGGTCTGACTTGGTCCAGAAATCACAGAGAAGAAGATTTAGGGGAATATAGAAGAGAATTTAGAGGGAGAGAAGAACAGGGGAGGAGAGAGAGGGGTCGAGGGAGAGAGAGAGAACAGAGAGAAAAGTGAGGAATAGGTTTGTTATTTCATCATAATCATAATCAGCAACAATTACATCATGATATACATAGGATTCTTAACCTACACCCACTTTATAACTAACTTCCACTACTAGCACATGACAGCACATGGCACAAACATATAAGCAATTAACAAAGAAAAACTATATTTAAATTTTACCTTATTAACATAGTGAATTAATTTGTCCATTTGCTTGAACCAGGTCTCAGCATATTGGTATTGGAAGTCATCACCCATAGTCCACATGATATGATTTGTCCTTGTCACATTTGCCTGTGATAGTAAGGTTGTAACTGATGTCATGTAACTATCCCTATTTAGTATAATAGTCTTATTGACAAATAAAACAGCTAGTCTATATGTTAAAATGAGAAGGTTGGATGTACTTGAGTCATTGCAGCATCAACAAAATCATTGACCCGATCCTCAACATTGTAGTCAAAAAGAAAAGTATTATCCTGCAGTTTTAGCATGTTATCGGATGAAAATCTAGAGATGAACAAGAACAGAAAAATATTAAGTAGGCAACTCATTTATTATTGGCATTGGACCTGAACAGGAACAAAGTCCGAGTCGTCCACTTCAAAATGGAAGCCATCTGGTGGACTATAATGAATAGGAAATGTGTTGGCAAAAATCTGCGAAAAACCCAAACATGTCAGCTAATAAAGGAAACCACACCAAAATAAGCACAGAATGCAAAGCAAAAATTTTAGTCGCTAACCTGAGATGAGGATCCAAAAGTTTTGGACCCACGCCACACAACTTCAAGAGATTTATCTACCCTGCGCTTTGCTCTATCCTGATAATCAATCCGTGCAAAATGAACAGATTCGAAGCCAACCTATAATATAGACAACAAACGTGATTATGAAAGTGTAACTTATAGCCAGCCTATAGTCAAATTGTGTGCAAAAGATATTTCCTGAAGATGCATTAAAGTAAAATAATAATGCTGGTCGTGACTCCAATAGAGGACATGATGACATAACAAAATTGACACAAAAAAATGTTAACATCGAAGCAACTTATGGTGTATGGAACTGACATACTCCATCAGAAAGGAACAATATCTAGCTTGTCTACTTCTTTACACAAATTAACAATTTCCACTTTAGTTTTGATTATTGTGAATATTGTTATGATAGAATCATCAACAAAGTTATGTCTAAATGTATGACAGTTAAATCTCAGTATGTCAATAAATAACAAGGCAGTAGCCACATAGGGCTCACAATTTCAGATGAAAGAAGAACTAGTTAGCTCCACCATCAAAAAGTCTTTACAAAGAACAGCATCGTTTGATACAAATAACGGAAAACCCATGTACCTCTGCTCCAAGTAGGTAAGACTGAACTGCTGAGTGCCCAAAAGGATCTATCTGCCATCCAGCTCGTGGAGTTTTATTAAATTGACTCTTTATAGCTCGATGACCTAAAGTTGTTTGATCGATCATATCTATGTAATGAGTAGTTGCTTCATCATGCATGCACCAGCCACCATTTCTGAGTCAGGAAACTAGTTAAACATCAATTCATGTCATTACTTCCTGGACAAAAATTATACAATAGTGAGTCAATGAGCTGCATACACAAATTCCAGTTGCCCTGCATCAACTAGTTTTCTCACTTCATCTTGTATCACTGGATTTTGCACTCCCCACCATCGTTGAAAAAATGCCTATATGTTATTGTTAATTCTTATCTTTTGACACCAAAAGCATAACAATGATAATACATAAATAAATTATTATGTAAAGCATCTAGTGCCTATTAGAGATATCAACATTACATCAAATTCCTCAGTAAATAAAAGGGCAAAGAGTATACAAGATTCATCAAATTGTACAAGACCCAAAGCATAGAAAGAGAATAACATTCAAAATTTTATGTACCATTTCAACATATATAAACCTCCTATTGGGGTCGCGCATCAATGACATGATAACCGAGTCAAGTGTATTTTCAACACATGCACCCTGCACCAAAACTTATCAGAATCAGATGCAGATAATTTACTAAACTTGCAACCAATCCAATATTCTAGTAGAATTGATCAACTCATTCATTATATTAAAGAATTAATAACCTGAATAGTGTTATTTGTTCCAACAAAGTACTGATCAACAGTCTTCAACCAACCCACATCATCATGTGAATGGGGAACCAAATGAACATTCAATTTGCCTTCCACAATCCTTCCTCCAGTATTGTAACTCACAAACCCATTTACAGAATAACATAAAACAGATAAAATCCAGAATATAGAAACTGGAAATGATAACTCCATGCCCAAATCAAAACCCTAGTTGTTCTAACAATGTGACCAAGTTAGTTTACCGCAATGTGTGTGTGTATCTATATATATATATATATATATATATATATAGAGAGAGAGAGAGAGAGAGAGAGAGAGTGGGGAGTCCAATTGCAGGATTGAGACCTAATCATTAGTAAAAAATGGCGGATAATGAGAATAAAAGACTGACTGTAATAACAATGGCAATAAAACTGATAAGATTCCAAAAACCATTGTTTTTTAACCTCGGAAATTTCAATGACGGGGGCCATGGAATTGAATAAAAAAGTAATCGGAGAAGCACAGATCATTTTTTGTCTTTGTTAATCGTCGGAAGAGTATATGCAATGTGCTGCTTAAAAACAAAATTTGAAAAGTAATCCAATCCAATCTTCAATCCGATTCATATATCAGTCAACTGTTTAATAAAAATATTATGTGTAATGACAACAGTTCGGTCAAATTTTTCTTTTTCATTTCATTTTTTTTGTCGGTAGTTGAGCCAATAGGATTTTGGAATATTTCTAAAAGGTTTTCTTTTATGCTATCACATGTGTGCAAAATTCCTTTTACTGTAAATAAATTAAATTATTATTCTTTAAATACTATTATGTATCTTAATTAAAAAAAAGTATAAGAAATTAAAATTTAAAATAAGAGTAAATTGGAGTTTATATATATATACACAATTAAAATAGATAGAAAAGGAAGAGAAATTAGGATGTTAAACATCTAACGAGAAAACAAAATCAAGAGTAGTTAGACCCAGAGAAGTCAAGAGAAGTGGTTAAACTTAAAAAACTACCATGTATTTGTTATGAAAAAGGTCTTTTCAACTTTATATTTTATTCACGTTTAGATTTTATAATTCAAACGATAACATATAAGGTTAACTCGCAACATTAATTTTAAAATTTAATATGTCATTTTTAACTTAAAAAATTAAAATATATTTTTAATTTTGAAATAACAAATAGTAATACAGTTATATTTCTAAAGTTTTATTCCAAATTGTACTATTAATAATTTTTCTATTGGTGAACAATCATTCTATTACCATTTTTCTTCAAATTTGTCCAATTTTTTACTTGTTATCTGTTATTTTAAATTTTAAAAGCTAGTAAAGATTTTACTCTACAATAAATTGTAATAAGGATGATGATTTATAGGAAAATTTTCAGTCCGAATTATATTACCGCTGACGTGGCTTGTTAGAAAAAAGATAATTAAAATTTTGATAGGGTCCCCACATGTAATCTATGCCCTCCACGCATTAGTTTGGTCCCAAATTTTCGGACCAAACTAATACTCTGTATATCCAGTAAAACGGATATGGGTGCATGTGACCCATCTCCATGTGGTGCATGTACATGTCTCCCTCTTAAATTATGTAATTTATAAAATTTTGAGATACATATCGCATTGTGATTAAAGATTTTCATAGATTAAGTATAAAATTATGACAATTATTTTAATTAATCAATATTAATATTAATTTTATTAGATCATTGTTTAACACAAAATTTTAAAATGTATATTTGATTTTAAAATAAAATATAATAATTTTCTAACATAACTCTTGCACGTCACCTCAACAACAAACACATAAGGCTTTGTCCAAGTAGAATAACTATCTTTTTACTATTTTCTCATTTGTTGTATTTAGGCTATGTACATTAATTCAAATTGTAATTTAGTTAAGTCTTTTAAAAAGTATACTCCTAACAAAATTCCTTATATGCTGGAAAAAAAGTTAAATTAATTATTTTGCATTAACCCAAAGAAATAAATAAATATATTTTAATAGAACTCCGATACTTCTATACTTACTAATATATTAATTTACAACAATAGTTTACGTTTAAGAGAACTCTTTAATTATATCTGTTTATATTAATAAATCTAATAATTCTTTAATTATAAATTGGTCTATAATAATCAATCTATTTATTCTTTAATTACAAATTAGACTGATTGAGAGTACATATATTTGTAATTATCTATATTTATTTATTATAGTCAATCAAATTATCAATCTATACTAATATAGAGACAAGAGACTTGCGAATTAGATTGATTGAAAGTGAATTATTTATAGTCGAAATTATAATCAAATTAATCATAACATAATGGAATTAATTACTAATTATTTTTTTATTAAAATAATAATCATACATAATAATGTAATTTACTATAATTAATCAATGTTAACTAAATCAATTATAATATAAGTTATCAATTAAATTAATATGTTCAAACAAAATAATTATAATTCATGCTATGCACGAGTTTTAAGATTAATGTAAAAATGGGTGAAATGCATTATATCATATGTGATTTGACCTAATTTATATTGCATCACTTATAATTTAGAAATCCCAAAATAACTATATGTAATTTTAAAAATTAACAGATTATCATTTTGTTACTATATATAAAAATATGCGATAAATTTATAAAAGAATTAACCACAAATAAATGATAATCCATTAAAACTTTAAAATTACATATAATTATTTGAAAATTTTCAAATTTACCGATAATACAATACAAATTGTGCCAATTTACATACGGTACAATGTATGTTACGCTTTAACTATTTAACTTACTACTGAGTGTGGCCACGTACAACAACAAACACAAAAGGGTTAGTCGATAATAGAGTATTTATCTTACTCAAAAGGGGGAAAAAAAATAAAAAAGGTAGTAAAAAATAGCAGATTGTGGTATGAGCTTCTCTATACCAATTTTATTAACATCATTCATAATTTTCATCTAAACTATTGGTTTACTTTAAAGTGTATTTGTTTTTTATTTAATTTGAATGAGTTTGTATTTATTAATAATTGAAATTGAGAGTATAGATAAAATTAGTATTAATAAGAACTTGACTCATCCAACATCTAATTGGGTTTCGACATTGAATTTGTTTTTTGTTACTATTAAATTTTTTTTACATCTATTACAATAATGGGATTTAGACATTGAGTTCACTTTTTTATTTTATCTCTTTGCTTGTAAAGTTGCTAGGCGTCTAATAAAGCTGTCAAGGATGACATATCTTGTTTGTTACACGTTTATTTTATGATATTTATGAAAATCTTGATTTTCTTACTTTCTTTTTGATAGTGTATGCTTATTATAATGTCAATTATTTTGTACTTACTCCTTCGGTTTCTTTCCGATGGCCTGTTGCTCCTCCCATGCCAAATAAAGATAACATTTATTCTAAAGAAAAAGTTATATACACACAATTTTGTATTATAATATTTTTTTTTAACTTACCAATGCAAACTTAAAGATTTATTTTTAATTATAATAAATTTTATGATTTTTTAAATTATTTATACATACAATTCTCAGTTAAATATATACAATATTAATATTGTCAAAATTTTAAATATTACTCTCTTTGTTGAATAGAAGAAATCTAAATTATTAGAGATACATTTCAAAATTTGTCTACATTTATTTGTGTAATTTATTAATATTTCTAATATTATTGTTTCATCTATTTTATGTAATTCTATACTAATATAGACCAGATAAAAAACTCTTAAAGTGAAATGTATAATTAATTACATCGTATTGCTTGATAAATATTATTTTAATATATGTTTAGGTGAAAGTAAAGTCAAACGAGCCGAGCTTATGCATTAAACAAATCTACATCCTTTGTTGGAATGTTATATAAGATCCCATAGTTGACAGGTCACATTTGTTAAGTAGAATTTGTAGTGTTTTCTTAATAATTTTAAACGTGACGTAATTGTCACGTCAACAAACACATGACACCCGATTTTCGTTAATTTTTTACGAAATAGTCCAATTGTTCAATTTAATAAAGTTTGTGTTCAAATATGTATACTTAAAGTTTAGTGACTTAATGAATAAAAGTATAGAACTTTAATTAGTCAAATTTAAATTTTTGCCGATGCTTAAGCTAATTCATCAGTAATTATAGTTATTTGTATTTTGATTATGCATAATTTACATTAAGAAAATCCACGAATTTAATGATTAACATATTGTTTTATTTATTTAAAAAAAAAATAGTTTGAAAAAAATAATGAACTGAGTTTTAGTTTTCAAACGAAAGAGAATTGGGGCTTTTGTTTGGAAAATCACCTAGGGTTTTGGGACCGACCGCTCATCTTTCTTCGTCGTCCGACTCGCTGCAATTCTTTCTCCTTGGTGAGAAAGGAGATCCACATCACGACCAGGTAACAAGTTCATCCTCTCTCTGTCTCTCTCCTTTCCTTTCCTCTTTCCCTGCTATTAACAGCCAATCAACTGTCGCCGGCCGCCGCCGCCGCGTCCATACCCCTGACTCCTCGTATCCCGCACCCGCCCCATACCCACACCTACACCCTTGCCGACGCACAGATTCCTTGAGTTAACCGAATACTTGTAAAGTGCCACATCCTATTGTTATCCTCCAACTTGGGTTTAGTTAAATTTATACTCCATGAACCAAAGGAATGTGATATCTAAATAGGCGTTTTAGGAGACCTGATTTATGATGAGGAAGATTGTACTTTACTGCTGATTTAATTACTTGAACATTAGATGATTATGTACACAAATTGCATTAGTGTTTGAAATTAGACGTGGAAGAAGGTACACCAATGATGCAGGATTCATCATCTAATTTATTATATCACCTCCTGCAGCTGGATAAAATTATAATAATAATGTGATCAAATATGTTAAAGATGTGATATTTCATTGTAATCTGAAGTTAAATTGCAGATATCAGAAGTAATTATTCAATATTTATTGTCTCTGATGTAGGATTTGGTGGTGAGAAATGGCTGGTAAGGTGATGAAGTCCGTAGCAAAATCAGTGAGTGAGTTCCAGTATCCATGGAGAGAAAAGTTGATGAAACACCAGGATGATCTGTCTAAGGGGGTTTGGGGTTATTGGCACCTGGGGACATGGAAACATAGTGACATTAGTGCCCGACATCGAGCCCGGATTCGTAAAGAAGTTCTTCTTGCTGGAGAAGACTGGCCATATGATCCAGAAAGGAAAGAATTGAGAACCAAGAGGAAAGGACATAAATGTGATAGGATTTCGGCAGAAAAACGTGCCAATACTGCTGAATTGATGCAGAAAATGCCACAGATGCTGGCGGATTTCAGAAAACGTAAATGGGAGAGGAAGATGAATGAGGAGGATGCTGAGGCTAAAAAAACATGAGAAACATTTTTAAGTGTAGCTGTGGATTTTCTTATGATGATTTTGAACCCCTTTGTTGCACTTCTCTTTTGGTTCTTTTTTTCATGTTCATGTTTTTGGCCTTTATTTATTCACTTGTTTTTGTTCAGTCATATAAAGGCTGGTCTCTTTCTGTATGATACAGACTTAAGATGAAATTGGGAATTTCTTAAGAGCATTTTGCTAAAATGTGGATATTCTATTCGTTATAGTAACTTAATTATGGGATGTGCCACAACTGTTAGTGAATCAGATTTCGGATCAATTTATTTTGATTGACCGCCTCCATTATGTTGTTGCTAGCAAATTCCTTATGATACACCAGATTCAATCCTGGTAAACGTCTCGCCCTCATCAAATTATAAACCATCCTCAGCTATCCAAGAGAATGGGAGCTCTTCTGTGGGCTGGAATGGATAAATGTGGCGGCAATATTCAAGCTAGTTTTGCAGAGGCTCTTGCAATTCAAGCTGGAATTCATCTTGGTGCATCTCTTGGTTTGCGTAATTTGATTATAGAGTCGGATTGTTTGGAGCTCTTTCAAATCACATAAGAAAGCTCGCATTTGATATGATTGCAAAATGTTATCAGCTCTGTGCAGGTTTTCAGCGGGTAGAACATCGTGCAAGAAAAGCTCAAGCAGGCCCGAGTATCTTTTCTTTTGGTTGAAGATTTTTTTGTATCAACTTTAACAAATTTATTACTCCTTTTGTCCTCCCATGCCATTTGCAACTCTTGAATTTTAATACCATTAAGGAGTCAATAGAGTTTTGGTCAAAATGTTAATAGTTTTTTAGATCCGGTGGTTGAAAAAAATAAACAAAGTTTAAAATTAAAGTGACTTGATATATTGGTATTTCGAATAGGTTTCAACTTTCTATAAATGTAATGTTGAGCAGCAAATAGATGAAATGAACATTAAAGTAGGCGTAAGCATTTATGGGGCGTTTGGTTCGACTACATTATTGTTTATAGAATGAAATGATTGTTGGAATTGAAATGAGAAAGAAATCAATATTTTAATTAACACTGGTACATTATTTAAAGATTATGTTGAAATAATTTAAATAGATGTCAAATGACTAAAATATCCTTTTCAAAAATTATTTTTAATAAGATAAACATCCAATACCTACTATATTAACAAATTAAGATAGCATATTAAATATATGATAGAAAAAGACATTGTATATACTCATAAGAAGAGTGTCACCAGAGCAATAAAAAAAACATCGATAATATAACTCATAAAATTTTATAACACATCAGCAAACTCTTGCACTTAATAAAAATGTAATATTAGTCCAGAACAATTTATGGGTAGGATAATAAAATTTAGAAGTTGTAAACATGCTTTCAATTTTCATCTACAAGTTTAGATAGAAAATTCTATTAAATTACCACACAATTAAATCATGGGTAGCATAATAATATTTAAAATTCTAATTAACAAAATTCATAAATTGTATTATGAACCCGCCTATAATTTAAGTGACCTACCGTCTCAAATAATTTACTTTATGAGGATTATCATCTAACACTATCTAATTTTGGCTTATCTGATTTTGACTTGACAAAAGTAAGGCATACATGAATTGATATGCATATTTGTCCCGGAGTTGGGAAACAATTACTTTGTAAGATCCAAAATATTGTATAGCTAAAGTTTAAGTCTCAATATTTACAGTCTTGGGATCGTTCTCTTGGAAATCCTTGCAAGTCAAAAAGTAGTCAATCGTGACAGTGGCAAACGAGAGGAAAATCTGATTATATGAGTATGTTGTATATGGTTATACTAATTAAAGCAGTTATTTTGATTTCAACATAAATAAATAACATATAAGACGAATAAGAAAATTTTATTGTGCTTACTACCTTTTGTTATAGAGAAAATAGATCTCAAAAACATCAATACACAATAACATATAAATGATGAAATATGGTCGAATTTTTATAAGTTCCCCGTAAATTCAAATGATGAACCTCCAAAACATTTTTGTTTAAAAACCGTTTTGGACCGATGAACTACTGATTGAATCGTTCCCTCATTGACTCAATCACTGGTTCACTAATTTAATCACTTATATTATATTTTATTATTTTAAGTTTTGTACATTTTAACTATCTTAAAAATAAATTTCATATATTATATTTAGAAAAATGAGACATTTATGTGGTGTGCTAATCATTCAAATGAATATAATTATAAGAATAATAAATATAAATTAAAAATAATTTTTAATAAAAGTTATACATACATATTTATAAAAAAAATATAATTATGATATCAAACGATCCGATCACAATTAGACCAATGATCCATCAGCTCAACAATCTTTTCGATTTGATGAACGGTCCGAATTTGAAAACATTAATTTACATATCTCTTATGTAAGTGCAATGGCTTTCTTTATATTAACCGGCTGAAGTCATTGAGAAATTTAATGCAAGAAACTTCTTGGTTTAGAAGGATATGGTCACATGTATCTCCTCTGGTATCACCAAAAAAAAAAAAGAAAAAAATTATCTGTAAGTGATCCATCTCTTTTAACCCCATCGTCGCCGCTTCATTTTTTTCTTCGCATGTAATGTTCTAAAGGACAATGATGAATCAAAATAGAAATGGCTATGGAAGTTGAAGTTACTAAGGCCGATGAGGATGAGAACGAATAAGAGTATAGTGAAGTTATATAACTAGAATCTAATTTCTTCAATATTAATGAAAAACCCTTTTGTCAATTTGGGATTTGGGCATTAGGTTATTGAGAGTTCTTCCTTTTTCTTTTTTCTTTTTTTTGCATAATCATAATCTTCTGCATGTTTGTTTAACACAATCTCCATATATTGCACATAAGTTAGAAGTGGAATAGACTACGAGGATGTTTGACAAATGGTTATAAGTATGTCAAATTTACTTATAACCTATTTATAACGTCTTTTTAAAATAAAATAATGTTGTTTGACTATTGCTTATTTATTTACTTATAAGTTCAAAAATAAGTTACAAAACATAAGCAAGAAAAACTTTGTTTACTGTTTTCTTACTTATAAATAAAAATGAATAAATAGAACTGACCAAATGTGATTACATATTTGTCTTCATTCTCTTACCTTATTCTTAACTTACAAGTTATTTTTATTAAATCTACAATATATTTTAACTTATAAGTTATCATTCATCATATTTTAACTTAAAATTTTAGTATTAGACAAAATTATTGCCGAACACTATCACCTATTCACCTATAAATTATAATTAAAAATAGCTTATATTCAACTTTCAACAATATGAGGAGAATCTTTCTGCCCTGTCTATATGGTAAGAATTAATTGATTCCTCTCTTGAATTGAAGGTATTCTTGGTTATTTATTTAAGTTATTAATTGGTAGTAACTAAATTAGTTGGTCGAACCGAACCGTCATCCATTCATCTGCTTTTAAAAATTAAAACCCTAAAATTATTCCGGCAATAATGTCTAGTAATACATATTTGTCCACAAATTAACTCACAAAATTAAGGATAATATATGGCCAAGAACTGGTACTGGTAAATTACCAAGCCTACCACTACTTGCAGAGCATTTCTATGCCCACAAACTAAATCACAACATAAACTCACAAATAGTGAAATTCAACTCACAATCATGTACACGTGTTGGATTGTGATTAATTTGTGAGTTACTTCTTTGAGTTAGTTTGTAGGCAAATATTTATTCATCAAAGAATTTAAACTTGCTACTTGGAGCAATGGAGCGCCGTCCGTCGTAGACGTGTAGATATTGAATTTGATTGGGGAAGATTGCTACACTTTCCTTGCTTAATGTATTGGTCCCGTGGCTACAGCCGCCTACAAGTATTAAAGTTTAACTCTGTGTGCCCTGTTAAAGTTATATCCTCGCCCATGACCTTCTCAAGTCTCAAAATCATGAATCTCTCTATCATGCGTTACGTTTCTGAATAAGTCCACCAGTGGTGATTTCCTCGCTTTGCATTGCAGTGTTCTCAAGATTTTAAGTGTGGCACATTGTCGATGGGAGAAGAGATTTGTTGTCCATATAGATGCTCAAAATGATTCTGCTGAGGAGGAGGACATAGACAAAAGGGGTACTCGTGACTATGTCATCCACATGCTTGTACCTATTCTAGCTACCTTTGATTGTTCTGGTCATTCGGTTCATGATGTCGTCCTTAAATGCCCTTCTTCTGCTCTCGTTGTTGCTTTACGTGTTAAGGTTTCTTATAAGACAACAAACGACTTCCTGGTTCGGGTCCATGAGAGAACCTCCAAGCTTCTTACAGCCTTCTCTAGTGCCAAGAATCTGGAAATTGCATCTTATTACCTCAAGGTATATCAATTAATTTGCTTCTGCAGATTATACATTAGCAACTTTTGTGAGAACAAAGAGGAAGATGCAGTACTGGTATGAGTTATGCAGCTTTTGAGTTTATTGAAAGAGAACTTTATACATCTCAAGAACACCACCACTACTCCATCAATGTATTTCACAAAATTAACAAACATTAAGAAAAGCAACACGAGTTATAGTCATGTTGTCATTTGTCATTTGGTTACTCTTCAAATTTGACCCCTGAAGTCATAACTATGTAATTCCATCTCTCACCAACATCGGTTCCACTGAAAACTACAAACTCGCAAAACTTTACCAGTGCAATCTATTCAATAAAAACACTGAGAATCTGGAGTCTTCAAACAATCTTGGTACAAAGCTCCAAACGAAACACAAGACACTGCTACAGAAATCCATCTTGACTGTGTTTACAAAGAATTGATCATTTGGTTGCTTCAGATAAGGCAGAAAATATCTTACATGTCCTGTATATGTTCGCTACTGATTCAAATTTCAAATCGAAGGTTAATCATTTCCAAACAAGCCATGCAGATACATGAATCTCCTGCAAAATAGAAATCTCCATGTCAGGCTGTCTATACTATATAAGATAGGATAGAGAGAAGAAGATAGATCCTAATGTTTTTATCAGAAGATAAATAATTAGTTCTCCTGTTTAAAACGTTGACTCTTTCCCACCAGATTTGTTATGTACACATAATAACCAGCATTACAGGAAATGCCTATTGGAGATACAAAGCACAGTCTAAGAGCTTATATACTATTCCATATATTACATTCATCCACTAATATCTAAAATAGAAGATGCAACAGAATGAACAAAAGGGCTCCTATTACACAACTTGTTTATGAAGAATGGGAATATAACAGGAGAAGCTTTCATCCAGAGACCGCAGTTCATGATCCAACTTTTCAACAAGCTGAGTTGTGTTCTTCAAACTTGTCCAAGAAATAAGCAACACCAAGCCAACATCGACTTGAATGAGCCTACTTTTTACCACTGAAGTTTCTCTAAAACAAACTAAATTTAATTTGGGAAAAAAAATTTATTTAAAGCTGCAAAAGCAACATATTTACACTACATGTGGGCATTATACAAATGAGCAAGAAATTAATTTACTGACACTTACATGGTTTAAGCTCAGGTTGTTTCTTAAACAGACAAAGGGCATGTTTAAAATCAGCTCTGTTGAAGATCGGCTTGTTAGAAAAACTTGACAATGAATCAGGCTCAGTAATGTTGTATATTTCAAAGATTTTTTCATCCAGAAGTCTATCTAAAAGTCAAGGTGTTTATATGATACCAGGCAAGTTAACAAACATCGAGACAAATGATAACTAAGACAAATTACCTGAACAATCTTAGTTGATGTGTGGATACTTATTTAGGTGGGTAAACATACGGTATTGTCAAAGAAAGCCAACCACCAGGGGAGGGGGGAGGGGTTGAGTACATATTTAAACTGCCTTCATTCTCCAGCCAAGCCCAAAATCCATCCATTACGATGTAATCTATGTTACACGGACAGCTTCACCTCGCTGTAACAAGTATCCATGTCGACTCTTCATTTACAATTGTCGAACTGACACTAAATCTGACTCCTTTTACTGTTACATTATGTACTTCACAGCAGATTTTTGTGTGATCAAAGTGGGTTGCAAGATGAATTAAATACGAACTTCTTATATTAATGGGAGATTAGGTAGCATGATTTGCTTTACAGTAGTGGAGTAGGGACAATCATGTTAGACAACTGAGTACTCTCTCCTCCATAATTCCTAGTAAGAATTAGGTTTTGAAATAGAAATTCCTTGCATGTTGTTTGGGATAATCCACATGGTAAATTAGTATAAACATGAATGATATGCACATGCATCAAACAGCCCACACACATGTTTTAGAATGAACTACTTTATGACTTAGTTTGGTGTTTTATATTTCTATGATATGGTCCCAGACTAGGAAGCATGGATTCTTTTGCTCCTATCAAACTGCCGAAGGGATTCTTGAGGATTCGCGATTTTTTGGGATTCTCCATTGATTGCATAATAGAAATTTATTTATATTTTACCAGCATAAATAACAACTTACTTGATGTGTTTGCTCAGAAAATAATATGTTAGATTAATTATGTACATGTAAGTAATATACATACATATGTTTGTATGCATATAACTATTACTTTCAATTAATTATATATATTTTCCAAAACCCTGAATCACAATTTTTTGAAATATTCTGAATTACTAATTCCCGTAAGGTGAATCCGAATCAGCGAACCCAAATCATGCTTCTTAGGTCCCGGCAGTCATAAATTCCAAGCTTCTGATTGTGAAAGATAAAAAGTAAATTTTGCAGAAATTTTAACTCCGAATAAGAATTCTTGGAACTGAAGGAGTAACTTCAAACAAATGAGAAAAGGGGCTGACATAAGCATATCAACTTTTATGAAGGGCACAAACATGGGAACTCACTTATCATGCACTTCCATGACGAACTTATTCATTCATCATCACTGTCGTATACAACTGCCAACCGACGATGTGTTGTAGGTTTTCTTTTAGGGGAATCCTCATCTGACTCCATTTCCTTGCGCATAAAATTTCCTTGGGACTCCTTAGCCTTTTGCTTTGGCTCCTGAATTATTTCCAAGAAAAGAGAATAAATTGAAATTTACCACCAGTTGCCCCAAAACAAAAAAAGAGAAGTATAAACATATTTTATTGCAGGATTTACTGATTTATATAAACAATTGATAGAAAGATATCTAATCTACAAACTATAGATGCCAAAACAAGGAATCAGAAAACATTGACAAATATAATTCCAACGGCTGTAAGATCAGCACTACGTATGTTTGACTATAATGCACAACATACACTTCAGGATCACTGTAAAACAAAGTGTACAAAAAATTCATAATTCATTCAATTTATATATGTCCAACTTTAATCAGCATCCAATATTTGCCAAAAGTGATTAGTAGCTCTTTATAAATTTAATTATGAGAAGTTCTTAAATCTTATAAACTCGTGAAGGCCTACATTATTTCCTTTACATAAATAGCAAAAGGATCAGAATATCAGATTGTTCAGGGAATACCGCTATATAACCTGATCTAACTTCTTTATTGACGCATTAACTACTTAGCGCCATCCATCTAGCCTGCTAGAAAGCAAGACTTCGAAGCGGAGATCAGCTTCCTATAATTGGTCATCAGGGTCGACAAAAATAACTACGAGAAATATAGCTGCTCTAGCAAGAAAATATGTAATGATGGTTCACAATTACTCCAACCATCATGTTCAGTTTCTATCTTCACTGTCTACATGCATACTAAGAAAGTGAGAGAGGTCTAGATTTGGCATTGAGTTCCAAAATTGGTTTTTAGCCTTCCCTAATGGACAATCCCAATAAAAGAGCAATCGGACAAAAACAACAGGTGTATAACACCCGCATAAGACAGAAACCATATGTCACTACTTCCGCGTCAAACCAATGAACTCTAGCTCTAGTGGTACCCCTCTAGGTATAAACGCAGAGGTACAAGGATCAAATCTCATTCCGTACTCATGGACAACAAAATTATGTTGAAGATATTTTAATATCAAATGAGCCTGCTTTTTTAGGCAAGGAGCAATATATTGGACCCACCTAATTCATTATAAAGAAATATATACTTTTTTATTGTAAAAATCTTAACTGTTCTTTTCCTGCAAATTCTAAATTTCATTTTAAAATATGCATGTTGACTATGTTTCAAATAAGCATGTGTTCATTGCCTTAATTTTCAAGATCTTTTGCTATCATTATTCTGAGAGAACTTTGGTCCCTCTTTCCCTATGCAGGGAATATGAATCTTTTAGTAAAGAACTTAATATTATATGTTGTGAAGGAAAAATCAAAAAAATATACGAAGCAACAAAATTGCCTCCTTAGATTGTAAGAAAATAACGCTAGATCATCAAAATTAAGCAATATAACATAAAGCCAAAGAGGGAGATTGAGATCTAAAGTAAAAGGAAAGAAATATCCGCAGCAGCTTGCTCAGAATGTTACCAAAATTTTCTGATCTTATTGTTAATTTCTCTGTTCTAAATATCCTTCTGAGCGCCCCCTAGGTGGAATTGGTCCACCACCACCTCTAATTAGCTCAAAGTTTACATCATCTAAGTGGAATTTCTAGAAGTACAAAATGCATCTTATTATTTACTAAGACTTTATGATGAAATAATATGTTTCTGCATACAGCCCTTAAAATTTATTCCAACTAATTAGTTCCTTTATTATCTAAATATGAAGCAAAATTTCATCGGTAGGTTGCATAATCTCTTCATTCATATTCTTGTAGATTCTTCTCCGGATTGTGCCAATGTTCCTATCATAGAATTGAATATATTACTTTTAAAGTTAACTGTAAATGTAAAGATAAAAGCTTTAGCATACTTACAATTTGAGATAGAAAATCATACTTGACTTTCACAAATGAAATTAACTCAATTTCAAAGTAAATTTTAGCATCCTTACAATTTGAGATAGAAAATCATACTTTGACTTTCACAAATGAAATTAACTCAATTTCAAAGTAAATTCTTACAAATTCATTTGGAATTTAGAAAATAAAAATATGCAATAGTAGTATCGTTTATATAGTTCAGATTATAATGACAAAAATGAAGGTACAATCATTTTTACAAGTTACAACTCGAGCAATACTGACTTTCAAAAAATTATAAAACGGATGTCTTATCTCTCATCTATTTCTAGATTGTATCTACATGCAAAACTTTTTTAAAATTTTCCACATTTTATAATGAATTACTATTTAAAAGTAATAAAACTTTATGCATTATCATTTATGTGCATCAAGAACATATCAAAGACGTGTCCAATCCCCAATTACAAATTTTTTGAGATTTACTGAAGTGCCAAATCTACTTATGCAGAAACCAAGACCTTCCTTTAGTTGCCAAATAAACTATTTCCAAAATCAAAAGGTCTGATATCGAAATTGGAAAGGGTGTCCATGAACTAAGTACCAATATTAATTATAACAAGGCCGAGTGGTCTCATTGAAGAGTCCTCAATTGTTTCTAGTCTGGGGCATAATTCATCTATACACTGGGCGAGAGGAATACATTCATGTCAGACAAACAGAACCTAGGATTCTTCAATAGGCTAATGAATCCCTTGATCCAATTCTTAGAATTGTGGATTCTTATACAGTTATATATTTTGCATGATCCTTCTAAAAAAGATTCTTTGGTGGTTTATTTAATTGTTCAGAGCTAGAAGTGATGCAAATATAACTAAATACCAAATGTTATACTAGTTGATATTAGAAGACTACCACAGAAATTAGGTAACAAATCTATAATATTTTTGTTTTCTTGATTAAATCTAAATTTCTATATTTATAACTTTATGTGTCTAACCTCTGAGTTTCCATTGTGTATAATTTCTCAAACTGCCGAATCTCTGCATGTCGAACCCGAATACTTACTTCTTAGAGCAGAACTAGGATGGAAGTTTGTCAAGGAGCTGATGGTGCATGCCAAATCTTACAGAACACCAGAAGTGGCTTGGGATATTGGCATGTGATTCACACTTTGAGGGCTATACAGCTTGTATAAAGTAATTATTTACTATTAGGCAGGTTCCTTGGCCAGGATGATAGGAACTTTTACACATTTGGATAAAGCAAAGGATTCATCCATATAACCAGTAAAGTTTGGCGACCACGACTGGTTCTGAATTAATGGAATAGAATGGCGTATCGACAACAAGCTGTGAGAATATTTCTGGATAATTTTTCTTCCATTTTTTGAAACAAAGAAAAATATATAAAATTTCAAGTTTGGTGGAATGAATTAATGGACGGATATAAAAGGCTATTGCTTCATCATATTGATTTAGGGAAAAAGATCAAATGCTATGTCATTCTATATATGCTTTATGATTTTAATTTTGGCACCCCCCTTCACTGCCTAGGTCGCCCACCATCATTTTTCAGAACACTGGTAAATTCAAGATTACATAGTCCCCTAAAGGAAACACAAGACAACCTAATCCAGATCTCTACCTTGCACCCGTAAGACTTCCCTTCAATCGTTCTAATCCATGTTTAATAGACAGCATTTTCAAGCCTAGGTAACATTTTCAAGCCTAAGGATAAATAGATGGACATAGAAATATAATAGCAGCAACATAGTGAATCGATTATAAACCATGTACAAGGCAACTTCAACTTCGATCAGTAGTCTGCCCAAAATCTAGTTCAAGGAATGTAGAAAACTGAGCTTATTTCAAAAGTTTACCATAATTAATTCACCAAGCATCTATTACTTCTTTAGATGTACTTCTGAATCCATTAGGCCATAAGAAGCCCCACGAATTCTACCATAGCTACCTAGTAAAGTTTTATCAAATAACTTGTGCTTCGTTTCATTTCCATAGAAAGATTATAACACCATGTAAGAACTTTCTGATCGAGTCCAAACCCCCAAGTATAATTGTTTTGGCAGATATTCGTACCACTCATAAATAAATGAAGCCAGTGACATCCAAAGCAGAGTACATAATATTTTTGTATACAGAATGGGAATGAGCTAAGTTTCTGCTAACAAAGATGGAAACATGGGAAAGCAAGCATACAACTCGCCTTTCTCTTCAAAGCGCACAAATTATTCAAATGTGCATCTTTTTTATGTCATACCTCAGACTCTTGGTCAGATGGTTCATCAACAGCAGCCTCCTCTTCATCATGGTCTTCCTCTTCTTCTTCTTCACCGTCTACCTCTTGCTCCTCAACCATCCTACGTGGAGGTGTCCTGTCCTCTTCCTCCCCATCAGTTTCATACTCAGATTCCTCTTTCTCACTGTCAGAAAAGTCAACTGGGCGTCGGGAAGATTTTGCAGCTGAAAATGACGACTTGCGAGGTATATCCTTGTGACCCTGAGAGTAATTAAAAACTTGATATAAGCATATTATAGTGTTAAAAGTATGTAATGCATTTTTATAGTTGAAAAGACATGCTTTCTTTGCATTAATAATCCGCTTCTCTGCACGAGCTTCCATTTCCAAGTCATCATCAAAGCGCCGTCGAGGAGCAGAGCGTCGAGATTCATAATAATCAGGTTCATCATCCTAATAAATTATAAACGATGAAGACTGATTACAATTTTGATATGAATATAAGCAGAAAAAGCACTTATAGTCGCAGAATAAGTTCATGATTTCAGCTTGAAAGTGAAGACAATAGATATGATTGAAAGTACTATTGGGAGTGTTAACTTAAGTTGAAGAAACTCAAAGAATACACACTATAATTACTTTGTTACATTTTTAAAACAAAATACGCTTTAAAGACAAAATCAGCTTAAAATGTGATTGAATGTTGACTATCAGTGTACCATTAAAATAAACACGGAAACAGATGGATACATTGAATTTTTTGAACATATTCTATACACATTCTGGGAAAGAAAAACAGATAACTGAACCGTACCTCATCAAGTGCATCCTCCAAGAAACCAGGAGATAATTGGCGCTCCCTGCTAACAGTTGGTGTGTACTTCCTATTAACCTTTTCCTTCTTCCGGTTAAGGAGCTCGTTAGCTCTGATTGTTTGGCTTTCAGCCTGCAAAATGGAAACAAGTTCCAACATTAGAGCAAGATCAGACTCTTCTGTAAGTTTGCAAAAGCAGCAAATCTCTACTCCAGTTTAAAGCATTGGCTGGAGGGACAAAAAACAAAAGAGCATTAACTGTAAAAAGAGCTCAGGTGCCATCTATTTTACTCTAACTAGAATAAACTACTTATTTCTTGTTTATCTTCTGTAAGAAGATCTTAGAGTTTGTAATTTTTGCTTGTTTCTGGAGAATGGCCCTTTGCCTTTGTAAGAAGATTCTTTTTGGTTCAGCACTTACCCAAAAAATAAAAATTAACAAAAAATGGAAACAACAGAAATCAAATATCTACAACACAAAGTTCAAAGAAAAATCGGCACTAATATATAATTACCCGCTCTTTTTCCTCCTTTTCCCTCTCAGGGTCAATGTCAGTGACACAGTTCTTGACCTTGTAAACTTTTTTGTGCCGTGAATCAACAAGGGCAGTCAGCAATCTGTGCGAATTAGATGACAGGGATGAAGGCATAAACCTCATCTTTTGCAAAAGTCTTCCTTGTGATTGGAGAATCCCCTGCATAGTAGGGTTGAGCAATTATCAATGAATCACATGGTTTGTTAAACAAAATACAAGGATGGGATGCCACAGATAGATCATTACAGCAGCTTGAAGGCTAAAACTGAACTTTACATGATCAGTTATCCAATACACCCCAATTCAGTCATGAGAACAGAAATGTGAAAAAACATATAGGGGGCCTACTATACCAGAATACCAGATCACACCCCTCAAAGTCACCTTAAACCATAAACACCATTAAGAATTCACTCCCTGATCTTGATTAACGGATAGTAGCATATGCAGTCTACATAGAACCCAAAGAAAGCAAAATTGGAAGAACAATAATAAAGAATATATGGCAGAATACTTGAAGAAATATTTTAATTCTGCAGTTCTGATCAAATATAATTTGTCTTCCATATCTAACCAAAGTTTCTAGCAACACACTCCTGAAGCATGCAGTGGAGGACGACAATCTCCAGTTCTATCCTGATATCATTGGTCAATCTAAAACAAGTAAATCACTGACAATATATCACCATAAGCACACTAGTATGAAAGACAGATGTTGAATAAATTAGTCAAAAGAATTTGATTAAAAACAGTTGAAATATCACCAAAAAGCTAAAGAGGTAATAATAATGCTGTGATACACATACCATACCAACATCAATTAAAAACTTGAAAGAAAAATAAGATAAACAGGAAATAAGAGGTGCAGATAGGTTCACGATCTATTGTGATTTGTTCATCAATGTCCAAACAAAGTCATTTTGAGGTTTAAAATTATACTAGTAGGAAAGCTTTATTAAATCAAATCATTTTTAATATTTTAAACTAATATTAATTACATTTAATTAGTTATCTAGGTGTAGAATAAGTTCAATTGCTATCCTTCTTATTGGTGTTTTCAAGACAATATAATTCTTTATTTGTTATAAAGATTTATAGTGAATTACAAAATCCATGCTCCTACTCTAAGCAATAATTCCCTCCTCCATCTCACCTCCATTTTGTAGTCTCGAATTTTTTATTAAGATCTACAATGCTGAAGGTGCATGATAATTCTGGTTATGGTACTGTCTTTTGGTGGATGACAGTGGCAGAGATGGTGGTGACTGTAATTCATGTTGAAGTAATGGTGCTGGAATTATCTTTCTGTGATGGTGTATACGGTGGATGGTGGCGGCAATAGTTCATTGGCAGCGATGACTGCAGTGAGATTATGGATGAATCTGTATTTTTCCAAAAGAGAGCTGTGTTGGGTTTCAAGGTGGAATGGTTGTGGTCAGTAGGGAAGAAGAAAGTACAGGATGTTCTGAGGAAGAACAAGCAATGGCAGTGCCCAGAGAGTGTAAAAGTACGGGCAGACAATGACAGCCCATAGCTATTTTTATCAGTTTTCCTTGAACAATCAAACTTCATGTCGTTTAGCAGACACAGAGAGTAGACAGCCCCCCTGCCCGCGACTACATACCAGCACTTATGGCATGAAATTCAATGTATCTATGTAATATGCAATTCAACCTATTAAACAATTAGATATTGCAGATGGAAAAAAAATTACATTAATAGGTTTTTTAAATTTAAGGGAGAAAAAGAAGACAATTATTGACATAAATTTATTTTTTGAATCAAACTGAACGTATAAGGTCTCAACTTATGAATCTTCATAATGAATAAGCTATAAATTAGCAAAAATAAAATAACAAAAAATGGGAATTGGTAATTTAGCATTAAATATGTTTAACTGACAGCTGACATGGCTCTTGATGTGACACTTAAATTCAAAATAGAACATGTTGTAAAGCTGACATAATTTCCATACTTGTTTTCCCTTATTCAGCTCATCCCTTGTTTTCCCTTATTCAGCTCATCACATAGAAATCACGTGCGGCTATAAGTCCAATCCACCAAATACAACTTTGGTTCTTCCCATCAACAGTGGCTTCTGTTCTCTCACGAAAGTATCAAACCCATTCTACCCCTGAAGTAGCGAATTTATGCAGCAGCCCGTCAACCCAAAGTTTCTTCACAGTACAATGTTGGTCCAAATAATATAAAACCAAAAAGAGGATAACAACATTGATGACTGTGACGAAGCTTGCCTGTGACCCAAAAACCCACCCCATAACAAACCCTTCAACCCACCACCAATGGACATAAATGCTCCAATTCAGATTCTCTGCCAGGTTAATGAAGTAGAGAATGAAGGTTCTATTAAAATTGACAATTTGTTCCTAGTATATATTGATTAATATAGTATTCTTTTTTCAATTCCATGGACAACCTGTGAATCTTTTACAGCTTACTTCATTGAACTCCAGCATACCCATATCAAGCTTCTTACAATCTTCCATTTATTTGATTTTATTTTTTTATATACTCAAATGTTAGTTTTCGCCAAATCTTTATGACATGTCAACTTCAGGTTAATTTTATCCAACTACAGTCAGAATTTAGATCAACTTTTGGCCATTTTTATTACCTTTTAATTAATGTTAAGGACTTAAGGATATTTGTGATGATTAAAATATACAAAAAATCTATTAGGAAACTATTGTAAATTTGAATGATATTTTTGGTGATTAAGTCATTCCACTTATACAATTTAGGACTCAACTTGGAAACTTATATCCAACAGACGAAATTTTGAATCTAATTTGAATTTCTTTTAATTAACTTCTGAAGTTCTCTTTATAAATCAATTACTCCCTCCGTTCCAAAGATTTTTTTTAGAGATCTGTTTTGACGTTTTTAGTCAAACGACGGCATATTAAACTTTAAAATTAATGTAATCTATAAGAGTTTTCATGCAAATTATATTATGATCAAAAGTTTTTGTTATAAATCTTAAGAATATAATAATTGTATCAACTATAATCAACTAAATTGGTAGTAATTTAGAGTTTAACATGCCGTCGTTTGACTCAAAGAGTCAAAACATATCTCTAATTTTGGAACGGAGGATAGTACTTATGTTCTTGTTGATAGAACTTTCCTCCTTTAATTCAAAAGAAGTTTTTCTAATTAATTATATTATATCACGTACAATTGACTGAATCATAACCCATGCACCCATAGGATTTAAATAATTTAATAAATATTCTAACTTATATTTTTATAGATTAATTTTTTTATGGTCTACTCGAAACCATTCATATTAGTCTTAGTTACCACAGGCCGGGGGAGGTGAGAGCATCCTCACCTTGTTAGATCAGTCAGTAACACAGTGTTACATGTCTACATATACAAAAGTACCCTAACCTCCCATTTTACTGGTTATAATATTCTAGACACACACACACACACAGAAGCCAATCTTGGCTTCTTGTTCTAATAAGGAGTATTTTTCAAGCTTTAAAATGGGTAGCATGGCTGAATTAAATATTTTTCAAATACAAGAAAATCTTATTAAAAATGAGATGGAAAATACAATGCAATGGAAGTTAAAAGCAAGCACGGTATCAATAAAGTTCTACGCCAGTAATTAAGATATTCAGCAATTATGAATCGAACATATGTAGAATCTAACCTTTTCATGTCTAAGAAAAAGGTGTGCTTGATCATGCTGCGCGTCTTGCACAGATATGTCAAGAACTTCATTCCCGATCAATAATTGTAAACTACCATCTGACCATCTCACAAAGCGAGCATTGCTTTCCCGCTGCACAGAAAAAAGATGCTTCATGTTCCAAAGATGCAAAAGTATATCAGTATATAGAGGATCATTTAAACATGGTTTATTGGTGGATCTGCACTAGAGATGCACCAAGTTCCGCAATCATAGAGAACAAAATTACGAAGAACTCCAAGGACAAACTATATATCAAGAACAAATTGGAGACACTTACAAAATCCACAAAATGCTGTTCATGTTATCAAACCAACATGGCTAACAGCTAAGGACTTCTAATCTATGCTTACAATTTTTTCAGCAGCAGCTCTTAGCAATTAATCAACTGACAAAATCATATATACATGGTATCAATAGATTCTCAACATATGGTATCAATCAGGTAATCTAGCAAGATATCTCAAAAGGATGGAGTATGGGAGGGAGTAATAAAAATCCCGCTCAAACAGTTCAACCACCAGTGAACTGCCCAAGCCATTGAACCACTGAACCATTGAACCAGTGCCTTGAACGGGTTTGATACCTGGTCTGGTTCTAATAATTATGGGTATATCCCGACCTCTGGCAACAACATTACTTCCTCTCAAATTGGTCAGTATCAAACGACAAATGGTATGAGATTTTGTAATGAATTTAAAAGGCACCTTTCCCAATCAAATTATATTCTACTGTTAATTATCGTTATGTGATATGTAATGCAAAAGGGACTGCGTATCAGTTTCTTTCTCATTGTTGGCTAACTCGGAAGTTACAGAGCATTGTGCGCTGTGGTATTTCCTTAATGACTTTGTAACAGACTCATAAGCATCTGAACTGGTGCCAAGGATATCGAGACAACAAAAGTAGGTAAATAAACGATTGATCATTCGGAGATGAGAAGAGAGCTTTATACCAAATCCAAGTTTTAATTTTGGAACTCAAGTTATTTTTGAGTAATGAGGGCAATTTTGCATAGTTTTGGTAAATTTAAACTAGAAACCTAATTCTAATAGATATATAGTTTATTATTATATCTATTGGGGGTTTAGGTTTTGTTTTGGGCGCGGGGGGTGCTTTATCAAAAAGAGCTTACTATCAATTGCGCAATTCTCTGAATAATGCTTTTTCCCTGCTTTTCAGACTTATTTGAAATTAGTTTAGAAGTTTTTAATTCCTTCATAAATCATTATTGATTCAAATTGGGTGTCTTAACTTTTCATAATATTAGTGCATCAATTTCAATTTTAAACATCACAACAACATTTCCATAACGGTTAAGAATTTAAAATATACATGCCGCAAAGTGTTACATGCAAAGCTTCATACAGCTAATATTGAAAGAATATGTAAAATGTCACTTACAGAAACTGTGCCGTCGGGGTTTCTCACATTCCTCCAACGCACAATATTGTTCTCCAACCGAATGCGCCTCTTAGATCCAGATTCATCTGTCACGAATTCATCCTCTTCGACGTATGTCTTGGGATCAAATGGTTTTGGGTCAATGCCCATTATATTAGAGACTTTAATCATGTTCATCTGCAAGAATGTTAAAAAGAATTAGCATTCCATAACAAGTTCCCAATGAAATAAAAGTTTAACTGACATATGACTAATGAAACAGATTCCATTTATCAAAAAAAAAATAATATGTACAATGGAACCACGTGGGGACAGGGTAGGATTAGATTACAGAAAGACGAATTGAGGAGAATATTGAGGGAGGACAGAGATAATTAAGCACAACGCTTTTTAACAAAGTTCCATTAATTTGATCAATGAACAAAAGTAAAGATTACATCCCTTTTTATAATGTCTCAAAACATAATAAGCAAGCAAATCCCTTATTAGGAAAAAAAATTAGAAGCTTAATAAAAAATATTCTAGCATCATCTCTTAATTGCACCAATAACTAGAATCTTATATAATCAAAAATAGTACCAAAACAACCAAGTTGGGCGGGCTCTTCGGAGTTGTTCTGCTTCACAATCTATCTAAATAAACTACTGCCTACCTCTTAATTGAAAAAATTAAAGGTATATAATTCTACCACCAACTTTTCTTTAGATACAACCCCAACTGCATCAAATGAAAAATCTTTCCTTGGACATCTATGACTGCCATACTTATATATAGAAACTGTACTTTACCTTTATTTTCGTAATTTCAATATCTCTGAATGTTATAATGTGCACCTGGCATGACTTGAAACCATGCAAAGAACACTTTGAAAGATAACATTTGTTATTAAAAATAGAGGAAGATATGTCACAAATATAAATAATGCCATTCACGCATATAACAATAATAAGAACTTTACAACACCATAACTTCAGTTCTGAAGTAACATGGGTTTAATTGTTTTATAACAAGATCGTAGAATGGCAGGAGAGTCTACATATCAATCATCAGATAAACCAACACTAGATTTAGACATGTTAGCCCCATTATAACATTTTTCAGATATTTGTGTCATAAACAAAAGGACTTCTTGATATTGACCTTAAAGATAGATTGGATTAATTCTCTTTGCAATGGGATTAGTTGTTTCATACAAGATAAAATGAAAAGAAGTGCAAAGGTTACCCAATCCCACAATATGGGAGTTGCGAAGTCTATCAGGAAAACATACACACATTTATTATAGACACTAGGTCCAAATCATTATAAGAGTGAAATTTAACACTGCCACAAGATCTTCCACCATTGCCACCCCCAAAATTGAACGAATCTTAAAACACCCTATGACAAAAAGTGCAGAGTGCTCCACAATTAAACCACCAGAGGAAGATTCCACAAGTCCTCGCCAACCACCAAAAGCAATATGTTGCTTGCCAAATGACAAAGACGATAGAAGTGGTTATATGAAATGTCAGACTCTACCGACACAAAACACATGAATCTCGAAATAGCACAAGAAAGTGGGCAGCATTAATAAGGCCTGCCAAAACAATTTCATGATAAATTGAACCTTACTCGTTTAATTAATTTTCAAACAAAGAAAATACAATTGGATAAAATTACATTCAAGTGTACCCTAATCAAACAATTTTACCCTGGAAGAAGAAAGAAAATTAGAGAAATATAGGGTGTTTTTCTTTAATTATTAATAGGACTGAAGGAGTGTTTTTTTCCTTTAAATTAAGATAAGAAAAAGTTATGTTAATGGGCAAAAGCAGATAAAAGTGGAATCAAAAAGTCCGCATATACTGGAACTACGGAACACACTCAAAATAAGCATAGCCCTACAATTACTATGCAGATAAGACCACAGTAACCAGACGTGAAATGTGCCCAGTTAGAATCATATATTCATATCTTGAATTAATGGCTCACTTCTAAGAACTGCTCGAAGCAATGAGCAGACTTGTTTATTATGAATTATATTGAGAGAATGCTACCAAGTACGAGAGTCAGTGAAATACATAATTCTAATTCAGAATAAGTTTTTGACGAATAAAGGAGAAAAACCTTCTCAGGACGAGCTGGAGGAGGACGCAGAGGAATCTCTAGCTCCAAAGGTGGGCCAACTGGCTTTTCCTTATGTCTGGTCTCTATATTCTCTTCTTCGGATTCATATCTACCCTCTTCATCAGCTAGCATATCCTCTGGTCTGAGTTCTTTCTCATAACTTCCTTCCTCATCCATAGGGTATCTCTACAAGAGGATAACAATATGGTTATATACTTCATTTCTGTATATACAAAACGAAAGCAGCTATAATTTACTAAAATAATATAAATAACATCAAACTTCAGAATCTGATACGAACATTAGTATCATGCACAATATGATCAACTGCATACTCGGCCGGTTCCTCATCATCAGAATCTCCGAATACATCACGAATAGCAGGTGCTGATTGTGAAATGTGAGCTTCAGCTTCATCTTCTTCCTCACCTGGTGACCTATGGCACAAGCATTGATTCCAAAGTTATTTAACATGCTAGAGATTTATAAGTTTGCAGCAGGAAGATGAAAAGCAGAACTAAAAATAAATAAACATATAAGTCAAGAGAAGCCCGCACTTTTCCTATTTCACTACAACCGCGTGGATCTATACTTACCAAAAGCTTTTTAACTTTATAAAATTTCAAATACATACCAGAAACATCTAATACTTTACAAAACTATTAAGACAACATATTTAATATTTGTAATAATGACTTCAATAAAATTCATGCTAAAAATAATATTATTTATTTTTAAATAAAATACGTTACCTCTGCTGTGCCCGCCCTCCCTCCCTCCTTTTTTCTTTTTGTTTTTGTTAGTCTTGTTGTCCTTTAATGTCGGAGACCGTATCTTATGCACGTTCTTATAAGAAATAAGTGTTCATCTTTTCCTCCAATAGTCATCTTCTTCTCTTGCCATAGACTCATCAAAGAGGTCATGCTCAAAGTACTATTATACCAGAGCTAAGTCTTATGCGCACATGATTCTACCCATATCCCATTGTGAAACAAGATGCTACAACAACTTGAACTGATATAATTTTAAGTTTTAACTTTTCAATTATTGTGATTAAAAGCAACCTCAATTCTTAATAATTGTGCACTTTCAAATGTTGCAAATGAAATACAACGGAGGGAGCAATTCTACCATTATGTTCCTTCACACATAGATTCATGGAATGATTACCTTTACATATTTATCTTCTAGTAATAATATATATTATTACTTGCATCAAAACAACCATAAATACCCGAGCATGTTGTTTCAGATTACAGATTCTCTCTTCTCAAAATCTGCAAATGACATATTTGTCACGTGATTCGACCAAAAATTTAGCATCAAAGTACAACAATTCCAGTGCACATAATTGGAAATTAGAAAAATGGTGATTATTTTCGAGATTATACAGAAGCACTGGGATGGCTAAAAAAGTGCTGAACACGTCTGGACAATCCGGGAAGCAACACGACTCCCAAAACACACATCAAAACATGCCGAACGCTTTGAACGCATAACAAATCTTGCGACATACGGCGCATTGAGGTGTCCAACACATTTGGACTTCTTATGTGTCATCGTGTATCCCATCCTATCATGGCGTGTCCAAACTTCAACTTTAAAGAAATTGAGAACACACATGTCAAATCAACATCTAATGACCAAAATCGGAAATCAGAATCTGATTTTGATTGTTCAAAAGGTATAATTTCTAGAGCATCTGACACAAAGGTATTATGTATTACATACACATATATACACATTTATTAATATATCTAGAATTAAAATACTGAACCAATAAATAACACCCCAACAACCCCTCACAAACCTAGTTAAACCAACGTATAAGCAACAAAGTTACACAAGAAAGAAAGTGTTAATGACAATAAACAAAAACTTTATAGAGGTTAGGGGCAAAGATACAAACAGAGAGAAGTTATCTTAATACCTTTGACTTCTAGCCTGATCAACTTCCTCATCTTCATTGTCGGCATAGCGGTTTTCCTCAGATCTTTCTGATCCACTTTCAATGACATCCCTTCTCCTACTTGTCGCAACTCCATGATCATAATCTTCTTTCTCGTCACTCCCTGATTCTTTTAGTTCACTTTCTTCCCTTCGATCACCAACTTCCACTTCTTGGGAACTTTGGTCCCGTTCACCCTCACTCTCTCCATGAACAGGATCTGCATCACGTAGTTCACCTTCACTCTCAATTTCTACTTCTACTTCCCCTTGACCTTCTACTTCCGCCTCACCCTCAACCTCAGGCTCCATGCCTCCATCCCCTTCATCCTGATCAGTTAACAATCACACTTTCAGAATCAAGTCATTTAAAGACACATTGATTTTGAAAAATATAAAAAAGAAAAAAGAGAAAAAGAATTTTTACTTCTCAAACACTGTACTGCAGACATCAAAGCATCAGTTTATCCGCCAACTTAGACACACAAATGTAGAATACACTGATCTATCATAAAACTTTATAAAACAGACGAACCTACAAACTACAGATCTTACACAAGCTATGCATCATTATCGCAGTTGAATAAGAACTAAACATTCCCATAAAAGTTAAATCTACAAACGACAATTCATTTCTGTAAGTAACTAGAAAACTATTCATCACTGTTTATTCCAACCATGTCTCACATGATATTTACACCACCACCAATCAAACAACCCACCCCCGACCCAATCTTTAATTTTCTCTTGTTTTCAGTCTATCTCTATATACCTATCCAAGAATGAAAGCAGAATAAAATCAGAATGTTCCAATTAACCCCAACCCAGAAACTCTTTTGCTACCAAACAAAAATTCCTCAAAACTTTCTAAAGAAAAGTACAGCTCAAAATTTGTCCAACCATCTGAGTAGCATAAAGCCCTTGATGGTTTGGATGTATGTTTAATCAACAAACTCACAATTGATAATAAATTGGACATTTCCAACAAGGAAATAAAGGGATTCCAATTCGGGATTAAGACAAAATTCACCAAAACCCCCCACTCTCAGCCATATATATAATGCTATGACGCCATATTACCAGTTTAAATCTATCAACAACGATACTCTGATCACAAATTAAACCCACAAAATTCAAAATAAACCTCAAATTAATAACGAGTTGGGGGAAATGAAACCATACGGATGCATAATCGGGCTGTCGGTTTGATTCGTGCTCGGACTCCACTTCTTCTTCTTCCTCCTCGGACTGATCACCGAATAGGTTTTGCATCATCTGATGCCTCTTTTCTTCTCCCACCATTTTCTCTTCCTCGCTCTTTCTCTCTCTAGCTTTCGAACTACGTGTGTTTCGAACTGTGTGTTTCGAACTGTGTGTTTCGATCTCTACTGCTGCGTATCAAGTCTCGGCCGCTAGCTGTTGCGTTCGTTCTTTCTTTCTGGTTGTGGATTTATAAGATGAAAATTACAACGCACCGAAAATTAAAAAGGAGGAGATGGGCAACATCACGTGCCTATTTCCAGTCTGTCCCCGGTTAAAAGTAAAAGTTCGAATTATTTTGCTAATAATTATCGCAACAAAAAATTATATTATCTAGAAAAAGAAAAATAAATTATAACTTATTTATGTAATTTTATTTATTTTGTGTTTTATTTTTATGTCTAAAATTTTTAGGAAAAACCTAATTATATGGATTAAAAAACCATGTAAGAATAATATGGTAGTGAAGTTTTCTAAATTTATTTACATAAGTTTTATAATCATATAGAACTATGCTTTTCAAATCCTATTATAATTTTTTGAATTTTCTTTCATTAAGATCGAATTTTCTAATAAATATTTATAAATATAAAATTAATTAATACAATAAAAAATGAGTTACAGTTCACCATCCATAGTCTCATTTTACTATATCTTTACTATTAAGTAAAATCATCTTGATATCGTTGAATCTAAAAAATAATTAATGATAATAGTATGATTTTTATCATAAAAATTATTATGATATTAAAATATTAAAATTTTAATTATATAAATTAATATTAAAAGGGATGAAACAAATGAATTGTAGTTTTTTATTCAAATATTACTCAATAATTGTTTTATATTTGTCAATTTATTATATAGAAAAATCTTATATTTGAATTTTTTTATATACAGTCGAATTTTCTAAATACATTTTATATTTATAAATATAAAAAATGAATAAAATATAAAAATTGAGTTTTATATTTTTTATAACTATGTAAATTTAGTACAATGAAAAACTAAGACACGTTTATGTTTACGTGATTATAAAAAATATATAAATAAATTTGAAGTATACTACGAATTAATATGATTACAAAAATAAAGCGATGGTAACTTAAATTTGAAACTAATGTCTAATTAATTGATTTTAGTTAATACAATTATTATAATTTTATAATATTTAACGAAAGACTTTAATTTGAGCATAATTTACTTTTAAAATTTTCAAAAATTACATTAAATTAAAATTTAATATGTTACTGTTTAACTTAAAAAATAAAAATATATCGTTAATATTGGAACAAAAAGAGAATCTAACTGTGAAAGGAACTTTTAATGGATAAAAAATACTATCGTCTGTCTCAGTATCTCATTTATTTGTAACATTATCATCTACAAAAAACTTTATCATCTAATTTATCAAAAATTACTATTCCAACTTTTACTTTCTATCACATTACTTCATTTTTAACTTTTTTACCTTCTTATTACTTTTACTCATTTCAAACTAATTTATTATCCTCCACTTATTTTAAAAGATACTATTGTCTATTTTTATCAAAATTTTACATCCTTTTTATGAATGCAAAAAGTCAAAAATTACAAATAAGTTTAGATAGAGAACGTATAAATTAAATATTGTTTGTCCCAGCATATTCAAGAATTTGTAGAAGAGGTTGAATACAAATCAACAAATACTTCAACTTTTTTCGATTTTTTAAAAGTAATAGATACACTTGTGAAATAATAAAAAATCTCGAAAATACAGTATATAGAAACTAAATTATAACAATCAATAAATACTTATTTTTATTGATTTTTGAATTTATATTACAATCTCGTAATCAAAACTGTTGATATCAACTTTTTTATCTCTGTTATATACAATAGTTTCTCAAATATGTTCTTGATGAACAGATTCTACTCTAAAATATAAATATTAACTTCTCAAGTTCTACAATATAAACTTGCTACTTTGTATCTCTCTCAATAGTTATCTCTAAATCTCTTGATACAACAGTTCTCTATGTAAATCAATTACAGCTTTTCTCTACGTATTTTAATTACTACTCTATATTTTTCGATGCATCATGTAATCTAATTTGAATCTGAATATATACCAGATTTTGACAATCCTAATTCAAATCAACTTCCTAACCTTGTCTCATGGTAAGACTCTCTTATGGATTTCAGTCGGCTTCTTTCTTTGTCACTTAAAATCCTATTAGGTTTAGGATTTACTCCTAAACATCTTTGAGGCATTAACCAATGCAATGAAGGTCTTATTCACATGAGGGTGTTTTGCTGAATTAATCATAAGTTATATGCAAAATTAAGCATTGTGAAGAGGCTTCAATCTCTAAAGACAATTGTCCAGTTCATCTTGGTCTTACAAAGTCAAATATCCAAAGACATTAAGAGCTCAAACAACTATGTATCCTTATCAATCCTACTCTGACTATTCATTCCTCTCTAAATAAAGACGATGTCAAAAATGGGGAGAGACGAGAGAGTAGTCAGGTAAGTTTCCAAGTTATAATAGATTATTGGGGGCTGATGGCTCAATGTGTAGAAACTCAAAAATAAACAAAGCATCGAGAAAATATTAAAAAACGAACAAAGCAATTCAAAAAGCATTTAGAAAACAAACAAAACAATTGACGAAGTCATCACTTGTAACAAACAAAAGGAATCTGAAATCATATTTCAGAAAAGGAAACTAAAATCATATTTCAGAAAAGGAAGCTGAAATCATATTTCAGATGGAGAATCCAAACTTAAAGGATTTAAACCTAAGTTTAGGTGAAGTTGAGCATTAAGAAGTAAAACCTTAGTTCAGGTACAATTGTAATTAATACATTCTTTAGTTTTCAATTTTAAGTAGTGTTTATAGAGTTTGTGTTTTGACATCATCATTAACCTTGATTTATGATTATCACATTGATATTCATAAATAGGGATATATTGTTAGAAATATTGCATTTGATGAAAGTGTTTATACTTATAATTGATAGGTTTGTAAATTGTAAAACAACTGTCGATGTGCTTTATAAACATCAACAAATAAGTTTTTGAAGCTAAATTTTTCTAAGTATTATCCCCCGATGTATTATTTATTCATCAATTGATAATAGTTAAGTCTAGTGGATATTTATCCTCTGATGATGTATTTTGTTCATCAGATGATAAATAATCCAAGTAGTCAATCAGAGGATAAATCTATTCCTCGGTGGATAATTTGTTACTTGATGGATAATCTCCATCAGAAGATAAATGGTCATTAAAAAATAAAGTCTTTATCAGAAGATAAATGACCATCAGTGGATAAAGTTATTCATCGGCAGATAAACTCATCAAAGAATAAGCTCATCAGCAGTTAAAGATTTATCAGAAGATATCGAAGATCATCATCGGCTGAAAGTCAAAAGCTAATCTGAATCAGATTTGGAAATAAGCCGATTAGAAGATCCAATACAAAGTTAAATTAGGATAGATAAGGTCAGGGAGTTGATTTGAATCTGGTTAAAATTGTCAGAACTTGTATATAAATTTAGATTCAAATTGGATTAAAAAAAGGGTAATTTACAATAACGATACGAGATAGAATATTTAGATTTATTCATTATAATTACGCAACAAGTTATTTCAATTATTTCATGTCAAGTCCCCATGAAATATAAGGATCTCGAATGTCTTACAATTTCATGTATAATTGGTGACACTTTCATTGAAAAACTTTACTTGATTTAGGAGTTAGTGTCAATCTTTTACCATCTTCTGTATACCAAAATCTTGGTTTGGGAGAGTTGAAAAAGACAAGTGTCATACTCCAATTGGTTGATCGTTTTATCAAAGTACCCAACGAGGTTGTGGAGGATGTTCTCATCAAGGATAGTGAATCCACTTTTCATGTTGATTTTATTCTTAATCCAAATAGTCAAATTCTAGTCATTTTAGGAAGACCATTTATAACAATTTCTAATGCTTTTAACACACGACTCACAAGCATGGAAACTCTGTAACTATCAATGGTTAACACTCTTCAACAAATTCTTCAAGTCACACCTCAATTCACAACTTCCACTGACGATGCTGCCAAAAAGGGGGAGAAATTTTCAAGGTCATTGTCAAGGTTATTGCTGAGAAATCTGCAAGTCAACCATCAGGGGATGTGACTGCTCCTTCTTCACAACAAGCTCCAAAAGCCAAAGATAAGGACACGAGTATCCTGATTGAAGAACCCAAAAAGAAAACACTTATTCAATTAGCGCCCAATCTACTTGAAGACACCCTGAAGACAACTTACTTTCTATCACCAATTGAAGCACTAATAGATGGGAAAGTGGAGCTTGTATTTCCTTAGGACAAAAAGTTGGTGGAAACTAATGCACTCTATGCATAACAACTTCAACAGGAGGAGGAGATGGTTGCAGAAGAGGAGAAGTAAGAAGAAGAAAATGAGTGTCAGGCCAAAATCCTTCAGGAAAACTCAGCCCAAGAAATCTCAGCCCCCTAAAGGTGCATCAGGGGATAAAAACAAAGAAAATCAAATATACCCTGATGGTATCAAAACCAAGTCGTTTAAAGCTAATGCTTAAGCTCCTACTCATATGACATATGGACCACTAACTCTTGCTGAAACTCTAAGAGTTTACAAACAAAAGAACCTGACATTTATGTACTCCATAAAAAGCATAAATGTCAGGGTCAAGAGCAAAAAAAAGAAAATAATTGTCATCCTCATGAAAAGTAAGTCGGAGTACACAGTTACTCTTAACTGGTTGAGGAGGATGAATGCTGAGCAACTTTCAATTGTCAGGAGGGCAGTGCCAGACTCCACTGAGCTAAATAGAGAAACCATTGAAGCTATACTACAAAATTGCCAGTGGACAAGAAAAGAATATAAGGATGAATGAAGTTGATGAGCTTGACTTGGTGGAAGCGATGCATCTTCTAAGCCAAATTATTTATCACAAAAATGAACATGTCATCACGTTCAAAACCTTGCTTGTGAAGAAAGTATTGAAGGAGGTCGAGGAAACTATAGCTGATGATCGGAATTCAGCAGTTGTAAGGGATGTTCCCCAAGTAAAAGGATTTAAAGAATATCCAAAGATGATCACAAACCCCATAGGTGTGGAGATCAAAAATTCAAAAGGGGAGATTGTCACTTTTTACTGGTCACAACTTGCCACAGCCAACTTGTAAGAGATTAAGTTTTTCTTTGAAACTGTGGAATCTAGCAAAAACGTGAACACTGTCAACTTTAGAAGGCTACTTCAAAATGAGCTAGAGCAATTAAATGCAGGATGAGAAGACAACAAACTCAAGATTCCAAATCAAAATCCAAATCAGAGAAGACATGACCTTGGAAGTAATACACAACAAATTGAATCAAGTCATTTATTACCTTTTGTTTTTGCTCAACAAAAGGTGAATCTTGAAGTCTAAAGTGTAAATATTGTAATAGAATAGTAAACACTTGTATATAATTATTCTTTCATTTTATACAAATACAGTTAGATCAATGCAATTGCATTTCTCTTTTTTGATCTTGTATAATTTTGGTTTTAACATCATCATTAGTGCATCAATTAGATTTATGGTTATCAAATTGATAATCATAATTAGGGGGAGATTGTTAGGTCTAAATGATGTTGATGATGATTTAGATGTTAATAAATAAATGTGCATTTGTAAATACTCAAGGTGTTATATAAACTTTAGTATATTTGCATAAATAAACATTCACAGATGGACAACTCGATACAACAAGGGATGGTCTTAACTGCATTACGCAAGTCATCAGTGAATAACTAAAAAAAACTTGATAGAGTCAGGAAATGTCTGTTGTGTGACAGCCCCAATTTCCCCAACCTTAGACCAGGACGTCAGTTTAATACCAACTGTTAAGACCTAGATCATCAGTGAAAAAATTGGGTCGTCAAGGGGGTACCAAAAAAACTATCACACCAAGAAAACAACATTTTTCCCTTCATAATATTAATTTTTAAAAACAAAAAATACATTGTTTTGAGAGATTCTAGCAGCGGAATGACATAACTTTTTCTTTAAAACACAACAAGATCAAAACCAAACGAAAATCATATTTATGAGCCCCAGATTGCCAAATCTACTTAAACTGGTATAACTTTTCTTTACCCTTAGAATTTTCTTCTTTCTTGGGTTGAACTGAAAGAGAACAAACAAGTATGAGCAACAAAAGCTCATCAAGTAATATAATATTCCAAAATAAGTGTGAGTCTGAAACTATTTAAAAAAATAGTATTTTTATGGCAACGTTAAAATATTAAGAATCTCAACTGTTGGATTCAAATGAGGAGAACCCAAGTCTTTAACTAGAAGAAATATTGGCAATATCATGCCTCTGAAAAGATAAAGAAATCCACATAAGTTCTCGGATGCCTTTCAGTATGACTTAATTGAACATCTCTCTTATGACATCTTTCAGTACTATGACTTACTTGATCATCAATTCTGTTCGGCACATGGGCCTACTAAGAATATCTCTTATCACATGACAATAGCGGGCCAATGCTATCTCAATGTGATCTGCTATGTACATACGTATGACATTTAATAGTAGATTTAATTACATCTACATCCTCATGGGCCCGGTAGAATAAAGTATCCCATTCTCATATCCGGGTTGATCCCCTTACTCAAAGTAAAGTCCTTATAGTGGATAAGATTTCGACGCCTCAGTGGAATTTACCAAGGTGACTACATAGCATCCTTGTAATTTTAATGAGGGTTTGACCTCAGGGGACTTACCAAGACGATCACACAGCACTCTTGTAGTCACAGTGAAGGTCACAAGGTATTCATTAGCCTTGTAATAAATGAAGATAATTAAACTGAATATATCTCAAGATGTCATATATTGGCATAAAATAGCTAGATGCTTGTGAACAAGATATTATAATCAAGCATCTCTCGAAATGATATTAACTTCAATTGAATAAATGATTCTCTATCAGTACGCATACGAAATAATTATATATACGCAAGAAGAAATGTTTATGCATAGCTTAACACAGATCGAATTAAATGATCATGTGTCTAATTTAAAATATACATCATACTTATATTTATGTCTGTATAAATAATGGTGTGATATATTAGAAAGATGATAAATATATCATTTGAAAATATTTATGTATAACAAAACAACTATATTATACGTTGAAAACAGTACTTGCATAATTTTAGAATAACTGAAATATATGTAACAAATAAATTATTAACAAAAATCTCAGAGCAGCTGAGATTTATGTAATAAATAGATTACTTGCCTTGATCGGTGACTATTTGGTTTCCTGCGAGATCTGTTTCATCATTCATGAATAAGTAAATGAAATTAAAATTATAAATATGCTTAGGTAATAAGGTTATAACATCTAAGTCATGCTAAGTCTGTATTAGGGGGATGAGTTCTATGTCCATAGGAGACTAACAAATTTTGCCCATAAGAAACTGATGACGTCATCTTTAACCCATAAGAGAATACTGATGACATCATCGGAGACTAATTAACTCATAAGAGACTGATGACATCATCTTTAGCCCATAAGAGACTAATGATGACATCATCGGAGACTAATTAAGCCATAAGAGACTGATGACGTCAACTTTAGCCCATAAGAGACTAATGATGACATCATCGGAGACTAATTAACCCATAAGAGACTGATAACGTCATCTTAACCCCATAAGAGACTAAGGATGACATCATCATCGGAGACTAATTAACCCATAAGAGACTGATGACGTCATCTTAACCCCATAAGAGACTAAGGATGACATCATCATCGGAGACTAATTAACCCATAAGAGACCGATGACGTCATCTTTAACCCATAAGAGACTGATGACGTCATCTTTAACCCATAAGAGACTAATGATGACATCATCAGAGACTAATTAACTAATAAGAGACTGATGACGTCATCTTTAGCCCATAAGAGACTAAGGATGACATCATCGGAGACTAATTAACCCATAATAGACTGATAACGTCATCTTAACCCCATAAGAGACTAAGGATGACATCATCATCGGA
>CM025786.1:20717282-20751917 GCA_014636745.2 Centella asiatica
CTTAACCCCATAAGAGACTAAGGATGACATCATCAGAGACTAATTAACTCATAAGAGACTGATGATGTCATCTTAAACCCATAAGAGACTAAGGATGACATCATCATCGGAGACTAATTAACCCATAAGAGACTGATGACGTCATCTTAGCCCCATAAGAGACCAAGGATGACATCATCATCGGAGACTAATATTTTTTTTATTATTTTTATTATTATTATAATATATATATATATATATATATATATATATAATTTTTTTTTGACTATCAGGGATTAATAAATTTTGTCTGTGGTTTATTATTTTTATTTTACAACATAATTTTAAGGTTTCATACAGATTTCTATTTAAGCTAAATGACCAAATAATGAAATTAAATAACTTAATAAAATCATTTAATATTTACCTGGTAAGCTTTTGCTACTGCAGAACTAACTGTAGGAATATAATCATGGGTTTAGGGAATTTATGAGTGTTGTGAGAAAAATGAGTAGTAGAGGTTCTCTTTATATAGGTGTTAGGAAAATAAAAATATCTGAGATATTTCTTACTTAGATTACTAACGGACTTGAAATTTACTAAATCAATATTACACGTAAGTGTGAATACTAATAGGTGTCAAGTGGTAGTACATATGACTCACCTTTTGCGACGCTTAGTCATTAAAAATCACCTCAACACCTGTGATATATACTCATTACACGGTGCTTACTCCCTATACATGATAATTACTCAGTTATCCTTCTCATAATAGGCATAGTGATAATTCATATCAATATCCTTTAAATTAATTTCCAATAATACCAAAAATTAATTTAACTCGTACTATCACATAAATTAACTCCAATAATATCTTACACCAAAAAATTAATTATGTGGTAGCAATAATTCAGATTACTACCAAAATTAATTCGGATAACAAATTAGCAAATTATTTCTTTCGATAATTATAAAGGAATAATTTCTTATGCTCATAAATAAATTCGACCAAAATTTATTTATGCAAGAATTTGAAATTTTGTCTAAAATTTATTTATTAATGTTATAATAACAATTACACAATTCTGGGGTATTACATGTTGTACTTAACTACTCAAATATTCCGCACATCAGGCGTTCAAGTAAAAAGCGAGTAAAGTATCAGTTATCAAAAATATTAGTGTACAAAAAGGCATTAAAGAACAGCTTGACCGTCAGGGAATCCATCAGGGAATAGGCTGACTGTCAGAGGAACTCATCAGAGAATAACCTAATCGTCAGCGGAAACTGTTAGGGGAAAGCTTGACCATCATGGGAAGTTATTAGGGGTACCTTAATCGTAATGGGATTCCACTAGGGAATAGTTTGACTGTCAAGGGAAACCGTTAGGGAATAGCCTATACATTACATCAGTGAATAACATCAGTGGACAACATTGAGACTTAACATCAGTGAAAAGGAAAACACTGATCAAGTCTACATCAGGACTTGTCATTAGTGGATAGTGAAACACTGATCAAGTCTGAATCATGGCTTGTTTTCAGGGGATCCAAAAGTATTGATCAAGTCAACATCAAGGCAACCTTTACACCAAACCTAAACCACATGTCATCAGGGATTAAAAGACAATCAATGATTCTTGGCAAAAAAACAAGGGGTATAACTGAGAAGATACACCTTAAAATATGGTGGTCCAATAACAATGTTTACACCAAAAATGCATGGAGAATAAGAACAGAAACAAAAACAACAATAGCCTATAGCAGTGTGACATGTGTATCTTTCGAAAAACATGATGGGACATATTGCGGCTACGTTGAAAAAAAAGCATGTATTGCACATGTGTTCTAAATCTGTTCTCTTATATATGTAAGAGTTGCTACACAAAATTAGAAAGAAAAAAACACACTAGAGAGATGCTTTCTAATATTTATTGAGAGAAATATTTAAAGAGAAAAACATAGCTAGTGTGTAAGAAAAGAAGCTATAAACCTTTACAGATTTGTAATTGTTTAAGTACATTGTGATTATACAAATTCCTAGAAAAACACAAGTTATAATGTAACTATTTTAACTTGATCTCTTGTGTATTCATATTAAATATCATTATCGTTTTTCTAGATATTAAAGCTATTCAAGTGTGTGCTTGTCAAGTTGTTAAAGAAAGAAAAAGTTATGGTGTTTGTATTCAATCCCCTTTTTACAAACACTTTAGCTTATTTTATTATAACAATTGGTATAAGAGTCAACTAGCAGACTACACGTGCTAGAAGATCTAAACATATGACAAACAAAGTTGGAAATAGTAATGTTCTCATGTTGGAACATGGAAAATACTTTTTTTGGAGGCAACACATGATTGTTCATCTCAAATCTATTGACGATGAATATTTACAAGTTTTAAAAAAAGGTCCTCATGTACCCAACAAGCTTATTCCCCCAAGAAGTGGTAAATGAAGCAATGTCCTTGAAAGATTAGTTTCAAAGAGTATTGATGAGATGACTCCTGAGTAAAGAAAAAAGGTGAATAAAGATCTTAAAGCCACAAGTATTCTCTATAATGGCTTAGAGGATGATATGCTTAACAATATCTTGAATCTTACCATGTCTAAGTCAATATGGAATACCATCCAAATCTTATATGATGGTACAGAGGATGTAAGAAAAAATAAACTGCAGATGTTAACACAACAGTTTGTGTGGTTCACAATAAAAACTGGTGAATCACTCATTGAAATGTTTGACAGGTTTAACAGGTTGGTAAATGATTTGAAAATATATGGGAAGACATATACCAACAAGGATGTCAAACGAAAATTCATGAGGGCACATCCCATATCATGGATTCCAAAGACCACAACCATTAGGGAATCCAATGACATGAATCTCCTAGACTTGGATAGGTTGTATGGTACCATTAAAACATATGAACTGGAGGTTTAACAAAAATCTAAAATGTCAGGGGATACCAAAAAGCTTAAATTTGTAGCCGTGATAGCTGTTAGGAAAAACAAAAAGGAAGCAAGACAAAGTGTCTTGATGAAGCAACAACTGTAAATGCATATGAAAGTGAAGAGGAAAATGAGAATGATGAAGCTAGCTTTTAGGGGACTAAGTACACCCTAGAAGAGTTAGAAGAAATGGATAAAACAATGGTCTTCTTTGCAATAAGGTTTTCCAATGTGAATTTCAAAAGTCCAAAGGAACAAAGAAATTTTCAGCAAAAAAACTTAGTAGCACAAACAACTTTATTTACAAATGTAGAATAAAGTGTTACAAATACAATGAGTTGGGTCACTTTGCAAATGAGTGTCACAAGGCTAAAAATGAAGGTGAGTCCAAATAGAAGGATGTTGTGGTGGATTACAAGAAGAAATAGTCTGACTTTCTTAATGCCAACAAGAAGGGCAAGACTTACATTATTGAGGGAAATGACTAGGTTGAGTCAGATAAAGAAGAAACTGAGGAATATGTCAATCTAGCCCTGATGGCCTCATTCACTGATAGCAGTAGCTCACAAATAAATCTCCAATTTTACTCTAATATGTCTAAACTGATTGTTTCAAAACTATTAAAAGGAAATTACTTGTGAGATTAGAGATATTTATGACACATTAAGGAGTGTTGTAGTTGAGACTGAAAGAGTATAGAAAATTAATGAACATTTAACTATTAGAAACACTTTATTAGAATTAGAACTACTTAGACTTTAAAATCTAGAAAAAAGAACTCTTTAAGACTAGGAATCTCCTTGAATGTGCTATAAAGAGATAAGAATGGACCTCCAAATTGCTAAAAGAAGAGAAATAGGTTATAAAGAGGTGGAATGGGTCGAGTTTCATTAGAGGATCAATTAAACAGTAAGAAATCTAATCATAGATCTGGTTTAGGATATGAGGAGACTCTAGTGAAACAACCTCCAATTAAGGTTGAGAAAGCAGCTAGCTTTGGTAAAAGGCCCATGCAGCCCGTTAAATTTGTTAAGGCTGTAATCAAGTTAAAGAAATAGAATGTTTTCCCAATGAGTGAAAATTCCACAAGTGGTGAGAGTTACAAGAAGCCTTGTTGTCCTAGTGAAACAACCTAGAACTTGTAGAAGGGGGGGGGGGGGGTGTTGAATACAAGTTCTTGAAATCCGTTTGAATTTCTGTTCTTCAAAGTATATTTACTTGCGGAAATTAAAGAACAAAAACAAGAACACATTTATAAACAATTGCTTTTATTGATGAATAATTGATTACAAATTCTAACAATCACAATCTGATTGTCAGCTTCAAAATCCTGTACGCTATTTATAAATCTTTACTGTTATTACACCCTTACTTATATTATCCTTGCTTAAAGTTTTATTATTCAAAATATATAAGAATTGATGATGTAATATAGTGTTTGCTTATATGTTGTAAAAGGACTTAGAAAAATATCCAACATGTTAGGTGGATATAACTTGTAGTTAAGCAAGGAGCTTTGATCACCAGTGAAGTCTGCTGAATTAATAAGCGTGCTAAAGGATTCTGAAGACATGAAGAATTTTCCAAATATAGTCCTGCTTAGAATGGAAATAAGAAAGGACTTTAGTAAGAAAGATCCTTTGCTTATCAGAGTAAAGATTGTCAGAAAAGTTTATCTTAACCCCTACTTAGTTAACTTCTAGGAAACTCTTCTGAAGGACACTAGAAGACAGAATAACGGCTAACTTTTTGAACTAAGCAAGGACTGCTAAAAAGGTACAAGTCACATCAAGAACAGTACACTCCAACAGATTTATTTCAAAATTCCCAATGGATAGATTTTCTGAAGGAGTATAAATAGAAGTCATAAATTTCATTTGTGACTAACCAACAACCTCCAACAAACTGAACCAATCTCTCTGGCATCTTAAAGACTTCAGCAAGACACCATAAACCTTGAACAAGTGCTATCAATCTGCTCAACTAAGGAGCACTCTACTTGAAGATAGCAAGCAAGATTTTCTCAAATCTGCTTAAGAGTCTGTGTGACTAAATTGGACTAAGTGTCCTCCTGCTAAGTTGGTCTAAGTGACCTATTGTAAATTGGACTAAGTGTCCACCTGCTGATTGTTCTGTGTGAACAAAGTTCTAGTGATAGCCTTCTCAAGTAAAAGAGAAGAAGAGTGGAGTAGGATTATTCCGAACCACTATAAAAATTCTATCTTTATTCCTGCTTATCTTATTATATTCTCCTGCTTATCTTTTATATTGCTTAGCTGCTTTGTTGTTCTTTGCTTTAGTCCTGCTGAACTCCTTCAGCAAAAACTTACTATCTTTGCTACTTTCAACCATTAACCTTTGCTACAAAAACTAACGGGTACTTTGCTCAAACAAATTCCACTGCTAAACTCTTTGAAAACATAAGAAAATCTTTTATAAGCAAGAAGTGTTTTAAATCAGTAAAGTTTTCTAAGCAAGACTTAATTTTTGAAAAACACTATTCAACCCCCCTTCTAGTATTTTTACCCTTTGGGACCTAACATTTACAAACATACAACTTCTAATACAATTCTATAAATTTAGTTACAGATTCCAAATCTGAATCATAATTCAGCTTCTAATCCTATTCAATGTATATTTTCTATGTACAAAAGGAATAGGTTATTTTTCTGGTTGTTCTCATTCTCCTTGTTTCCTAACCAGCTTCAACTTTTAATAACTCTTCAAATCTCCATATCAAAGATGACTTCAAATCTAATTAGAAGTTTATCTTGTATCAGAGAGTAATTTTAATTTACTCTCTGATGGCTTCAACTTTAGTCTCTGATCAAATGTTTAGTCTCCGACAGCTTAAGATTTGTTCTCTAATGATTCAAATGTAGTCTGTGATGCTTTGATCTTAGTCTTCGATGCTTTAAGCTGTAGTCCCTAATGAACAAATCCTTTAGTTTCTGATAGACTAAATATAGTCTCTAACTTGTTAAAATCTCTGATACAATTCTGATAGTCTCTTATAATACAAAGTTTAACTTACTCTCTTATAAAAATAAATTACATGAATCAGAGAGTAAACTATCAGCTACAAAAGTCTAATGCTATAAACTAGCACTTTCTGTACATTTGTATATCTAAGTATTCTAATTACAATTATCATCAAATGTTATAAAACCTAACAAGCCTATTTTTGCCAAAACACTCGAAGTCCCCTCCAAGAAAGAACCTGACTATGCATCAGTGGATACACAGTCATCAGGGAATAAGAGTGCATCAGGCCTTCGAATCCCTTCAAGGGATAAAGGCCCATCAGGGGACAAGAAAAAGAAAAAGAATGGTAAGCTAGAGTGAACAAAGCTAGTAACTATACTCCCATTTATGAAGCCCCCAGAAAAGTGTGTTGTAACTGTTTAAATATTAATCATTTGTCGTTTTAATGCAAAAAAAACCACATATTTTAACTGGCACAATCTTATATGCTAATGATTTACCTTTTGTTCAAACATGCACCCTCAAAGGTAAAAAAAAAATTAGTTGATAAATCTAAAGCAAATAATGAAACTCCTAAAAAGGAGAAAGTGTGTAAATTGCCTAAACCAAAAGACAAAAGTAATAAAAAGGTTGTTTTACCATTAAATGTGACTAAACCTAGAGGACCCAAATCCACTTGGGTACCAAAAATAAATTAAATATTCTTTGTATGCAGAGAAAAGTCAAAGGCAAAAAAGTCTAGTTTCTAGACAGTGGTTGCTCAAGACATATGACATGAAACAAAGCTTTGCTTACAGAGTTTAATGAGAAGGTTGGTATAGTGATTTCCTTTGGTGACAACAGTAAAGGACTGACTCTTGGTTATGACAAAGTAGCAAATGAGGATGTCTCATTTGAAGATGTAGCACTAGTTGATGGGCTAAAACACAATCTTCCAAGCATAAGTCAACTATGTGACAAAGGATTCATCATTTCTTTTAAAGGGGATATGAGTTTAATCTCCAATAAAGATGATGGGAAGCTGGTTTTATCAGGGGTTAGAAAAGGAGATCTCTATTTTGCTAACTTTGACTCAACAAATGGAACATCATGTTTTTATAGCAAAGCAACCTCTGATGAGAGCAGTCTGTGGCACAAGAAACTCTCTCACTTGAACTATAAAACAATCAATGATCTAGTTAAGAGAGAGTTAGTAATTGGACTACCACAAATGGAGTTTACTCAAGAAAGCTATGTTTAGTATGCTAACAAAGGAAACAAAGGAAATCATCATTTGTTAGCAAGGAAGCCACGATGATCAAAGATTCAATTCAATTGTTTCACGTGGATCTATTTGGTCCTGTCAACATCATGTCAGTATGAAAGAAGATATTTGCATTGGTTATTGTGGATGATTACACCAGGTATACTTAGGTCAAGTTCCAACATGCAAAATCAGAGGTGTCTCAACAAGTCATTGACCATATAAGGAAAGTGGAAGTTAGATAATTAATTAACCCATTCTTATAAAGATTAGCTGGTCATGCTTACTATTGTTTCCTATGTGGTTTCTCTGGGTATTTTCAAATTTATATTGCTCCTGAATACCAAAAGAAAACCACTTTCACTTGACTTTTTGGAACATTTGTCTGTCGTCGTATACCATTTGAGTTGTATAATGCCCACCCACTTTTTAAAGATGTATGATGAATATCTTTTCTAACATGGTATAATTTTTTTTTTTGATGTCTTTATTGATGATTTTTCATTTATGGTTCATCATTTTCAGAGTGTTTTCATGTCATTTTATGGTTAAAAAAGGTAATTTCCTTGGTCACCTTGTGTTTGGGAAATGAATTGAAGTCGACAAGGCCAATATTGACATAATTGTCAATTTACCACCTCCCAAATCCGTAAAAGAAGTTAGATCATTTTTAGGACACATTGGTTTTTATAAGAGATTCATTAGGGATTTTAATAAAAAATCAAGAACTTTAACCAATTTGTTAGCTAAGGATGCCAAATTTGAATTCAATAATTTGTGCCTACAACTATTTGAACAACTTAAGGAAGAGTTGACCTCAGCTCCCATTATTAATCGCCAGATTGGAGACAACCTTTTGAGCTAATGTGTGATGCATCTGACTATGCAATTGGTGTTTTTCTAGGGCAAAGAGTCAGTAAAGTTCCTCATGTCATGTACTATGTTAGTAAGATATTGAATGATGATCAACTAAATTATTCAACTACCGAAAAGAAAAATTCTAGCATTAGTATTTGTTCTAGAAAAGTTTAGGTCTTATATCATTGGTTCTAAAATCATTGTTTATACTTATCATTTTGCACTTAGATATCTCATATCATATTTATTGTTTTATTTATATTTAAATTAATTATACAATCTTCTCAATCATGACATCTCTATTTCGCTTGAGTTAAATATAAAAAATATTAGAATTTTTCTAATTATTATGTATCTCCTGTACAAGTCTTGATATTATAACGATATGTGCACTTATAGAAATTATACATATTAAATATTGTGCAACGAAAATGTCAGTATAGACTTGAATATCCAACTCTTCAAATTAAAAATGACTTATAAAAAAAAAATAGTCCTTACTCATTTCATATAAGGACATAGAGGAATCAATATAAACTAAGGGGACATTGTACCATTTATTTTGTAAAAATGATTTTAGGACTAAATTTTTCTCGATACTCGTTTCTTCAATATCATACTATAAATATCGACCATTAGTCTACTTTAATTAAATTTATTTTTATTTAATTTAAATTATTTATATTTATTTATAATTGAAAATATAATATATAAAAGATGAGTATAGAGTAGGGGTGATAATTTTTGACACGACATGATAACTCGACATGAACACGACATGAGTTAAGAGGGTTTGCGTTGACTTATATGAGTTTGAGTCATAAACATGTCAACATGTTTAAGACACGTCTAAAATAACCGGTTGGCGAGTTAACCTATCAAAACGTATTTATCTCATTTAACTCATTTAGAAAAATGATGTTTTGATAATCGGGTCAAACAGGTCGCAATTAGGTTTGACCCATTTAACCCAATTATCAAAACTAACAGGGTTATTCGGATTATGAAGTTGTATTTGTAAAATTAAATTTGAATTAACCGTATTATTTGTGTCACGTCGTGTTACTCGTTTAAAAATCGTATCGTGTTCGAATTTTAAATTTTAACCCATTTATTAATCGTGTCATATTCATGTTATATTTAACTGTATCATTACAATAGATAGACACAATACGAACACAACTTACCATCCCATTTTATCAACGGTAGACTATAGAGGACAGCTATTCCATGCTTGTTTTGTAAAAATATTTCTTTAGGTAACAATTTTGTAAAGAATATTAGTGCAAATATCTAAACTTCAAATTTATTACGGCTACGAAGTAATGTATACCCGAATCAATATTTTACCAAATTGCCCATGCATATTACAAAAATTACTTGGTATATAAAAGATCATAGATCACGATTGCTCTCTGTCCTCACGCCATACCTCTGCGAACTATATCTTTCTCCTTCCAATCTCAATCAGCTGCGATTCGTATGATTCTTCACTTCTCGATTTTCGCGTACAACTTTCAATCAGGTACATCTTCTCTTAACGCTTTCACGATTCGTCGTTTCTCTCTATTTTTCTCTTCAAATCCGTGTATTTTTTCTCGCATTGGTGGGAAATTAGGGCTTATAAATGATGGTTTACTGATTATAAGTTTTCAGGTTTGTATAAAAATCTAATTTTTAGTAGGCAAACCCTTTGAATTAACCTGAGTTAGATTTCGTGATTTCGTTTGATTTAGTTTGTGTATGTGACCGACGGTGAAGACTGGTATGAATTTTGACTGTAGGTAGTCTGTTCTGTGCTTCTTTTTTAGCTTATTCTAATAGTCTATTTACTGCTACTGATGAGCCGATGTGCGTAATTGTGCATTATTTATGTGTGTAAACTGAAAGTTGGGAGCTGTTAATTTTCTGCACTAGTTTTGTGAATGAGGTTTGGTTCTTAAATTTTTTTTTATCATATCATATTAGTTGGAGTTAAACGAGGTGCTTTTAGTCTTCGTGGCTGTGGAGAACTAATTAAAAGTATTCAAGTAATTTATGGTAATATTTGGAGGGGCATGCTCCTTCGTCATGGTCAAGAGTTTCGTAACTGGTGATACATCCGTTGAACACCATCTACTTTATTAGGAGTAGGTCCCTTAATGGCATCAGGTGACCATACACGAAGGGGAGATTGTGCAGATTTAGAAACCGCACCAGCAAATAATCGTTCGTCACACAATGTAAGAAATTACAAAATTGCCTCGTGATGCATACGTGAACACTGTCAACTGTAATAGGAGTAGGTCCCTCAATGGCATCAAGTAACCATTCACGAAGGCGAAATTGTGCAGATGTATCAACCGCACCAGCAAATAATAGAGCAGCACACAATGTAAGAAATTTACAAATTACCTTATTAACCCATTTGGGACCCTTAAAGTTTCTATGAAGGGGCTTGGATATCCCAAAAATGCATTTATTTTAAATAAATTTATTAAATATGTTGAACAAATATTGGGTTTGAATAAATATTGAAGTTTCAAACTACCTGCTATCCAATAAAAACATTAATTTCCTGATTAATAAACGAAATTCCCAACATGATCAATTATTTATACCTAGGTAAGTGAGAAAAGAGGAGGTATGGATTTATGTCAAACTTGTAGTTTATAATTAATAATTATGCTTAGTAGAAGATCTGATTAATTTTTGTATTTCTTTCTATTATTTTTGACACGAATCGCATCAGACAGCAACCGATGATACAATCTTCTCGGACTCCAATATTCCTTTTTTCTTCTTGCTTACCTTTCATTTTTGTTGTTCCAATTTTTTAGCCCACATCTTGCTTTCATGTTTAAACCAGATCTGAATATTTTAACTAAAGATGGGCTTGAAAGGGATTATCATCATTTAAAGAATTCTCCTTTATTGATGTGAGTGCCTCATAAGCCTCAGTAAGGAGCTGTGCCTCAAGCCTGATAATGCACTAAAGATGAACTCGCTTTACCCTGTACCTAAATGCATCTTCAACAACAATGGTTTGCTTTCTCATTTCTTACACCTTATTGCTAAACATGTTTTGTTATTCATAAAATGTATAAACATGAAATAATTTGGGGAAGTAACACTAGCCAACTGCCCAACTCGAACTGGAAATTACCTTTATTGGTACTTGCTGGTGCTTGAACAATCCTTTACCAAAATACATGTTATAGTTCCTAGTCTCTTACTTCTCTTTCATACCGTTTGAAGCTTAAACCATATAGCTTGGTAATTCTCTTGGGTGGTAGGATTAGTAATTTTGTACCAAACTGTAATCATGTTATTTGGTACTTGCCGGTGCCTGAACAGTCTTTTTCCAAAATACTCCCTCCATTCCAAAAGTAGAGATACATATTCCTTTTTTGGTTGTTCCAAAATTAGAGATATATTTCTATTTTTGGATTATAAAAAGTAACGGGGTTCCTTAAATACCATTCCACAATTCCACTACTTCAATCAACTCCACTACTTCAATCAACTCCACTACTTGGTGGTCTCTACCATAACTCCCACTGCTATTAAACAACATAATAATAGAGATATATTTGGAACATAAAAATTATCTTTAAAAACCGTCATTTTAAACATATGTATAATTTTTGAACGGAGGGAGTACATGTTATACTTCCTAGTCTCTTCTCTTTTATACCTTTTGAAGCTTAAATCATATAACTTGGTAATTCTCTTGGGTAGTAGGATTAGTAATTTAGTACCAAACTGTAATCATACATTTGATTAGTTTGGGGTTGATTTCCTTCTATTACAAATTAATGAAGAAATAGTTATCCATAAGGTGCTTACCTGACCGTACTTTGACAAACTATGAAAGCCTTTAATTATTTAATTCAACACTCAACTGAATAAAACATTCTGATATTGAGTATTATAATTGTATGATGTTTGTGCTTATTCTACGGTCTAGGTAATTGCATAGCAAATTGTACTTATCTCTAAATGTACTTTGACCCTCTATGCAATTCAAGTCACATGCAAATTAACACCATATTTTGTCTGAAATAGATAATTGTAAGGTGTAAATTGAAATATATATGCATAAAAATAGTATCAGAAAAAGAAAACTAAAAGTAGCTTCTTGCTCCTGCTGGTCGAGATGCATTCGTTTCGAACAAATTAAAGAATAAAAAACTCTGCTCCTCAAGAACTTCTAACTTAGACATTAGGTCAAATTGGCGAGATGATTTTTAAACTAAAATACGCAAGGACTATGAAGAACAAGCTACGAAAAATATGCTCCTTCCGCTCCACAAAAGAGTTCCATTTAAATTTTTTCTAGTACATTTGAAGAACTCTATAATTCAAATCCGGTGGAAATTTGATTGATTTTACTTGTAAAATGTTTAATATTTGATAATACATAAAATCTCCAATTTTAATTTGAACCTTTGTTAGGTTAGAATCCTGTTAATGTTTTTATAACCATTTGAATTCTAATATTTTGCAACCTATTACGAACACTAGTGAATGCACCTCTTTTTATGGATATTTATCAATGTAATTATAAAAATAACTATATATGCATGAATATTTTATACTTTTGTAGTGAATTGAGTTCGGTTTCAGCCAAAAGTGGGGATTTGATATTAGAGAGACACAAAAGGCCACATTTTAATATAAACTTAGTTCGTCAAAATCTTCCAACTCTTTACTGGTACAGTATAGAATGATAAAATGAACGTAAAATATTACTACCTCTGGCCATTGCTTTCTACTATATCATAATCCTTGTGTACCACCAAAAGGTTCCATATGGAAATTCAGCAAATGGTAAAAACTTAAATTTCTTTCATATCACATATAGGAAACAGATACATGTATGTGATCACATAAAGCAAAAGCATATTGAAAGAAAATAAAGGTAAAAATGAACAAAAGGCACTGCAAATAACTACATAAGTGGAACTCCCAACTTGGCCTCCAACATGCGTAACTCACTCATATAGTAGACTATGTCACTAATTACATTAACTTGTGAAGGTAGTTACCAAGGCAAAAGCTCTCCTAGTAGATGTGGTTATCTGTTGCAAAAAATAAATAATGTGGTAATGAATTATATATTATTATTGAAATAAACACTATCAAAAGTTAGATTGTTAACTATAATGGAGTATTGGGAACATTGAGGGTAGTTTTCTTTCTTTAGGATGTACATTGTCCCCAAGTTTGGTATATTTTAGATATATAATTATCATAATAGAGTCGCGGGGTAGGATTTTTAGTTTTCAGATATAATAAATTTGGGCAGGTTATTGAATTGTAAATTATCTGTATAAAAAAATGCATTCTTTATCATTATTAAGAGTTAAATTAATTGAATTTGAGAGTTGAAAAAGGTTTTGATGTTTGTTTCTGCCAATATCTGTGGAAATCATTTTCTCTGTTTTGTCTCTTATCTATTGTGCTACATCAGTTTGTCTAAAAGCTTTGTGATGCGTAATAATGTCTGAGAGAGGTTAGTTGTTGAAGTTAATTAAAGCTCTCACAAATTTGCTTATTTTAGTAGTGTTGCTCCATCTAAGTTGCATTGATTTGGATGGTGTATGGTTGCATATGGGTACTTTGAGAAAAAATTGCCAATTGTTGCACCAATATCAAGTGTCCATACCCATATAGTTATCTGTATATCGTCTGTCAGAAACAAGTGTTTAACAGCAGTAGATCGTTATATATTTTCTTTTTATATTGTGCAGTGAATCAATATCTTACTTATAACACTGGGAAAGAGAGTGCTTGTTTGTTTCTTTGACTAGTGATCTTGCAACGTTTTCGTGATTTGGGCTGTAAGAAAGTTGAGGGAATCATTAGGGATACGAATTATCAGGAAATTATGATAGCTTATTTGTCTATATGCTCCTTTTTAAATAGTTATATTTCTAATGTATATTTTTCCACCGTGTTTTTGAGGGGAAGAAATGTACACTAAAATTTTGGTTTATCTGGCTTTGTAATTATGTGAGATTTTAAAAGTTGCTCGTTATTGTATATATTCTTCCTCCATCCCAAAAAGGATGACTTAGCTCACTTTCTGTACTTCTAGGAGTAATTTAGTGCATGTTTAGTGTGCTATTTAATTTTATACAAATTATTAAATAAAGATATGATAGATGGAAGATTAGTATTATGAAAAAATTAAAATTATTTAAAATAACTACGATGTACTTCCTCAATTCCAAAATACATGACGTTTGACTTTTTACACGTACTTTTAGATGAAGCTTAATATATGTCGAATATTTTATTTTTTCAAAATAAAAATTAAAAACCAAAAATATTTAAGATGAAGATTAATATGATATAAAAATTAAAATTATATAAAATATATAACATTTACAAAAATTCTCCTAAGTTACGTGAAAAAGGGTCAAACGGCATGCATTTTGGAAAGGAGGTTAGTACTAAATTTCACATATCACATGTCGCTGCAATGCCTAAGCCATCCTTTTTGGGACGGAGATAGTAATATATTCGAGTACATCAAGACTTGGAATCTGATTTTGCAAGTAAAATTTTATGCCAATTGTTGGAGAAAGTTATGTTGTCACTTTTAAGCTTACTCTGTCGACTTTGTTTTTCCCGTTTGGAGTAAGTTTTTGTTTGGTGATGAAATATAGCATGATCCTGAATATGATTTCATTACATTACAGTTGCTATCTGGACATCTGATATTGGTCTATCGTCTATGTGTTTTTATTGTTGTTCTCTGCAAGTGAGTTTGTGTGCTGCAGCTTAAAGTTTGCATTTGATTAATGTCATTTACTAACTCTGTAACTCTGTAGGTACCCCAAAATTTTAGCTGCTGAAAATTTGTAAATAAAATATTTAATGCCTGGCAACGAAGTTGGAGACAGGGTTCATAATTTTTTTGCACAAGACAACTTGTCTCAGAACCAGTATCACTCACAGGTTGGGGAAGTGAACTGGCCGGTGCTAAACAACCACCCATGGGCTGGTAGCCATAGGCAAGTTTCTGTACAGGGTTCCAATCAGAAAAATTATGATTCACAGCAATCAGGTATCGATGCATTAACTTCTTAAAAGAATGACCATTGTACTGTTGGTGCTTCCTTTTCTCCTCTTTCGTCATAATTTTCCTTTTCAGGAAACTCTCACCATCAGAGTTGCCCTATGGAGGTTTAACCCGTTAACTATGATACAAATAAAAGGAAACACACCAAAGTTAATAACACAAACCATTTTGGAAATGTACAATATTTTTATTAAATCTGTATACAGTACCAAAAGTTTGTGTCATTGTAGTTCTGCTTTGAATGAGGGGTATGTGTGCGTGTGTGAAATATCCAATTAAGTTGGATTCCTCTCCCAACCCCTTCTTCTGGTTATGCAGATCTTGAGAGAGGACATAGCAATCATTCTGTGCAAGTGCCACATGGCAATATGTATGGAGGTCAGATTCTCCAGGAAAGGCCGGATGAAGCAAATTTTCTGGGTGTGGAGCCGGAGTCTGATCAGAATAATTTAATGATGAGAGGCTTCTCTGTTTATGAACCATCACAAGGGAGTGGTCCCGAGCATCATCCAACAACTTCAGTTAGGTTGGGTTCTTCTGAACCTGTTAGTTTTGATTTTTTTGGTGGTCAACAACAAATGAATGGCCAGCATCCAGGCATGCTCCGATCTTTACCGCAGCAGCAGGCCAGATTTAGTGACATGCAACAGTTTCATCAACAAGTTATGATCGGGAATATGCAAGAGCTTCAAAGGCAGAAGGAATTGCAGCAACTTGAGGCTAGACAGCAGAACTCTGTAAATCAAGTTCCCTCTTTTATGAGACAGGCATCTGGCAACCATTCACATGCACTTGCTAATGGCAATATGATATCCGCTGCATCTAATTCCCATTGGGCAACTGAGCTTACTACAGGAAACCCAAACTGGCTTCAGCGTGCTTCTCCTGCAATACAAGGATCTGCTAGTGGACATCTGTTCTCTCCTGAGCAAGGTCAGGCATCAAGCTCTACTGGTTTGGTTAATCAGCAGGTTGAGCAATCTCTGTATGGAGTTCCTATCTCCTGCTCACGAAGCTCAAACCAATTTCCTCACATTATGACTGATAAGTGTCTGCAGCAAAAGGCAAATAACAGCAATTCTTTTCAAGGAAATCAATGTGCTGTACTCCCAGAGCAAGTCAGCATCCAAGATGTAACGTCAAGTAGTAGGCAGGGTTTTCAAGGTAAAAGTTTCTTTGAAAATTCCTCTGGTCAAGCTCTAAATAGTGAGTTTAAAATGGAAAACCTTCAGCTGATGAATTCCCTGCAAAGGAATTCACCTGTGCAGGAATTCCAAGGGAGGCAGGAGTTAGTTGGTTCATCTGAAATTTTCAAAGAGAAATCAGCTGCGCAAGTATCTTCACAAAATTCAGTTGGCTTGGATCCTACTGAAGAAAAGATTTTGTTTGGTTCGGATGATGGTAGCATATGGGATGCGTTTGGCAAGAGCACCGACATGAGCGAAGGGGTCTCTAGTATTGCAGATGGTGCAGGATTTATAAATGGGTTCCCTTCTATTCAAAGTGGCACTTGGAGTGCTCTTATGCAGTCTGCTGTTGCGGAGACTTCTAGTAATGATATAGACCTCCAGGGAGAATGGACTGATTTTAGCTTTCAGAGTCCCGGTCTTCATTCTGGAAATAGCCGGCCTTCAACATATATTGACACTGGAAAACGTCATACAGCTCTGGAAGATAACAGTATGCATATTTCCCCGGCATTTAGTTTTGGATATGTTCCCCAATCAGATGAAGTTCAACAATCTGGGAAAAGGAAATCACAGGAAACTGGTGAGAGATTGCAGGGTAATTTCTCACAAAGACCCATTCATCAGTCCCCATTAGGGGGAACAGGGGGAAGTAATTGGCTAAATCGTGGGGATCAGACTTATGGAAATGATTCTCATCCTGTTAATGCCGATGCCAATGGAAAAAACATTTCAAGTTACTGGACTTCTCAGCAGAGTGGATCTAGCAAACCATCCAATAAACCAAACAATCGGAGTGCAGATACTTCAGTAACTAACAGTGGAAATGCATCGTTCAATATCCATGAAAATGCACCGTTTAAATCTCAGACGAATGATCAGGACCGTATTGTGCATGATAAATTGAATCAGTATGATGCCAGATGGAAAGTCAATTCTGTACCTAATTCGGCTGTTGAAATGGAGCACCTGAGATCCACGATCAGGAGTCCGCCTGCCAGCAGAGAGGGGTCTGGCATGAACAATGCTGCTACATTGCCACACTCAAGAAATACAGCGGCCTATGAGGAAATGAGTAAATATCTTCCAAATAGTCATCAGCTTGATTGGAAATTCGTCGAGACTGCGGTGAAGTCCAATGGAAGTGATCATTCAGGAAAATTGCAGAAACCTGTGATGAAGGACCCACAACTTGTGGATTTGTTGAGTAACTCTGAGGGGGAAGTTAAGATGCATGAGATGGACAAGCACAATAAAAAGGAGAACCCTAATGATAGCCGCCGGACAAACCTGCCCCACTTGTCAGATGCCAATGCTTCGCGTAGTCAGGCAGGTGGAAAACAGAAGTTGTCAAATCAACTTGCTCGGAAGAGTTCTGGTTCTCGAAAGTTCCAGTATCATCCTATGGGAAACTTGGATGAGGATAATGAGCTTCCATATCAAACAAGGCAGGCCATGCCTTTGTACAACTCTCAAATTTTTAAAAGTCAAGATCAAAGGTTGGTTGGGCTGTCAAGGCATCCTAGTCAGGTTCCTAAAATTTCTACTGACTTGGGGAAGGTGAATTTTAGGATTTATTTCATGTGTATATATATGTATTGTTATGTGCACGTATCTCTTGTACCTTTGGTTGGCTATAAATTGTGGCTGCTATTCTGTCTACAGGGGCAGTTACATGATCGTGAAGGGGAACACAAAGGATTAGATGAGGTGCCCAGTAGGGGCATTCCTCCTGGTTATGTTATGTCTGCTCCCTTTGACAGAAGCACGGCATCTCCTTCAAGGTAGTAGAGAACTGATTAAAATTATTTATTTGACGTAAAACCAAGAAAGCTGTTAATCTTCAGAATCTATTATATCTTCGCTTTTGTTCATTTTTCTGAGATGTACATACATTTATCTAAGGCTTGCTACATATCTCATGTTATTATATTTTTAATCATTATTTCTAGTGTTCGTTTTTCTATTTAAAGTTACTTTTTTGTTTTAACTATTTTTATGGCATTTATGCTTGTGGCATACCGTCTGTCACCTTTTCTCCCCTTCCCTCTTCACCTGAAGTTCACAATTTTTATGATTTCCATACTCTGAATTCTTCTGTTTTCTGCAGCGAAAATGTGCTGGAGCTTCTACACGAGGTGGATCAATCGAAGGATAGTAGCAGAGGGATGCACTTCAGCTTGTCCGAACGCAATCCTGAAGTGGCTGAAGCAGAAATTTCTGATGGTTCTGGTGGTCATTTCCAGCGAAGTCAGTCTGTCTCTCAAGGTTATGGCTTACAACTAGCCCCTCCATCACAGCTGTTACCTTTCATGAACCATATTTCTCAGAGCCATTCAAAGACGGTTAATCCTTCTACATCAACGCAGGCAAATTGTGACAAAGGAGACAAGGGTCACATAAAGTTGTCTTCCACGACTTTGAGTCAATCTTTGCCTTCTTCACAAGAAATTTCTCAAGGAGAATTCAAGAATAATAGACCTTTTATAGCTGAACAAACTATCAGGGATGCATCACTTCAGAAATTGCGGGGAAACTTCTCTTCGACTTTTACTTCTGGTTCTCCTTACTCGAGAAATCAACTTCAGAACCAACAAATATCTGGAGAAATTGAACCGGGATCAATGAGTTGTTCAGTTGATGTGCCTTTCAATAACCATTCTCTCCCTCCCAAAGAGGCTGATGACCATAGTCGTAGACTTGCTGGTCAATTTGGAGAGGCTTCTTTCCAAAATGCAGCTGGCAATGTTCCATTTGATAACCCAACTTCATCAGTGAATCTTTCCCACCCAACTGCTACCAGCTATCCTCGTGAAGGAGCTCCTGTTGAGAAGATCTCAGCTGGAGAGGGGATGTCAGTTTCTCAGCCTTACACTAATACTGGCATCTTTCAACAGGGTGCTGTTCCAAAAATGTTGCAAAATCTATGGAACAATGCTCCTGCACAGCAGCAACTTTTAGGTGGCCAGGCTCGGCAGGCCCAATCAAAACTTTCAGAGCCTCAACAATCTGATAAGGTGGGATCAACTTTGTCTTCTCTGCAAAATATGGAGGACCAGAATGCAAAATTGAGGGGACTTACCCCTTCTGACTCGCAAGATTTTGTTTATGAGGAAGAACAGCTGACAAGGAAGAGCCCCTGTCAGCAGGATTCATCTGGAAATGTTGACTTGTTTCAAAGGATGAATGAGTCACAAAGGAAAGAAAGCCGGTACCTCTCTGATTCATCTCCTTCAAATCCATCTTCAACTCAGAGAGACATTGAAGCTTTTGGCCGGTCCTTGAAACCAAGCAACTCTTTCCAGCACAATTACTCCTTGCTGAATCAAATTCGAGCGATAAAAAAGGTAGATACGGATCCAAGTAATAGAGGCTCAAAAAGGCAGAAAGGATTCAATGATATTCTTCCGGATGAGAAAGTTTCTTCAAAGTCTGAGCAGCCTAATGAAAGCATTGGTATGGTGGAAACTGAAGATGCTTTAGCTTCACGCTCTTCAAATCCATCTGGATATCCTAAGCTGCCAAGTTTCTCTGCACCAGTTGATTATGTTCAGAAAAATTTCTCTTCTCAATTTGGAACTGGACCTCCTCAAGATGTGCCTGCAAATCAACACGAGTCTCCAAACTACCCCATTCCTAGTAATATAGCTTCTGTTAGAATTGAACACCCTAAGATCAGTCCTCAAATGGCACCATCTTGGTTCAAACAGTATGGAACCTTTAAGAATGGACAAATGTTGCAAATGTATGATGCACAAAAGGCTGACACGTCAAAACCTGTGGAACAACCATTCACACTTGGGAAGTCTTCTAGTAGTTTGCATACTCTAAATTCAATGGAGCATGTAAATCCTACTGTTGATACAAGTCTGATTGGCAGTAATCAGCGAAACTCAATCCCAGCACCGATGACACTTACAAATTATACGCTGTCCAAGTCATTGCCTCTGGATAATCTATGTCAAAAGGATGTTTTGAGACCAAAGAAGCGGAAGAGTGCTGCCTTTGAGATTCAATCTTGGCACAAAGAAGTATCTCAGGGTTCTCAGAATCTCCAGACTATCAGGTGTTTTGGAATGTTAAAGCAATTACTTATGCTGATATATTATAACAATCTCCACACTTATATGTACATGTACATGTCTGATATGTTATTTTCTCCTATTTCCTTTGCCCTATATTAGTTTCCCCCATTCTTTGGTGTGGCCTATATATAACAAGATTTGACAACATATATAAAATGGTCACTTGAGGATAATTTTATTTTCTGAAATATATCTTTATCATTAAATGGAATTGAGTGGTGATGTGATAATGCTCAATCCTAAGTGTTCTGGAAGCATAAATCTACTAGGTGGAACTGGGCAGTGGAAGTAGGCATATTGAGCCAAGGCAGTTTTATGTATTTAGTATATGTGCTATGTAAAAACATGTCATATGCATAAAGATTTCAAATACAACAATAGTAACAAATAAATCTTAAAGGCACAACATATTATTTCAATCATTATGATGTTTCAGAGTTTTCTTAGAGAAGTGCATTGAATGACTACTTCCACCTAGGAACGGCCCTACTCGCCCAGAAAAATCTAGTGGGATAGAGGACCGCGAGGTGTTTAAGTGAGATATTTAAGAACATATGCTTAGAGTATACATAAATATATACTTAACTAGGCTTTTCTTATTTTGGAACAAACTCTAATTTTGGATTGTTGTAATATATTTTTCAGAGTAAGCCATTTTTCACAAGATACGATGCCTAATTATGTTTTTGGTATGCCATAAGGTTTACACTCTATTAATTAAGGGTGAGTGGGGAATTACAATGAGGGAGGAGATGCTTCCCCCACCCACTTTCTCTCTAAATAATAGTGCTTTTGTTTTTGTGTTTCCTGATATATAACTTTTCACTGTTTGCAGTGTGGCAGAAACTGAGTGGGCCAAAGCAGCAAATCGTCTGAGGGAAAAGGTCTGCTATGCTTATTCACATACACACTCCCAAACAAAAAAAAAAAAAAAAAATTCATTTCTTGTGTGTACTTACGAGTTATATCTTATTTCCTCATAACAGGTTGGAGATGATGCTGAGACAATTGAACCTGGACTACCCATTCCTAGAGCTAGAAGACGGCTTGTTTTGACAACACAACTAATGCAGCAACTATTTCGCGCTCCTCCAGCAGTGGTTCTCTCCACAAATGCAAGTTCGAACTATGAAGCTGTAACTTATTTTGTTACTAGAATAGCATTAGGTGATGCGTGCAGCCTAATCTCTTGCTTGAAAAGTTATTCCGATGTGCCTCACGATACAGTAAAGATGTGAGTAGAACTGTCTTCAAGTTATATGAATTCATTCAATCATTTCCATGTAGCATCACATGCTACTTGAAGTTCAGTTGAAATGAAATTACTTTCCTAATAGAAATATGTTTCGTATGGAAACAAAATTATTTATTTTCTTATTTATTTGTTTTCGTAGCCAAGCTGATAAATGCAAATCATCTAATGGAAATGGTAACCAGCATCTTTCACTCATTATTGAAGACTTTACCCGTAGAGCAATGAAGCTGGAAAGTGATTTCTTGAGGTAATTCAGTATTATTTCGTAATAGTTCTTTGTGTTTGATCACAAAAGTTCTCAACATATTGCTTATTCTGTCTTTTTAGTCAGTTCTGTGTAACTTATATTTCTGGTTAACTTCATGAATTAAGATTGGACACTGTACCGATTTGTGTTTTCCTTTTCAAAGTATAAAGGAAATTCAATTTGCACATTTATCTGCCTTTTAGTCTGAAAGGTTATGATGTGTTTCCTGGTATTTCATTCAATGTCATAAAAGACGTTAGGCGGTCAAGACGGAGCCTAGCGCCTAGACGGACTATGCGAGGACTAGGCGTTTCTCTAGGCGTTTGTTTAGGCGGATTACTATTACTATTCTTGTTTTTATTGGTGAACGGATTAACACTTTTTTCAATAAATTCAATAAAATCAACACATAATTATACACAATTAAATAATTCTCTTTCAGCCACCATTTTAATCATCATATGAGGATCAAAAGTTTCAAGATATAAAAATAAATATAAACCTTTTATTAATTTACAAGAACATTATCTTCCTATGGTGTTATTACTGTATATGTATAATCTCTTTCTCATTAGAAATTGAAATAAAAAATCTTTTTTTTTAAAACTGGTTGCCTAGACCGACTAATGCTAGCCTAGACCTGCCTAATCTAATTCCAACATTTTTTAGCCGCCCAAATAAAAAATCCAACAGTCTTGGGCCGCCTACGCCTACCTAGCCTGTCTGTTAGAACACTGATTTCAATAGAAGTTCCCTTTAAATTGGTGATATATCATGGATTTGGGGCTAGGCCGTACAAAGAAGAGACATTTCTGTATTATATTCAACTTCTGTTTGGTTGAATCAACCTATGGATATACTGCCATTCGCGTGGACACTTAGTTATTTCTTTTGATGCACTGATAAGTGCTGAATCTTAGCATTCAACATTTTAACTAAGCTTCTTTGTCTCGGTGCAGGTTGGACAAGAGGTCATCAGTCTCAGACTTGAGAGTGGAAAGTCGAGATCTAGAGAAAATGTCTATCATCAATCGTTTTGCTAAGTTTCACGGCAGGGGGCAAGCTGATGCCACTGAGACTTCGTCATTCTCTGATAAACCCTTGCCCCAGAATCATGTTACTGCAGTTCCAATGCCTAGGAATCTCCCTGATAGGGTACACTGTCTTTCATTGTGATCATTAATTAATATACTTTTGTATTAGTTTAGCTGTATTAGCATCTGTCCTTCAGTAGTCCATTTTCTTTTTAGTTATATACATACTGGGCACATGCAAAAACACAATAGAACCACACTAATGGAAATGCAGAAGAATGACAAGCATTTTGTCGCCTCACAAGTTATGGAGATTATTTAATCATTCACTTAAGGTAATTAATGTCATGATTGAGAAATATAAGGTTGGTTCATGTCTCTCTCCATGAAATTTGGAGAAACTTTAGTTGCTCCACACACGCTTGCACACACATTTTGGTAAATGGGGCATCATATAAAAGTGCATCATTACATGTGGTCATTCCGATTCTGGATATGTATAGGTATACACACTCCGATCCTTATTATCTAAAGCTGCTTTGGATCTCATTTCACAAGTTTAATCAATAATTTATTTTTCCCCCTTCCCATGCTCCATCTTTTGTCAAATTGCTAGAAGTGTAATTTGAATGTAATCCTTGCACCGTAATTTATGTACGGTCTATTTGGATGGTGGTTTGAATGGATGGAAGCAAACAAAAATTATGATGGATTAAAACCTATGATGATAGAATATATTAAGATTAAATATGCATTTAACTTCTGGTCCAACAGGAGCTCCCTGCTTACGTCTGAAAAAGTGAAGTTTGTTTCACATGCAAATTGCAATATTTGGAAATAGTCGGTTGCCCTTTTTATTTGTTTTTGGTACCCAAAGCCTCACCTATTTTATGCAACTAATTGATGTAAAACTGGTGTAATAAAGATTGCTATTAGCCACAGTATTCAATAATAGCACATTATGCTCAAGCATTTTGTCTTGGCATGCAATTTACTTGTGGCCGTGGGGCTGAGCTCAATTTTTCCTCAAAAAATAAAATAAAATAATAATACTCTTTCTGTTCCAAAGTTTGAAATACACTTGTCCATAAGTCAAACTCGAAGTGAAATATGATGTACATGAAGATTACTTTTAACTTCTTTATACTTGGGTATTTTTACAATTTCATTTCACAGATGAAATTATAAGATTTACAAATAATCTTAGAAATATGATTCTAATTATAATACAAATAATAAAAAGAAAATGATGCTAAAAGAAGTTTATTTTTCCTTTTTATTGTTTATAGTAAAAGGGAAAGTAGAGAATGAAAAATTTTCATGATGTTTATTTTTTTCTTTTTCTAACATTTGCGGCTAATCTTATGTTTCCAACTTTATTATTTTCACATAATAGTTTCCCAGCTTATTATTTTCACTAGATAAGTTAATATATTCACGTTTGTTTCACTTTAAAATTTAAAAATTCTAATTTTTGAAAATGTAATTTACACGACAAAATCTATAATTTTTAAAATTTAAGCCGAAATAAATGAGCCATATAACCCATATCCATATCAAAACTCTAATAGTCTTTCTGAAAACAAAGAAAATCATCATTTTACGAAACGTGGGTTAAGATGAAATCATCTATGCTGTAACAGTATATTTGGGGAATGTCTACATTCGTCCCAACAAGAATTGAATACAAAAGATTATAGAGAATGTCAGAATATTTTGACCATATTTATAAACTATTTTCTTCTTTAAGTCTTCACAATTGCCTCTTGTTGCAGAAAATGTTACCAAATCTAAAGAATTGCCGATTTCGTGACCTACAGACTTAAATCCAAAATAATTGCCTACCAAAGAATGTAGGATAAAACTATATTCAACTCAGGAAACTTTCTTAACAAAAGAAAAGAAAACGCCCCTCCTTTTTGATATGTATTTCTCAAGTTGGCAACTTCATTTGCTCCATATGGCACCTTCAAACAAGGGTAACATGCATCTCCTCCCCAACTACTGCAAATATTTCATCCACCCTGTTGAGAAAAAGTTAACAACTTATCATGTGTAACAAATCTTGAAGATTCTGAGCTAGTTACTGCGGCACAAATTGATGTGCCTACGGTATGCAATTACATAAAATATGAAAAGATCGGAGAAGGCAAGCAGATTGTGGTAACTCCTACTTGGGTACTTCCACAGCTATTTAAGTTTTATAGCCAATAGATTTTTAATTAGATATTCTTGCTTTCATCACTTAAGGCAGAAAAAAGCTAAATATTTTGAAAAATCTCAATTTCTTTTTAAGAGACGATTCTGAGGCCTGGATAAAAACACATCCTAGCTGCAATAAGAATACTAATAAGATTGGAAATAAGAACTACCAAATAATAGATAAAATTGATACAACAATCAATTTTACCTTACAATTCATCAAGATTCAAGAAGAAATTCTTTATCACAATTGGATGGAAATGGATGAAGATATATGAAATCCATATGTAAACAGAATATATGATTATTTAAATTAAATGGAGTGCCGTCCAAGCTAGAGTACTAAAATGCTAATAGCTAAACAATGAGATACTCTTCGAGTCTTAGAACAAAGTAATATCCAATTTTCCTATAGGTTTTTCAGGTTTATTTTTCTTATCCCAATTTTTTTTTATTTAAAAAATGAGAATTTATTACCTGTTTTTATCTATATTGATATCTGCAAGCCAGGTTGTTAAGTATACCTGCAAGATAAACAATAAGCTGTTAAGTATGGAAAGATAAGACACATCAGATCTACTCAAGTGAAGTAGACAGACATAATTACATAACAGGATTTCTAGACTCATCCGTAGACGATCGGGCTTTTCAGTTCAAAAGTTGCCAATTCTTTCAGTTAATTCGACTAATTAGTCAAAAGGTTTAACTATTATATATCAAGATCAGACAACAGCATACATGTAGGAGACACCCATTTTTTAGTACAAAAACTTAACACCAATTGACATAAGTGCCATTATGCACTTATAATGTGCCCAATAAATTCGATAACCCTTTCGCCTTTGTTAGATATTAGACGATGTCTCCACAACTCTTATGTAGTTTCATAAATAAGCTTTTGACGCATTATATTGCAGTTGGACTTTAGCATGTTTTCTCCAACATCTTTGATGACCAGAATGGATGTTTTTGCCTCGCTCCACATCAACACAAAAACAACCATGTAAATGCTTTCTATGATAAGTTGTTGTATTTAGACTATGTAAATCAAGTCACATATTACAAAGATGCTCTTTAAAAGACTTCTAATCAAGCAAATTAACAAGTAAAAAGGTCGCAGAACTTATTATTTTAAAAAAATATTACAATACACACGCACAAGGCAAATCTACCTGTAACACATCATGATCTGGCTGATGTTTTGTATGCAGCATTAGTTTATTAGAGTTTTGACCTTCTAAATGTGGAAGAACCAGTTCACAAGATTCTCTTGAATACAAGTTGCATTTACTTAAATCATCAAATTCCCCAGAACAAAGCTCTTCTAACCAACACAGCTCAATATTCTGGGGAACTTCCTCACTGCTGATGGAGAGAAACTCGATAACAAGCAGCCGCTGCTCATTTGTATCAACGCCAAAAAGACACCCAAAGAAAGAGTAAGAAGACCTGAACCATGTTAACTGAAGAATATATTCCAAATTGACCAGCCAAGGTTGCTATTTACCTTTAACATTAGTTCGAGAGAGAACATCTGAATTAGCTCCTGCGCTAACTTTTCTGAAATCATCATATTTAGATATGTTGTAGAATTTAAGTAACGAGCTAATTTGAAGGTTCTATTGTGTCACCATTTCAGAAGAAGTCAGATAAAGTGTACATAGTGCATAATATGATTCATAATTAACACAGTTATATTACAATTGCCACCACATTGCTATAAACAATGTAAATGCATTATTAAATTTACTAATTATGAACATACCAAAAAAAGAGATCGACCAAAATGTAAAGACTGAGATTCCCCCTCCATCACCGTTGTCAACACTATTTGTAGAGCAGCTAGAATATTGTACGAGTGAGCTACTGCTAGCCCCTTTAAGGAAACATCTCATCGATGTACTAGTGGTCACCATCTGAATCACTACAGCTACCTGTAGATGATTAAGAAACTAAGCATACATTATATCAATTTTAATATTTATGATTAGAAACATTAATCCATGCCTAAAAGCAGACAAGAAGTCCAAAACTTTCTACTTCCATGTTCTTTAACATATAATTACTCCCTCACACTCCACAAAAAAGAATTATATATGAAAATTTTCCTAGTACATGGAAAAATAATAAAATTCAAACGTGAAGTCAGTTGATTTGTATTCATGCAAATTCTGATACTGCAAACTACATACAACTTCTTTGGCAGAACTCTGCTATTTCAAAATTTTAATAAATTTACATTGCAATTTGAATTTTAGGATTTTCCAGTCCTAGTAAAAACAAGCTCAAACACAAGTTTCTTTTTGCAAATGGAGCAAGTATAATAAAGAGATATGGATAATAATGAAGTCTAAGCAATGAAATTTTGATGTAATCGCTCTAACCGTATATGTTTTTTTCAAAAGAATCAAATTTACATGCAATATAATTTCGATTCTTTTTTCAAGTGTATGAAATATTGCACCGTAGTAAAGTTATTCCTGTTTTTTCATAACGAAATCACATCGGTGCAAAGAAATGTACCATATCCTTGTAAGAAGATAAGAGTTTACTCCTATGAAGGTCCTGTAGAAAATAAAAAATTATTGGTGAGGATTTAACATAATTCATATTAATAACATGATAACACAAGTTATGAAAAGAAATATGCAGCTGAACACTGAATTTGATACGAACTGCCATAAGAGGAATTGCAGGAAATGATCATGCACAAGTTCCCCCAATATATACTCCCAAAAGGGTAAAATTACCAAATTGCTGTGATAAAAAGATTGAACAGAGAATTGCATTACTCCAAATACGATGCAACTATTCAGTTTCAAATTTCATAAGAAAGTTAAATGATTCACTGGGAGTGATCAATGTATATTAATCCTACTAATTCTACTGGTTCTGATGTTCACATTAGTGTTACCTAATTCGGGCTTTGTTCGGCACAATATGAATGCGCAGTTCATTGTATTTTGAACACAGGAATTTGGAGGAGTGTACTTAGTTTGTAAATTTTCAAGTTCTTTTTCCAAGTATATGCTCAAGTGATAATTGTTTACCAAAAAGTTGAACTAAAATGTGATATTTGTGTCTTTGATATTATAGTAGGACGCTGATATTTGTTCAAGTGCAATTAGAAGACAAAAACTAAGTTGATACACTAAATTTATTGTATTGGTATGCAAAATACCAATATGAGGTTCACGATCTTGACAAGAGTATCAGGTAAAATTGGGTTACATGTATAGTGAGAGAACCTATATGTATAGCTGTAAGAGTGTAGACGTAGAAGTGGTATAAATAAATATAAGATGTAATATTCTCCTTTGTTTCAGAGAAAAAATGAATCCTTTCAATGTCTCATACCACCCACAGGGAGACATCAACCAGAATCTATGAGGTCTTGCATTGCTTCCTGTAGTAACCATTTGAGAAACCCAATTTTGCTCCACTGGAGTAACTATACAAAACATTCATATGGTTCTTTCTTTATTTGATGTTGAAATTAGGATTCTAAATTTTCACAAGACTTGTATACTTGCAAAAATCTCCGCCTAGACCGATCCATCCTTCAGTCTAAGCGTTGGGCGGTACTCTGCAGCCTAACGCACAACTCCACCTATCTCCCATTAATCCTGACTAATTCTGATTAAACCCCATTGAAGTGTTAGGCGGTCCCTTACCGCCTGAGTCTGCCCAGCACGTTTCGCAACATTGTAATACATGTAACTGTTCATATGCCCATAACTACTTACACTACCTTTGAATATCAGAAAAAGGGTATCTAGTGGAACACAGAGAAAGTAACTCTAGAGTACACTTAACAAAAAAAAATAAAATCAAATAATACCTGCTGCTTCAACAATTTGGAAGAAGCTTTATTGATAATGTGAGGCTTCATATCATTCAAAGCACCCAAGTCTCTAGCAGTCAAATACCTTTGGGAGAGACAAGAATTGACAAGAGAAAGGGCATGAGAACGAGCCGTTGAAGAAATGGAGACCCATTTTTGCCTGTAAGCAGACAAATTGGCCCATTGATTTCTGAGATTTCTCTGAGCTGCTGGCCTCCATAGCCGCAAGGTCGCTGAAGAAGAAGGTTGTGCTGGTGATAATGACGATGATAAAGAAGTTGGTGTTGATAGTTGTGCTGATAATGGAGATGAATGAGATTCTTGTGATAAAAATGAACAAGATTGTTGTGCTTCCTCTTCCATTGCTCAACAGTGTTTACCTGTTTCTTGTTTGCAATGATTTGGGAGTCATTCCCAAACTTTTTTTCCAGAAAATAATCTATATGTTTCCAAATAATAAAGCTAAAAAAAAAAGAGTTAAATACATACAAAAGGATAAAATTAAAACGTTTATAGGTTTTTCATAATTTTTTTTTACCTCTAGTAAAGGATAAGAAAAACAAACTTAAGCATGAAAAATGTCGATTTTAAGGGTATTAATATTTTTTTAATAGGCAAAATTTCACTCTACTTTTAATCCAATTCTCTTCTCATACTCAATTTTTACCTATTAGATTTAATTAATTCACCGTTAAGTCTATTTTAAGGGTATTAATAATATTTTAATATATTAAAGAGTATGCAGTAAAGTAAAATTTGGATGAAAAGTGTCATTTTTTTTCCTTTTAAAAATATTTCGCAACATAAGAGATGGATAAAAATATTTAGATGTACCATAAATTTCCGTTCTTTTCTTGTTAAAAAGAAAATTTTTTGTGCTCACGTATAACCATCGATTTGAAGTGACTAATTTTTATAAATTAGTAAGCCATCGAAAACAAAAAAAAATAGAGTTATCATTTCTATCTAATATTTGTTAAGGAATCGATGACATTTGCTCCGAGTTCACCCATTATTTTGAATTACATAAAAAATGTATTTTTATTTTTTAAAGAATTATTTAATCATTAAACTACTTCCATTTTTAATCTTTCCCGAGTTCTTCCATTTTTTTAAACTTTGACCTAAAAAATAAAATAAAAAAAAGTGAAGTGCTTGCAAATTAAAATCCATGTGTGGCTCGAATGTTACCGTCGGATTGATATTGCCCTCTTTCGACGGCGATCGTTGCTTTTATAGCAACTTCTCGATATTCTGATATGGTCCACTAATATTTCTCAAAAGAATATTTTGGACTAGTTCTTCCTCCATTTTTCCTTCTTTATTATATTTGTTCATTTGATTTGGCTTGATTATTGTAGTTATGCCTTTCTTTATTTGATAGATATAATTTTACAAAAATAAATAAACTTCCTTCGTTAAAATTTAAAAAATAAAAAATGAAAAATAATTAAAATCTAAATTATAATTTCTTTTGATTACTTGCTCCATACAATTTCGTTTAGTTTTATTCATTTTTCTTCTTCTTCTTCTTCTCTCTCCCTCTTTCTGTTTTTGGGAAAGCATTTAGTATTGTTCATATATAATTCAAATCGTAATTACCGTTTCCAAAATTCTAAAAACTAAATATTATAATCCTTTTGGAATTTTTATGTAGTTTTTAGTCTTAACCATTGCCAAGTCAACTGATTCACAGCAAATTTAATTATTGTTTGAAAATCTATTATTACATAAAATATAAATGTAATGTTATTGATTGATTCTTACTCGAATTCCACGAGTAATAATTTACAAGACAATTATTAGATGTCTACCAAAAAATGAATCTCTATTACCGTAGATTAATAGACATTTTTGATTTAAAATTTCCATTATTCAGTTATTGATCTTGCCTGAGCGAATCTAGTAAATTATTAATTAATTACTAAATTTGTATCACATATCTATACTATATATAAATCAAATTTGGAATTTCTTTTAAATAATTAATTTTTTTTCCTATATTACTTTAATGCGGATTCTCTTTCAATTAGATATACATTGTATATTCGCTTTAATTTAATTTAAAATATAGTTTAAAATAAGAAGTTCTTAAAATTGACATTTCAATTTAGGAGAAAAGTCAAAGGAAATGTTGTTACAGTATATCCTTAAGATCGAGTTGGCAGTGAAAGGTATATATATATTAAAACATTTCCCTTTTTCTCAAGTACGGAATATAAATATTCTTTGAGTTTGGGTTAATTTGGCTAATCTTCATGTAAATTCATTTATTTAGTCAATAAATATTAATAAATAACGACTATCATTAATTGAAATTATTTTATATTAAATAATACAAAATAAGCAAAAATATAACTGACTTCAAAAGTCAAATCTATACCTTTTTCATTATTATATATATATATATATATATATATATATATATATTTTTTTTTTTTTTTTAAAAGAAAAAAACAGAAAAATACTATTCATGGAGAGTCGTCTACAACATTATATATATGTGCATGTGCAAATAAAGGGTCATTGTTCTATACGTACACACATACATATCAAAAGTTTAGTGTGATTCTGGTCTCTAAAACACTAAAAAATGGAGAAAAATTGTGGAAGAAATATTATTGTGCTAATGGTTCTGATATCGGTGATGTTTGGAAGACCAGCTGTGGTTGTGGAAGCAGTTTCGGCACCACCATATGAAGAAATGTGTGCTGATGAATGTAGAGAATATTGTAGTAGAAAGGGTTACCTTGACTATTATTGCTATGACACTTGTATCCAAGGATGTGAAGGTGTTAAAAATAAAATTATAGGTAAAAACTCAAGAGATTGATTACCATTATTATTTTCAGTGTATTTCACAAATGTAGGAGAATGAAGTGCAAATGTAATTTGTTTGACATCGTTAAACATTCATTTTTCATGAGAATTTTTGCTACCTTTTCTTTCCCCCCACCCCCCACCCCCCATTCTCTCTCTCTCTCTCAAGTTTTCTTTCTGGTTTTGTTGTTGTGTTTGTGATTATATGTTATGATAATTTTCATCAAACAGACAAAGTATACTTGTCACATCGTCGGTTTAAATTTCAAAGGTGCAAATATATTGGAACGTTTATGTATCTATTGCATAAACACAAAAAAAGAAAGAAGAAAGAATGAAAAACTTACTTTACATGAAAGTTAGAAGAAATTCAATACAATTATTTTCATGGAATAAAAAATTATCATGGAGTATTTATTTATAGTATAAAAGAACAAAGAAAATAAGAAATTACAAAGATTACTGAGAGATGTTGAAGATGATGGGTCTGATTTTCCAATTATATGCCATTCATGCCTTGGGGACAACCCATACCTCCGAATGGTAAGTTTTTTTTTTTGTTTTGTTCGTTCTCTTGCTGATCAATTGTGTTTTTATAGTTTGAATTTATGTTTGTGAGTTATTTATACATGTTAACGGCGGCGAACGGCCGGAGCAACCATCCAGAGTGTGTTTTAGCGACAGTAGTGACCATCAACTGCATGTAAATTGAGAGGAGAGAGAACTTACCAGTTGGTTGAGCGAGAGATACTTTGTATAAACCTAGATGCTGTTTGTTTCTACTTTATTATAATGTGTGTCAGAATCGGTTAAAATTAAGTTGAAATGAACTAGTGTATATGGAGGTATATCGTTGGTGTAAGTGGTAAGGAACTCGATTTCATGAAGTAATATTTGAGTTTGTGAATTATAAAAGTAAATATTAGGAGAGTTTTTCCTTTTTAATACGAGGACTCGAAATCTAATGAGGGTCTAAAAGATTATTGATGAGGTCATAATGGATGTTTTGATTAAAAAAAGTGAGAGACTCAACAATTCATGCTAAGTTTGAAGACATTGTTTTGGAAGTCATTTTATATGTAAATTTATGAAATTAGTCAAAACCATACCAGTAAACCCATGGTTTATCTAGAATCATACAAATTAGGCTCTTGCGAACTCAACCCAAGTAATTTTTCCTTCTATATACTGTGGGAGTGATTGATAATTTTTAGCTAGTGTTACGGATTAGGAGAACTTAAATGGTAATGTCTAGATTCCTGGTGCTTAATATTTTGAGACTAACAGTGTCGACAGAGTTGCATTTTATTTTAATTATTCTTTCTTTTGAAAACTAACTACGTTGTACTTGTATAATATATATGTACTATTTCACGACTCACTTCTTTTAAAATCGTCACGTTTTATTTCATCTAATAGAAATAAGTGAAAAATAAAACATATGTCAATCGAAAAACGAATGAGGTAGAAGATCGGACATATATTGAAGTAGATTAGTCTCTCCTAACTAAGACGGTAAATTGTCCGAAATTTTTGATATCCATTCATATTTGTGTTAAAAAAAGTAAATATTATTCGTATCCGATTAAAAGCGAATACATTCGTATCCATAATATCTGTTTTTAATTGAAGTTATCATTTATATTAAATAAATTATACTATCTTTAAAATCTATGCACAACACGACTAATTTTATAATCAATTATTTAATTAAAATATTTTAGTTAAAATCAATTAATTTAATTTAATAATTGATTCAATTGTCATTAATTTGATTTAATATTTTAGTTAAGATCTGTATATTTAAAATTTAAAATTTTTATTTGAACAAAAATGTATACATTATAAGGTCAGTTTTGTTGTTGCACCCCTTCTTATATAATCTTTACTTAAACATTTATTTATTATTTAATATATAAGAATTGATGATGTAATATAGTCCTTACTTAAGTATTGTAAAAGGACTTAGAAAAATATCCAACGTGTTAGGTGGATATAATATTTAGTTAAGTAAGGAGTTTGATCACCAATTGAAGTTTGTTGATTTGATAAGTCTGCTGATATGATAAATTCATTGATTAAGAAGGATTCTGAAGACATGAAGAATTTTTCAAGTATAGTCCTGCTTAGAATGGAAATAAGTAAGGACTTAAGTAAGTAAGATCGTTTACTTGATCAAAGTCAAGTTGTCAGAAAAGTTTCTCTATTCCTGTTTAGTCAACTTCTAGGAGACTCTTCTGAAAGGCACTAGAAGACAGAATAACGGCTAACTTTTTGGACTAAGCAAGAAATGCTGAAAAGGTACAAGATCACATCAATAACAGTACACTCTAACGGATCTATTTCAATTTCTCAATGGATAGATTTTCTAGAGGAGTATAAATAGGAGTTGTAAATTTTATTTATGACTAACCTCCAACTAACTGAGCAAAGTCTGAACAACCTCTCTGACACATTAAAGACTTCAGTAAGACATCATAAATCTTGAACAAGTGCTATCAATCTGTTCAACTAAGGAACAATCTACTTGAAGATAGCAAGCAAGATTTTCTCAAATCTACTTAGAGTCTGTGTGACTAATTTGGTCTAAGTGATCTATTGTAAATTGGACCAAGTGTCCTCCTGCTTATTGTTCTGTGTGAACACACCTGTTGATTGTTAACAAAGTTCTAGTGATAACCTTCTCAAGTAAAAGAGAAGAAGAGTGGAGTAGGTTTAGTCTGAACCATTATAAAAATTCTATCTCTACTCTTGCTTATCTTTCATATTGCGTACTTGCTTTACTTATGCTTTGCGTTGGTCTTTGCTGAACTCTCTCAGCAAAGATTTACTATCTTTATTCCTTTTAGCCATTAACCTTTATTACAAAAACT
>CM025786.1:20751927-20871660 GCA_014636745.2 Centella asiatica
TTTATTACAAAAACTAAGAGGTGCTTTTACTATCTTTATTCCTTTTAACCATTAACCTTTACTACAAAAACTAAGAGGTGCTTTTCTTATCTTTATTCCTTTTAGCCATTAACCTTTACTACAAAAACTAAGAGGTGCTTTTCTTAAACAAATTTCGCCGCTAAACTTTTTCAAAATATAAGAAACTTTTTTAATAAGTAAGAAGTGTTTAAATCAGTAAAGTTTTCTAAGAAAAACTTAATTTTTGAAAAACACTATTCAACCCTTTTTAGTAGTTTTACCCTTTGGGACCTAACAAGTTTGACACTGTTTTTTTCTTCTATCAAACTTAGATTAAATTATCTCTTATGTGTTGAGTTAATAAAATTATAATTCTATATATCTCAATCTAAATCCTTCATCATTTTATAAGTTAAAAAAAACAAAACATATCTACTTATACCTCGCTTCCATCCAAACTCATAAACTAACAATCAATATAAGTCTCACTCCTATCTTATCCTTTGTATAGAAACTGCGACAGACGGACCCATACGAAATTGTACGATCGTAAGCTGAGTTGGCGTAAAGCATTTTAACACCTGATAATTTGACCGTTACACGTAACTAGCCAAATACACTGATGGCAGTCAAATATATTGATGATAGTCAAAGACAACACTTCCAACTAGAGCCGTAATTTTAAGATTACAACGACCTTTTTAATTTCCTAATTTTTAGATTAGATTGACCTTTTTAAATTTTTTCGAAAGAATAATTTGGGTTATCACACCTAGATGACTTTTTTTTAAAGAATTATTTGGGTTACTACGATAATTTTTAGGTAGAGTAATAGTCTGGACGATATTCACATTAGTTACAATAAATGTTTGGAAAGAAACTACCAAAAAATTGTGATATATTTTAACATATTCTGATATATTGTCAAACAATATTTAGTGAAATAATAAGAAAGTATGACTTTGATACTGTCAAACTATCATTTTCAATAAATTACTAGCTGGATGTTTGATTTTTGTTTACTTTTGGTTTATTATTGTTTTTGTTGTGTGTGCTTATGATTTAGATTGACTATTATCGTAAAGAGTTATGATACTTCGATGATTAGTCCATTAGAACGAGTGGTCTACTATGTTGAGATATATTCTTCAAAAAAGATAAGGATAAAAGTTTCAATTTAAATTAATTTCTAAAGGTTCCATGTGTAATAATAATAAGATTCATATTGTCAAACATTTTCTTAATGAAATAATAAGAATGATTAGTTTTTTAAAATAAAATGCATGAGATGACAAGAAATTATTTACACTCCAAAAGTGTGTAATTAAATTACAAAGAGTTCTCTATCAAAGCATGAAATAGAGTATATAAAGTACGACTAAATTCTTTATTGTCTCAATAATACTTATTTCATTTATTCCACTATAGAAATAATTATTCATTACAAGTAAATGAAACTTTATTCCACTATAAAAATGAAAAAAAAAAGATGGAAAGACATCAAATAATAAAGTGCAAGAAACTTGAAATAACTATTGACCCCAAAAAATAAATAAATTATATTGCTCTTTAGGAAAAAAAGGGAAAAGAAATAAAAAAAAACTCTACAAATAGCTTATATAGTTTGTTCCTCTTCTGAGTTTTGCAAGTACCCATTCATGATGTTGTTTGGTTGGTAATCGATACTCCTGAATTCTCCAATGTGTTTTCTTGGGATTCGTGGGACTTCCTGTGTAATATGCCATATTGATTTTGAATGCACAAACACTCCCTTCCGAATTGCAAATCGGATCTTCATCCCCAATAATCTTCCAAAAACCAATTTTATTTCCAACCACTCGAATGATTTTTCTTCTGCAATGAGAATTTTCATCTTCATGTATAAAAAAAAACCACTCATTTTCATTTGAATCTTCGACTGGAATAAAAAGTTGATTGACAAAATCATGAGAAAAAAAATAGTGTATATACGAAAATGAAATTATGATCCAACAAGTGTTGTAAAAGTCCACTCATTAATGTATATAAATAAAACACATAAAAGATAGTTTGATCAATACATTTTGTAGGTTAAATTAAGTTAATGATATTTGAATCATAAAGTTGCTATATATGAGATCCATGCATTTAAAATTTTCATTTGAGCACATGCAAAATCAACTAAAAGTCACAACCAAACATGTATATGCCTAAACACGAACACGGACATACATATGTGTTGAAAAAAAGTAGAATAAATAGTCACACACATATATATTTCTATATGTACGCAGAATCAACAAAATACCAATATACATACGCAAACATAGATACACATATATATACATACATACACACACAAAAACATAATAAGATATACACAAACACAATAAGATTTTTTTATATTTTATTTTGATGCTGACACAATAAGAATTAATATATAATTGTTGATTGTGTAGGTTACCTAAAGCTTTTGGAGGATTGGCATAGAAATGAGTCCCATCAATATCTTGAATGACGGGAGCTGGTATAGGCATATAAGCCACCTTATTCGCAAGATAGTATTTTACTAATTCTTCATCTGTTGGTGCAAACCGATACCCTATCGGCATTTTTATTCCACATTCACTACTCTCCATTGTGTTGAATCTATTGATGGTGGGGGTGGGGTGGAGGTGGGGTGGGGGGGGGGGGGGGAAGGTGGGGAGGGGGTTGCTTTGGAAGTCGATAAAGTATAAGATGAAAAATGATGAAGGTAGTGTGTGTTATTTATAGTAAAAGTACTACTCCGTACAAATTCAAATTAGTACGTATTATAGAATTATAGACGTACAGACGTGAAATTAAATAATATGCGAACGTAAAGCAATAGATGTTGGTGTGCTTTGGAGTCCTAGTTCCCCTACGACTTGGTAATGCATTGACTTTTTCTACTGCATGAAGCCATGCATATATATTTGTAATTTGTGTTCAAACAATAGTCTTACTCAATTTTTTGTTTCTTAAAATTAAACTTTGTTATATATGTCTTGATTTATATTTGTTTGTGTTTTGTTTTTTAATAAGATACTCGTTTAGTTATAAAAAAATAAGAACCATGTTTTCTCTGATAACTTAATTAAATAAATACCAGAATTTTGGAAAGAGAGAAATAGTAACTAGAATAAAACAAATTAAAAGAATTGGTGAGATAAATCTCAAGTCTTTGCTACAAGAAATCAAAAGTAGTAGCATATGCTAGTAGAAGTAAACAACCGCGGAGCCGCGTAAAATATATATATATATATATATATATATATATATATATATATACCAACCCATTGTAACGTTAGTCCATAAGTCTGGGACTTAGCTCATCTTCATTATTATTATTTTTTTTCAATTTTTTTAATGTATACTTTTAAATAAAATTTATTTTACATGATTTCAATCATACGAATGAATAGAGTACGAAAAAATACAAAGATTTGTATCAAGTTTCATATAATTTAATATTGTAAAATACATGAATTTTAATAATTGACATTTGATGTAATTTAAATGGTTGATATTTGATGATTTTTTAGTTGTTAAAATTATATGTTTTATATTAAAGCTGTATAAAACTTAGTATATCCTCGTATTCCTTTTCATGTTCAATCCATCTGAATAGTTAAAATTACCTACAATAAATTCTATTAAATGCATTGAGAGAAATTAAGAAAAACGGAAAATGAGAGGAGCCAAGTTCATAGGCCACTCATCTAGAAATTTTTTTTGTCGACAAAATCTCTCCTACTACCACCTAATTTTCACCCCATGTGATTTGATCGTTGACATATAAGTAAAGATAGTGCTCTTATTGTTTGAGCTAACGGACAACCTCCTTCTCCCCCAAAATTGGTATCCCAATCTATGTATTAAATTGCTAATGCACCTTGGGCCAACTCTTGCTCTAATACATGGCCTAGATCTTATGACTAGCTAGGAAAATTTAGAGGATTGGTATACATATTATGGATCATGGACTTGGCCCATATGATATTTGGATCCAAGTAAGAACTGATCACCAATTCTCATAATTAAACATATGAATATATATCTGATGCAATAGTGATATCATCTCATTCACATAGTTTTACATTAATAAACTTGATACACGGGGTTATTAAAATGTGGAATTGCAATATTAATAACAAGAGAATTGTTTAAAGAAAGTTGAAATTGTTTGTGAGAAACCGGAAATTCAATGAAATGTAATTCTATTAAATTCGTTTTATAATGAAATTTCCGTTTCATTTCAATGATCGATAGATTTTACGTTTAAGTTTTCATGCATTCCACGTAAATTGACGCGCGCACGTCCATTAACGACAAAATTATAACGAGCACAATCTTATAAAAATTTTGAGACGTTAATCATAACAATAATTGTATGAGTACATTATTTTTACTTCGTCGGGGCGAAAAAACTTTTTGGCTTATGCATTAAACCAATGCATAACCATTAAATTTAATTAGTGGCTAAACAAATCAAATTTAACACTAATTACATTCAAATTTTTAGCTTATTCCAAAATGGCAAAAACAATGAATTTTTTTTACCTAAGTAATTTTTTTAAAAACTAATCCAATGGTCAAAAATAAATTAAGGCTTATATAAATATACCATTATAGAAAACTCTATCCTCCACTTCTGATATTTTCTCCAGCAAATATTTTTCAAATTTCGGATTTTGCATTTAAGAAAAATCATTGAACTTTTGAATTTTTGTCCATTAAACCTTTGAAGAGGTACCCCACTGCTCTCTTATTTTTGCATTTATTGTCTTTTCTGTTTATGCCATTGTGTAGATTATTTTTTTCAGTATCATTTTCATATATGACACATGTTTATAGCATTTATGGTTTGTGAGTTATTGATTTTTATAGTTTAATCAAAAAAAATAAATAAAAATTCATGAAATAAATCAAAACCTGAAGAACCCTAGATTTTTCCGACGGATTTTCCGGCTAGATTCGTGCATGGTTGTTCAAATTGATTTTATAACTTTGTTTTTGCACTTGTAAGGATAATTTTCCCTCAATCAATTTTTGAAAATGGCCAAGTTTTGGGTGTTTTAAAGCTCGGCCGAAATTTTCAAAAACCCAAATATATGTTCTTCATTTTTCATGCGATTGTGTTATTGAAAACTGAAATTTATTGCTTGAATGAGTTTCTGGAAGTCTCCAGAATCATTTCTATGCTTGAATCGTCAAAAAGGGCGAATGAATGAAGCTTTGAAGTTCATCTGCGAGCTTCGCCACTGTTAATGGCGAGCTCGCCGACAGTGAGCTTTAAACATCCTGTCATGATGGTTTTTCGGTGACGGCATGAAGGCTAGGGGGGTATTCTCCTATGGGGAATGTCATGGCGTTGTCCTCACCACCGATCTGTGCGTGTGTGTGTTTGGGCCTGCTGCGTTGAGCCACGGCGACCGTTCCGGCGAGAACGGCGTCGCCGGCTGCCCTCTGTAGAAACCCTAGCAGGAAGGTGATGACGATGACGGGTTGGGTCGAACCAACCTGTTTCTGACTCGCCCGTGACCCATTGACTCGACCCTGTTGACTCAATCCATGACGCGGTCTGACCCGACCTGACTCACTGTTGACCCGGATCTGACCCAATTCAAATATATATATATATATATATATATAAAATAAAATACCCTTGCTTTTTTTAATGTATTCAGTAAATGGCTTTTGAATAATTATTTTGACATGTAAATAAACTTTTACATGATTAAGATTTTATGATTTAAAATTTGAAATTTTATTTATGATGTTAGAGTCTCTTAATTACCACAATTAAGTGACGAGTCATTAATTCATAAATGATTATTATTTAATTAAAATAATTAAATAATAATTAAGAAATAAACCCTAAAAATTTATTAAATGATTTAATAAATCATTTAAGCTAAGATTTATCGAGAAATAATTCTTTATTAATTAAATTAAGGAATCAAGACCAATTATTATTTAATTAAAATGATTAAATAATAATTAATGAATAAATTTCACATGATTATTAAATGATCAATAAATCATTTAATTTAAAAGTAATTAAGAAATAAATTACTTCAATGATCGGTAATTATTATTTAATTAAAGCAGTTAAATAATAATTTAAGAATAAATGTTTAATAATTAATAAAAGATCTATAAATCTTTTAAGATTAAGATTTAATTATGAAATGATTATTGTTTAATTAAAAAAATTAAATAATAATTAAGGAACAATTTTTGGTTAATGTTAAATGATTTTAATAAAGTCATTTAAGCTAAAGATTGATTAATTAATCTAAGGCCTCTAATAATTAAATTTCAATTTTCGAGAGCCTACAAGCGACGTTTTATCCAGTCCACAAATCTCTTGGACTCCGATTCGATTATAACTGAATCCCAATTCAACGTATGACGACTTGATTAATCAATCATAGACTTGAGAACTTCCACGAACACTTCGCATGTACATTCTGATGTGTAATTAAGTTGAGATTTCTTATGTTATTGCATGCGCATGTTTTACAGAATTATTTCCTACATGAATGTTAAATTATCACTAAGGACTCAAGGCAAGTATATACTCACTCTACTTTCTTTCAATTAATGCGTATGATCATTCTTTCGATATACGTATTGCATCTAAGATATTATTATGTTGATATTCATGATTTAAATTCTTTAAAAATAAGTAACATATGATCCTTTGATCCGATGTACGTGAAAAATGTTGTACTTGAATAGAGTATTCCTGGGCGACTGTTAGCTATTTAAATTCGCTAACACGCTAATATAAATCATATACGGATATAAAAAGCTTATTCTTCACCCTATACTTGTAAAGTATATCTGTGTGGGTAACTAAAGGCTAGTGGGATGCATCTGCCTAGCATTCCGAGCCTAAGATTTATAGGAAACGAGAACCGAGACATCGGTAACCGGACTCTCGCAGACAAAAGGTTTATGCATCGACTACGTATGTCATTATGATGAAGTCAGACGATGGTCAGGCTGACCAGCTGATATACTGTTTGATACGAAGATTCCTAAGGGCACGTGCGCCAAACGAACATGGTTATAAGGCGCATGTGAAATCATTCTTTATTCTTTTAAGTTAAAGGTCAGATCCCTCGTTATCACTCGGGGACCCTAGAATCTATTTTTTCTCCAAGCTATTAACAGGTATTGACATTGTTTCCGTCCAACCTCATAAACACTTAAACCCAATGATTTATCCCTCTTTCAGAATGCACCCAATATTTGTTTATATACTTGCGAGCGTAAATAGCTTATGTTACTATTATCAAATGTTTTACAGGTTATGGCGAGAAGGGCGAGCCGTCTTTTAAAGGTAAAGAAAGAATGACATGATGAACGCTTCCTGATCGCCCTCTTATGGATGACATTTAGGGGTCGAGTGAAGCGTGAGACGATTATAGAATTATTTAGATTGTAAGATTTGTGTGGGCTCTCACAGACTTCCGCTGTTAGACAATTATTTTTGGGTTATTGTAATAGAGATTACTATTTATTCCTCTAATTTAATGTTATTCATGCTTGGATGTTACACTTTTCTTTTGTCAATTTTTGACGGTACCCGAAGTTCAGTATAGTATTTTTGGGGCCGTCACATTGTTAATGGCGTATGTACGTGTAAACGGATTATCTATCGATATAGACTAGATAATTTTATAAAAAATAATTGTATATGTACATAAATTTGGAGTCGATTTCGATCCACCATCATGTCTAATTTTATTTTGGACTTATATAGGATGTGCTAGACAAAGAGAGAATTATAGTATGTACTAATGAATAATTCATCTATCGATATAGAAATATTAAAAATTTTCACTTCAAAAATTCAATTTTTTTGCCCCCCTTATATTTGAACTATTAGAACCTCACTTATTAATTGTTCAAATTCAAATACAAAAATGAGTTACCTCTTAATACAGTAAACCGAGAAAGAGATTTCTCCGGCTATAACTGGGGTAGAGGCTGCATAATGTTCCACCATCACTTTGTTTGGATTCACCAGCATGCCCCTACCTTCTAACATTGATCAAAACGAATAATAATACTCTCCAACTAAAAAAGAGAAAAAATAATTTATATATCCATTTTTGTGGTACATTTGGAATAAAATTTAAAATTTAAATTTTTAAAAAGAAAAATCTAAGTTTGATGTTGCTGTACTCGTTGTAAGTTATACCAATTTTTACTTTAAATCTATTTGATATTGATGTTTTATCTTTCCAAGAATAACATATAAATATAATGATAAAGAAAAATCTAATTGGCGTTTAGCTCGAAATTTAGAATTACTTAATTGTCCTCCTTGAAATTGTGGTAGGTAATGCAAGTTATTGGTAGCAAGTAGCCTAGTAGATGCAGGACTGCAGGGCATATATAAAGAAGAAAGGGAAGTTTTGAGTATTTGTTGACCCTAAATTTAATGCCATAAACTCGGTGTTCTAATGATATATGTTCTATTGTTTTTCTTTTATTACCTCTAGTTCAAAATAATACTTCAACAGATTTAAAATAGTCAAATAACTCATTTTGAAAAGGTGGAACTAGTATAGATTAACTTAATTTTAATTAATGCAATCACGTATTTTATAAAATCTTCGTAATTATCTATAAAATTAGATTACTTGAAACATCGAAAAATCAAAAAAGAAAACCTCTAACTCATATTATAAAAATAATATTTAACTTGTTTTCCTTAATTCTTTTTAACTAGTATCTCATTCCTTTTAACTAATATCTCATTTAGCATACTAATGTTTGAAATGGGAGGGCAGTATGAAGTCATATTTGGAATTTGACACATACTCCGATGCCATTGATTAATTTAAAGAGAAAGCTTATCCTTTATTTTACATCATCATATACGTAATTATATGTACCACATAACAAACTCGAATGTTGTGGAAATTTTCTTCCCTATCTATATCACCACCACACGCACGCACACACAAACACGACTATATATGTATACACCCCAAATCCCAGCAATATAAACTACCCCATTATTGGTCACAATACATTACCATCTGTTTCCCACAAAGAATTGAGCCATGTCAAAAATATCACCAACACCGCCACCGCCGCCGCCGCCACCACCACCACATGTTGCTCTCCTTCCAAGTCCAGGAATGGGCCATCTCATTCCAATCATCGAGCTCGCCAAGAATTTCGTCGCTAATCACCACATTATTGTCACCGTTATAATCACTTCGATCAGCAAAACGCCTCGGAAAGCCGAAACTGAAATCCTGAAATCTCTACCACCAACCATTCACCATGTCTATCTCCCACCACCATGTTTCGACGACTTGCCCAAGGACTCAGAAATAGAAATAACCATTTTTCTCGCGGTGACACGATCTCTGTCGCCTCTTCACGACACTTTTAGAACGTTAATGTCGTCCGAAACGCCTTTGGTTGCTTTAGTGGCGGACCCTTTTGCGACAGATGCATTTTCCGTTGCTAAAGAGTTCGGTATTGCAACTTACTTGTTCTTTGCTTCAAATGCTATGGCTTTCTCGTTTTCAATTATGTTACCAAAGCTTGATGAGGCTGTTTCGTGTGAGTTTAGGGACTTACCCGAACCGGTTAAAATTCCGGGTTGTGTTCCGGTTCATGGACGAGATTTACTGGACCCCGTTCAGGACCGGACGAGTAATGTTTACAAGTTGATACTTCAACACTCGAAACGGTTCAGTTCAGCTGACGGTAGTCTGATAAATACCTTTAAAGAGTTAGAACCGGGAGCTATTGATGCCTTGGAGACAAATAAGGTACCGGTTTATCCTATTGGACCGCTTATCCGGACCGATGCAATAGATGGGTCGGATCCTGAGGAAGACCCTTTTGGGTGCTTGAAATGGTTGGACCATCAGCCAAGTGGGTCTGTCCTGTTTGTGTCATTTGGAAGTGGTGGGACCCTTTCTTCGGCACAAATTATTGAACTAGCTTTAGGCTTAGAAATGAGTGGCCAAAAGTTCTTGTGGGTTGTCAGGGCCCCTAACGATAAATTCTCCAATGGTGCATATTTTGGTGTACACGACCAAAATGACCCTTTAAGTTTCTTGCCAAAAGGGTTCTTGGAAAGAACTCAAGGGCAAGGCTTAGTGGTGCCTTCTTGGGCACCACAAATTAAGGTACTTGCTCATAGTTCGACTGGCGGATTTTTAACACATTGTGGATGGAATTCGATTCTTGAGAGCGTTGTTCACGGCGTATCATTGATCGCTTGGCCTCTCTACGCAGAGCAAAAGATGAACGCAGTTATGCTAACTGAGGGTCTAAATATAGCGTTACGACCAGCAGTTGGCGGAAATGGTATAATTGAACGTGAAAAGATCAGAATGGTAGTGCAAAGTCTAATTGAAGGAGAAGAGGGGAAGAAAATTCGTGTTCGAATGGAAGAATTAAAGAACGCTGCGAGAAAAGCACATGAAAAAGATGGATCTTCAACATCATCACTATCGGAATTAGTGAACAGGTTGAATAATCAGATGGGCACTTAAGCTAGACGGACGAATTCTCATTTCTAGTCGTGTTCAAAATTTAATCAATATGTAACAAAAAGTTAGCACCACAAGTTAGTGTATGAATGTGCGGGGAGAATGCATCTTTCTAATAGACATTTCTCTCTTGTAACCAGAAAATTTAATCCAAATGTTGGTTTGATATATATATATATATATATATATATATGTGTGTGTGTGTGTGTGTGTGTGTATTATCTGACCTTACTGGAATTACATCAACCTAAAAACATAGAATTTTGTAAAATGGAGAAAAATTATGATATTAGGAAACAGGAGGTAAGTTAAAAGTTAGGGGGTAATATAATATAGTACGCTGTTGAGACACTAGTAAAGTCCAAAAGTCCTCTTGGACTAATCATAAGAATTTTTAATTGGAACATCTGTCTTCTGTTATTTTCTTTGTAAAATAGACAATCATGATTGATCAGTTTTAGAATATACTATAGTATTTTGTTCTGATTTTCCCCCCCGTAAAATAGACCATCACGATTGATCAGTTTCGAAAATACTACTATCAAGCATAAACAATGGGACAACTAAAGCCGGTTGCAATTGTACACACATATATTTATTCTATATCCTTTTGAGAGTGAGATATATGTGATTGGATTTTGTTATTGGTGTCCACAAAATTTACAAGTACGTCATTGCTTACCGTAAAACTACAGAAAATTGTAATCAGACCTCATATTAAATAATATTAGGATTAGGAATGGTATTTTATTTTGTTGTACGGAACAAAATGAATGGATAAAAAAAAGAAATTAGGTGACAAGATAAAGATGAGAGAATTATGAGGGGTTATAAGAATGAATAAATGCTGAATTGTGTATAAAATATTGGTCGAGAAGAAACCGATAATTTTCACATAGGAATGAAAGAATTGATTTTACATATAAATGGACTTATAAATAGTGTAATATTTATTTTATTCTGATATCATTTCATTCCATCAAAGTATCAAATTAAACATGGCATTAGATAAAATATGTAAAAAATTACACATTTAAAGTTTGAATAGAAAAAGATTTTAATTAAAAAAAAGTGAAAAAGAAAAAGCTCACAAATATTCTGATCTTTGGATATGGCTGATATGATGTGGTATTCATATGGCCAATTATCTCTATGCACAAAAAATTAGGATTGCATTTTCTATCCTCTAATCCACAAAATACTGCTACTGTTGTTTGTGGACAAGGGTGGAGAAATTAATCCTTCAACAAAAGAAGAATGTGGCAAAACCCAAAACTAGTTATGCAGTCCACTGCACAATGCCTACTGAATCCTCCAACACCACCACTACCTTCCTCTCAACAAACTCAATCATTGCCCACCACCACTTCCTCATCCCCACCTTGCCTACTCAACCATTCTCCCAAATTATCGCGGCGAGACCTCGCAATTTGCACCAAATCTTCCATACTACTTCTCTTAGGCTCTCAAGTGCAGCCACATTTTCTGTTATCCAAAGCCATTGCAGAGGAAGTTGCTCCTCCAGAAGAAGCTAAAGCCATAGCAGAGGAAGTTGCTCCTCAAGAAGAAGCTAAAGCGGTAGCAGAGGAAGTTGCTCCTCCAGAAGAAGCTAAAGCCATAGCAGAGGAAGTTGCTCCTCAAGAAGAAGCTAAAGCGGTAGCAGAGGAAGTTGCTCCTCCAGAAGAAGCTAAAGCTGTAGCAGAGGAAGTTGCTCCTCCAGAAGAAGCTGACAAAAGTTCAAACACTACAACTACAAGTGCTAGTACAGATAAAATCACAAAAAAGCGTGCATTTTTTGATGTATCGATTGCTGGGGAGCCTGTTGGAAGAATTGTCATTGGATTAAATGGAGACAATGCACCAATAACTACTTCAAAATTTAGCAACATTATAAGTGGGACTGCTGGGATTAGTTATAGGAGGAAAGAGTTTATCAAGATCATGCCAAATTACATACAACATGGAGGGGTAAGGTCATATGGTGTGGATGCAGATCTTGCGAAGAAGACTGGCAGCAGTTTGGCAAACGAAAGGCTCATCGCTGAACTTGACAAGGCGAATGGGAGTAGTCCCGGGACAAAGAATGTGGCCGGAAGTGTAGGAATCATTGTGAAGGATCCATTGAAACCACCTCCGAAAGTGAAGTTGGTTGCGCGAAAAGGGAAGTTGGAGATTGATGAAGAAGAGATTGGGAAGGATCCGAATGGGACGGAGTTTGTGATTTCAAGGAAGGATTCACCGGAGTTGGATGCATCTTGTGTGGTGGTTGGGAAAGTGTTGGAAGGAATGGAGGTTGTGGAAAGGATTGGGCAGGTGAAAACTGTTCAAGAGAATTCTACTTCTCCTTATTTCAGGTATATTTTTTCTTTTTCCTTTTAGTTTAGTTTTCCTAGCAAAATCATGAACTAGTGAAGGGGTGAGGGTATATCAATTGCTCAACCCGTTTTTGTTGCTCTCAACATATTTTAAATTCTTGGAGCAAACCAAACAACTTAGGTAACTGCTTAGTTTAAATCGATTGTCAGTCTCAAAATCATGTAATTTTACTATATGGAATATCTCAAACCAAAAGAACACAAAGAACAAGAATAAAGAGTTCCACTTCTTAATTCTAAATTTTCAGAAAGTATTTTGATGCTCTGGGGTTCTCTATCATCTAATCCGATTAATTAAACATCGTCTAACTCTGACATATGCTTGTATAAGTAATCTCCTCTTATGCATTAGAATCTATCTCGCGTCTTTTACGTCTTTATGATATTTCCACAATATCTCAGTTGCATGAATGAGGGAATGTACATTTGAGCACTATACACTCCTTACACATGTTGCTAGCACTTCAAATGTGAACATTTTGTTTGGTGAACAGGGCGGCCAAGTTGATTGGAGACAAAAGAGCAGTCGTTGCAGAAAGGGGCTTCAATCGTCCGTACTCTAAGGTGATCGTCACAAATTGTGGCTTGCTGGACTAGAACTCTCGACTGCAAATTCCGTTATTGGCATTCATTTTTGTTAGTAAATAAAGGTTAAAGTTATTTACGGAGTATTAAATAAAGAGAGATTTATGTAATAGTTTCTAATCTAATCTTTTTGCAATGTTCCATGGTGCAAAGACTTAAAATTGGCCAAATTCAGGACTCATCTTTGGTACTAGTGAAAGTACATAAGCTGCAACATATTAGTTGAAAAACTATGACATTTTTTTTTTTTTTTTTTTTGTCTTGGTAGAGGCCAGAATCCAGTTTAAGACATCTTTGACTAAAAAATTACAGGTTTGGTGGGGTTTACCAGGCTGAGGTTCCATGTCTAATATGGTTATGGAAAGCTGTTATAGCTGTTTAGAATCAAAGTAGATATATCCATGTACTAGTAAGATTTATTTTTTTTAACGGCAAAAAAAAATAAAAAAAAATAATAATAATAATTAACAAATAAAATGTAAGGAAACAAGAGTTCATGTCCAAGGTTACTTAGACATATAGATCATCTTATCAACACCGGATCAAAATCACACGCCACTCAATGTCTCGCATAGAATGAAGTCAAGCAACTCTCGCAACAGCTTTTCCAGCAACAAAGACACCCAACAATTCTTCCAAAGCATCAAAAACAATATTCTACCTCCAACAACATGCCTAGTCCTTAAATCCAAAACGCAAAACTGAAGAAACCCAACGGACTTTATTTTGTTAGAACTGATAGTAGCCTTTAAACATTTATATACTAACAAATAAACAAAACAAAAATTGAACGGATGAACGAATGGTTTTGAGCACGAAGTACACTACTAAACCCCAAAAGATCTAATGATATTTGAAATTGTATCAAACAAAAAATTGTATTGAAGTGGTAGGGAACCCGCGAACGCAAGCCCCTCTATCACAAATTATGATGTAGGCTCCACCACTTGGGTTGGGTAGGCCTTAGGCGAGCACCCCTCCAAAGTGCAATGGAGGTCACTAACCTAGGCCATAGGCCTTCTTGATCAACCATTGACCCCATCCAGGTAAGTATGTTTCAACGTCGTATGTAGCTCTTCATTTATACCCTTTCTATATATACTTCTTAAATTTTGTACGTGTCCATGTGGGGAACAGCCTAATCAGCCTATGAAAATACTGTGCCTGTTGAGCTATCTTTTACTTGTATAAATTGAAAATAGTCCAATTAGCAGATCACGGGATCAGAATACTATCTCGTTGCAAACCGAGTTTCTCGAAGCTTATGAATAACCACTGCTCCCTGCTTCCGAAAATACTTTTCACACGCACACGCAAATAGAAATTTACAAATTTGCATGCCATAAATCTGTAAATCCTCGGATGATTTGAGTTTGTTAATGCTTCTTGTTCCAAATGTTGAGAGAAGTGCGTTTTTTAAAGTTTTTTTTTTCCAAAATCCTTGTCTTTTCAGTCCTAGTAATTGTAGTTCGGCAGATTTTACAAGAGGTGTGCAGCTTTAGTCTTAAGAAAACAAAAAAGTATTATACCATCTGTCAGACAACTGCAAGACCACCCCAGCCAAAGAATTAGGCCGAGAAGAATCATCTACAGCTCAAATGGTCCATGGATCACAGGGCTGTTAACCAAGCTCTGGTCAAGCAGTCATAAGTTCATCTGGTTGCCTGTCTCGAAATCAAGGATACAGAAGTACTTGCATATAGGATAGATCCTGTTCAAGTAAGGTCCTGAAATCGATTGCTTGGGATGGCAAATAAATACTATAACTTTAGTTCGAGGTCTTTCAGTATAGTATTGGACTGCACATTCGCACAAATATAAAACGTGAACTGATAATCGCTAGTAATTCTGTAGCAATTTTTTTTTAAGTCATTTACAAATATCGTAAGCTATGTAAACTTGTACTTTTTCCTATAACTCTATTTAGACAATGTCACTGATAAAAATTATACATTGGACCTTTTTGCCATGAGGTTGTAGTTGCAGAGAAAGTAACAGCAGAAGCACTATAATGCTTATTGAGTGGTGAATGTTTTGCATTTAGAGGTTGTTCAATTATACTTTCAACCATTTTGTTTCCAATAAGCATTATAGTTTAAATCTTGTTTTCTTTCTAAACACATAATAAAACTTGAGCAAAATGGTAGAAATTTTAAAACTAGGAATTGTAGGGCTTTACCCTGAGTTAGAGGGAGCCCTTCCAGAAATTCTCAATGGCCAAGGCAGAACCAAGGCCAATGAGGGGGTTTGGAAATAGTTCGCGTCTCGGTTAGTACCTCACTAGCTGCGCCATTGCCCCAAGCGCAAAGATACTGTCTTCTTCAGCTTCTGACCTCTTTTATACATCATCTTCGGACATCTTGTTTGGCCAACCATTGTGGGCTGACGAAGTAATTAAGCTTTTTTATTCGATTTAGGTGTTTGGCGCTAAGTGCAAAGACAGTTTCAAATTTATCACAAGGTGCAATTAGTTTCAAGCTTTATCTTAAAGTTTTACATGAACTGCAAAAAGGCCAACAACTTTTCTCCCGTATGAGTTTGTCAAAAACAAATCCAAACAATCGAAGACACTTCATTGACTTACAAAAACATTTTCTCCCGTATGATGGATGTAATGGAGGTCACTGACTTAGGCCATGGGCAAACATTATGAGAAGATGAATGATTTGACTGCAAGACTGGTAATCTTGGCAAATATTCTCTACTGTCTTTAGTTGCGATATTTCATCCTTACTCTAATATTCTGTACTGCTATTTTCTTTGATACCAGCCTATATATAGTTTCTTTAACCAAATAACAGTGCTACCATTTATCTTCTAATATTCTCTGCTATTATTTCAATTTTAAAATTTCACAGCCGGAAAATTCTAACATGTAGTCTCTTGATCTGAGAAAACATATGTGGCTGCAACTTCTAATAACCTGTTGAAAGCACACTGAGTTTAGAATTAAACGTAAATATTTAAATTGCTTTCAGTTTTCGTTGATATTCTATCATCAAAAGAAATGAGCTTTGTTTAAAAAAACTGAAGTACACTGGTAGGGGCTGCCCCCTCTAATTATCATTTATGTTAGCATGACTTCTCGAGCTGATGATAATGACAAAACTACATTTATGTGTTGCAATTTTTTCATCACAAAACTTGCAAAGAAATTGGACAATACATTTGCTTGTTCAGTTATCCATTTATAATTAAATACACATAGGATCAATATTGTGTTTATATACTAGTTGGAATGAAGGGGAATGTGAATGCATGGATATAATTGTGAAAGGAGGAGATTGAGAGAAAAATAAACTGCACGGGCTTTAAAAATCAAATTGCATTTACAAAATATGTTTATTGAGATACATATAAATTTTAATTTATGAACGTACCACATAAAAGTACTCTTTATCCTTCCAAAATAAAAGGAAACAATAAAAAGTAACACAATTATAAAAAGAGAAAAAGGCGAGAAGTAGAAGAGGAAAAACATAATTGAATATTATGACTATGATTGTCATCATTTGGTTGCTTTATTACCTTGCTTTGAAGGGATTTTATGTAATCTAAAACTTTAATGATCATAAATCTTAATTGATCTCACGGAATCACTATATTGACCAATATCTACTTCAAATTATTTATCTCATTTTTTACTTTTTTTAATTAAAAATATCTAAGACTGATGTTGAGAAAATGAAATTTTTATCCTTATCCTTATTTTTATTTTTATTCTTATTCTTAGGTACGGACACTTTAATAATTTATCTTTTATATTCATTTGGAAATTTTATATATACATGCAATTTTTTTTTCCATGATCTAGTTTTTTTTAATACTACATTATTAAGTCTTTATCACTTTTTTCATCATAATTTCTCATATACTAGTAATATACTACTATTTATTAGAATTTCTGATCACATTTTCTTGATCTGAACCTACCATTTGGTGAAAAAAAATTTTGGTTGCACCTACCATTTAATGATTACATGATTTGGGGTATAAGCTTATGGTGTTCATGAGACATGATGTAGCTGCGGTGCAACATAACATTTACCATATGTGATGGGCCCCACAATATTCTTATTTATAACTGATCTTATGCTCATTCACACAATATGACCGTTACAAACAGCATTCAAAATTTTCAAAAGTGTGTATTCTTCATTTCAACTCATTTATTACTTTCGACAGTTAAAATATAAATCTTCCAAACACTTGCATCCACAGTAGGTAGAGTGCAGTTAGCAATTTTTGGAGTGTCCCTATAACTCCCATTCAAAAACCTCTGTTTCCGACTTTAATTCAATCGTCCGTTTCCATTAAATCAACGGCTCTGATTCCTTTACAGAAAAAACCCCAAATCAACTGGAAATCTTGATCCGGTCTACGCAACTCTTCTCATTTTCCACTTTGTTCAAGACCCATTTTAGCTTATACATTTATATACATTTTCTATCCAAATTCTTGCAGTTTCTGGGGAAAAAATTGATTTTTCTTGAAATTCGGTCACTTTGGGCAGGTGGGTCTTCAAGAATTTCATAAGGGCATGTTTTGATTGAAAGGATTTGATATAATGCCAGTGTCAACTAGGTCCCAAATCAGCCAAGATAAGAATGAGTCCGCAATGAAGAAAGATCAAGAAGAAGATAGCAGTTTGAGTCATCATATGAGAAACCCTCATCATGGATTGAAAGAGAAGATGAAAGCACTGACCCTTTTGTATGAAAATCAAAAAAGAGTTTCATCTGCTGCTGTTAGAATCCCAGAAGAGCCAAGATTTTCAAGTCACCCAAGTGCAGAGTTACTAGATTCTAGCCGAAAAGAGTACAAAGATCCCAAAAAGATCCCAATTAGTCATGTGATGAAAGAGAATTCAATGCCTAATACTACTGTCACAAGGACTTATGTGTTACCTAAGCCTAGTAATGATTCATTGGAAGATGCTAAGGAGAATGTGGCTGTGGGAGGTAGCGACCGGATTGTCGGGTTTTCGTGTCCAACAAAGGCCTCAATGTCAAACACAGTGGCAAGAAAATTGTCAATGGGTGGTACAAGTTCAATGGTACCACAATCTGAGCCAAGGGGAATTGGAGGAGGAGGAGGGACTAAGAATGTGCTAGAATTGGAGACTGTTTCGGAGAAATTGGGATCAAGAGATAGTAGGATTCTTGTTTTTGTGAGGCTTAGGCCAATAGGGAAGAAGGAGAAAGAAGCTGGATCAAGGTGTTGTGTTCGAATTGTTAATAGAAGAGATGTTTACTTGACAGAATTTGCCAATGAGAATGATTATCTTAGGTTGAAGAGGCTTCGGGGGCGACATTTTACCTTTGATTCCTCATTTCCTGATACATCTACTCAACATGAAGTTTATTCCACAACGTGAGTTCCATAAATTTATGATCTTTTTGGTTGATTTTAATTGCTTGGAGCAGATTTGGGATCTCAATTAACCAATTTGCTGTATGTTTGTTTTTAGAAAATGTATTATGAGATAGTTCTAAGTTCTTGTTTAGCTTTGGTATTTTCATTTACATTTTAGAGGTCAAATATTTCTGTATTGAATTTGTTTTGTTTGTGAGGTCAATCACTAGTAAACAATTCCGTTAAGGTCATTCAATTATTTTATCGTGCTTGACCAGATTTAATCTCTCATTATCGTGGGAACAAGCTAATTTTGCTAAGAACTTGCCTTTTCAGTATGAGGCAGAGAAACAGTATATGCAATTTCTGATGTGGAAAGGGAACTAGAATTAGAAATTTTCCAATTTTATGTTGACAGTAGTCACTGAAACCGAAAGAGTAACTCAGTTTTGATGTTTTCTTAAACCATATCAATTGTAGTAAAGGTTATTTTATTATTGTTATTAGTATTTTCTTTTATTTTAACATAAAAGATTTAAAAAATTCCATAGAACAATAGAAAGGGTGATTCCATTTACATCTTATTGAGTTCTTGTCTTCCTATTATAACTTGAGCTTATTAGGAACCTTTTTTTTTTTTAATTTATTTTCTGCGCCAAGCAGTTTTTCATTAGCAAGTAGGAACTTAAAATTAGAGATTTGATAATTTCAGGACGGCAGAGCTTGTGGAAGCAGTTTTGCAAGGGAGGAATGGATCAGTATTCTGCTATGGTGCAACTGGAGCTGGGAAGACGTATACAATGCTTGGTACGGTGGAGAATCCAGGTGTTATGGTTTTGGCAATCAAAGATCTTTTTAACAAGGTTAGGCAGAGAAGCTGTGATGGAAATCATGTGGTTCATCTGTCTTATCTTGAGGTCTACAATGAAACCGTTAGAGATTTGCTCTCACCGGGACGACCTCTAGTTCTCAGAGAAGATAAGCAGGTCTGGCTTTTGATGAGCTCAAACGTATTACTTACATAGATGGTTTACATGTTGAATAGAGATTCTTAAGATTATGTTTTATTACTTAGACTGCTTTCTGCTAAATTTTATTTCTCAGATTGAATTGTTGAAATGCAATGTGTTTTCTACTGATATATGTATACCTTTCAATCTTATGGAATAGAGCCATGCAGTTTTGTCCATTTTCCGATCACTAAAAAGAGATTCACTTAATAGCCAACTGGCCAAGTTTATTCTTAGTTGTGAACTTCAATAAACAACCTTGTCGTTCTTTTCTGACTGGCAAATAAGGGATTTACCTAGATCGTACTTTTCTAGACTAATGAAGGTCTGGACAAATTTTTTCTATCTGTAACCAAGCAAAAGATTCCTTTTTACTGGTATGCGACATAGTTACAATTAACTTAGTATCGAAAGCCCAACTAAAGAATCGATCTTTCAATTTTTCTGAGTTGTAATCTATGTCCAACATCAGCAATATTTTGCATTATACTTAATTTTTCCTTATTCTAAGTTAATCTAATGTCAATACAAAAAATGTTTGAAATTTTCAGGGAATCATGGCTGCTGGTCTTACTCAGTACAGAGCTTACTCTACAGATGAGGTAGTTTAACCTGCTCTTCCTTTAGGTCTAGGAGCTATAGTATTTTCTTTGATGAGTCAGTTGAGATTATTATCTGGTTTGATAAAATGACAGGTAATGACATTACTTCAACAAGGAAACCAAAATCGGACAACAGAACCAACTCGTGCAAATGAAACATCCTCACGCTCCCATGCCATTTTGCAGGTTGTCCATTTCTCTTCAAGAGTTTTGCTACAGAAAATATGCTTACTCTCATGGTTACAAATGTTCAGATACTTTAAAGTTTATATTGTGTCCAATGTTACAACAGGTTGTGGTTGAATATCAAGTTAGGGATGCTTCCGGTAATGTTATCAGTCGAGTTGGAAAGCTGTCACTTATTGATCTTGCAGGTTCGGAGAGAGCTCTAGCTACTGATCAAAGAACACTTAGATCACTTGAGGGTGCAAACATAAATAAGTCCCTCCTTGCTCTGAGCAGCTGCATCAATGCACTTGTTGAGGGAAAGAAACACATTCCTTACCGCAACTCCAAGCTCACCCAACTTCTCAAGGACTCGTTAGGTGGAGCTTGTAATACTGTGATGATTGCCAATATCAGCCCAAGCAATCTTTCCTTCGGTGAAACTCAAAACACCCTTCATTGGGCTGATCGAGCCAAGGAGATCCGCACCAAGGTTCATTCTCATTCTCTACTGTTTGCACCTTCACTCTTTAAGAATGTCTCTTGGTTTAGTTTTCTACCTTTTTTTTTTGTTTACTTTTGCCATTTTTTTTCTTTCTTTTTTTTTTTTTTTTTGTTGTTTGGGAGGGGGGACACTGTTTTGAAGTTCCACCAATATTTATAAGCATATTTATCTTTTCCTAGTAATATCTGAAAATTTTACTCCATTCAGTATTAGCAATTATCAATGGAGAAGTTGTTTACTTTTGATCCCTTCATGACTGCAGACATGTGATGCAAATGAGGAAATACTGCAAGTGTCGGAATCTGAAACAGACCAGGCCAAGCTATTACTTGAGTTGCAGAAAGAGAACCGGGAATTGAGAGTCCAATTGGCTCGCCAGCAACAGAAGCTACTAACACTGCAAGCACAGTCCTTGGCTGCAAACACCTCTCCTACCCCATCCACAGTTTCTTCTCTTCTATCACCTGCACCATCTTCTTGCAAACCCAACGAAAAACAAAAACCGAGACCATCTTTCTTGTCTGGGAATTGTTTCACGCCAGAATCCAAGAAAAAGAAGGGAGCTGAGGATACGGTGAAAGAATTGAGGCAGATTGTGAAGGCATTAGAGGCAGACATTGAGAAAATGAAGAAGGATCACGCACTGCAGATAAAGCATAAGGAGGCCTTTATTCGTGATCTTTCTCGAAAGAGTGCAAAACCAGCAGGAGTGGGAGAACAAGGAACCAAGAGAGTTGTCACTAGGGCAAGTTTACGGCCAAAGGACCTAAATGAGGGTGAGTTAAAGAGCCCAAGTCATCGATTTTTATCTCCAGCACCAGCAGCTAAAAAAAGAAGCTTTTGGGATATTACAACAGCTAACAGCCCATCCCTTGCCACAATAAATGGAAGGAAAACAAAGAGCTATGTTGCCACTGAAGCTGCTGCCCCCTCAATGCTTCTTCAGGTACAGTCGTGTTCTTCTACCATTTATCTTCTCTTCTTTCAATAAATTCACAAGTTTAAATATATCACGCATAATGCATCCATTGGATAAATATTGTCAACTAAAGGGACTGCATATTTGAAGTTCTCCAAACTCTCTTGAACTATTTTTAAAGGCCACATTTCTGTATATATAAGTTGAGTTTCTTTTACAATGATTGAACTTGAATAACCCCTGTTTTCCTGGTCTGTTTACATACATGTTCGGACCGAATGTCATCCAATCACATCATTCAGCCAGGTTTTGCTCGACAAAGACCTTTGAAGAGATGAAGCGGTGAAAATAAAACAAGGATGTTATCGATGATTGAAACTGGTAACATATTTGTAGCTGCTGTTGTTGCTTGCAGTGTTCCCTCCTATCTCAGTGTTATAGCTTGGTTAGTGGTGCTTCTGAACTGCACATGTTATATGATCATGTATTCAGTTCATATTGTCCAAGGAAAGTCAGATTGTTGCATAGCTTCTTATATTAAAGATTTGTTTGATTAACATCACTCAAAACAACACATTCTTGTGATCTAACCTCTATAACATCCTTGTATCTCAAATAATCCTTTTGATTTATGTAGCAGATTCGGTTATTCTAACTGTCTTGGTACATTCCACTCCTACTCCAAAAGTTGTCGATGCTATGTTTCGGACATGATTTCATTATCACCAGATATTAATAATTATCAATGCTCAGGTTCAATGGAGATGCATTATAGTTATTATTTATTTATGTAGTACTTTATTCTTTTATTTATTTATTTGATATTAAGGGCCTGAATTTGCTGACTCTATGGTCCTCTCGAAAAGAATCAAGTTGCATTTGGATCGAGGGAATGGAATGAGAGAGAAAATGAATTTGATTAATGTGTAATTAGTAAACGAGATCACAAAATTTTGTAGTTTCTATGAGAGATGGTGGTGAAATGAACTATTTCTACCATATGTAATTTCATTTCATGAGCAAGGAGGATGTATGATTTATTCATTTTTGTTTATTGTGAATCTCCTTTTCATTCCTTCTCAATCACTCATTCCAACACCACTTTTCAATAAATTTCCTCTAATTTATAATCTATTCCCAATTTCATCAATTTTCTCGATCAAATGCAACCTAAGAGCAGCAGCAATGGAGATAAAAATTGGTCGTACTTACATGCTCAGGAGACAGAAACGACCGAACCTTAAAACATTACACAATCAAACAATCGATTGGTCGAAAAATCGACCGAACCAACGAAAGCACGGTATACTTTCTTTATTAATTTTTTTTATCCCACATGTCACCTTATCTAGATAATAATAATAAAAAAATCTTAATATGAATCATCAATTAGCAACTACCTCGTGTCTTATCTTATCTCAAAATATTTAATAAGATTTCAAACAAATTTATCTAAAAAAGTAGAAATCCAAAAAATATCAAAATTCATATTTTTTTTCATTCTCTATAAATAGACATCCATATTGATATATTTTCTCACAAATCTCTTCTCTCACCCTATTTATCTCACTTAAATTCTAATTCCCATTTTAGCTAGTAATTTTTCAAATGGATTCAAGTAACTTTGGAAATAATCCCATATGTCCAAACAATCAATTAAATGCCAATGAACAATATCTATCATTTTCGTCACAACTTCCACCAAATTTGAACCAATTTTCACCAAATCCGAGCCAATTTCCACCAAATTTTAATCATTTTTACCCTAATATACATCAAGTCCCGGGTAGTGATCCATTCTTTTTTCAAAACTATGTAATGCAAGTGCAAATGGGTCAATTTGCATAACAAAATACAAGAGATTTCACTAGATCCGAAAACAACACCCAAGGAGAACAACAGCGTCAATCTGTAGATGAAGGTCAAGAGAATGATGAGGACATTGGAGAGATTGATCCAACTTAGTATTCAAGCGGTACAAAGCTGTGGAAACTTCCGAAAGATGAAGCTCTCATCTCTGCTTATATGAATATCAGTTGTGACCCAATAGCTGGTACATATTAAAAACTGGTAGATCTGTCGAACAAAGTTGTGGGGGCTTACAACAAAGCGCATTTGGCGAAGCCAACTATCATTCGTTGAAAAAACTTGAATCAAGTTTAATGTTGGTGAAGACGAATAATGGAGGGAATCTCCAAATGGATTGGTTGTTACGAAGAAGCACAATCTCGAGTAAGGAGTGGGCAGAACGATAAGGACATCGAGAAAAAAGCTTACAACATTTAAGTTCATTTTGGGTCTGCATTGGAAAATGCTAAAAATATTTCTGAAGTGGGAGACAGTTCTAACTGAGGCATCAAATCCCACCCAGACATCGAATGTGTCTAGAAACGTTGTTACTAACAGTGGAAGTAGGGGGAAAAGATCTCGTCAAGAAGCCAATGACGATGTTGTGGAGTTGTCAACCCCTCGAGCCGAACTTTATAACGTTAACCTAGATACTTGAGAAATTAACACAACCATATCTAAAAAGATGCAAAGTGAATGTGTCCTTTGTAGAAAGATATTTACTTTGGAGAATGTGAAACATGTGACCTTTGTAGTTAACAAGACAAAGAAGTGAAGGACTAACATAGGAGGCAAGTAGAGATACATTGTCTAACGAAAATGTAGTGAAAGAGATAAAGAACAAAGTCATAATCGTTTGATGAACGATAACTTTGTTCAGAATGTTGTGGTCGATGATACACAATTCAGACGAAGATTCAGGACGCAACGACATTTATTCCTTCGTATTGTGGAAGCAATGCAGAACTATCGTTACTTCCAACAATGTTCTGATGCAACATGGGTAATGAGCTTATTATTTTAATAAAAATTGATAATTTACAATGCAAAAATAATTTTTTAATATTTTTTATTCAATGTAATGTATATTATTGAAGAACATTTATATTAATATAAATGAGATATATAAAAGATAGTAGAATGTGAGTTGGAGGAGAGAGAAAAACGTATGTGATGGCTGTGAACATTTATGAGTGTGGATAAATAATTAAATTTAACTGTAAGTTAGTTGTTATGAGTTGGAGGAAAGAGAAAAACTGATGTAAAAACCCATAAACGATTGTGACCGATTGCCACCGCTGACGCTCTAAGAGCTTGGCCAATGTTCATGCCAATAAACTTTTTAAACATGATCCAAATACATTCAAATATCAATAATACCCCTTGCTTACAAGCATAATTTTTTTTAAATATAAGTAATATAATAAGCTAAATGCTTTGTTTAAATATCAGAAACAAAATATCTGAAACAAATTTGTTTTTATTAATTATTTGTTTCTTTTTTCCAGTAAAAACTCAACAACACAAGAATAGCAAGTAGAGCCTTATTTATGTGGTTCCACCCTGTCTCATTATCCCAAAATCCACCCATCCAGAACTCCCCACCGTTGGGGTCCTAGCCAGCGTTGTAAAAGACGCTAGGCGGTAGAGGAAACATTTGGCGCCTACGAGGAGTTTAGTTAAAGTTAGACAGGATTAGTTGAAGTTAAGCAGAAATTAATTAGACAAAAGTATCGGGCGTTAATGGACTGCCTACGCATTAGGCGGTAGAAGACTCCTAGCATCTGGACGGAGGAATTTAATTTTCTAGACGGGAACTTTTGCCACAGTGGACCCAGCTCACTGAAATGCACAAGAAGAATAAATAAACAAAGTAAAGAACTGCTCATGCTTATAAAATATTAGTGGCCCATGTCACAACTGTTCTTAAGGAATTTAATCATGATTTACCCTAATCAGAATGGTGATGAACTTTAAATTTGGCATGTAGTAAGTTGGACTACTGTCTTGATTGTTTCTATACAGAAAAGCTAAAAAGAGAAAAGTTGAAGCTATTGTCTTAAAGATTAACATGAACAGAGTCTGATCATTTCTTCAATATTGTTTACCTGCAACACCACTTATTTATTTCTATTATCAAATGTTCGGATAAGCAACACATATTCCTTACAAGACAATGTTTAGCTTTACTCCCCACATTTCTAATTTTTCTGCATTAATGAATCTGAGTGTCTTTTCATATTTTTTTTCTGTAGATATTTGCTTCCTCATTATTTTTTTAAATATGCACTTCTTGATGTTACAGTGATGCATATCATCACTAGCCAACTTTGTTGAATAACAAAATCCTTGGTTATGTAGAAAAGCTCCTCATTTTTAATTTTTTTTTTGGGCATGGGACATGAAAACAATTTGCCACTTGTGATTGTATAGCAAATTCAGCTAACAAAAAAGATAAACTTGAAGCTGAAGAAGCATCTTTGAGCATTTGTTATCATTCAATGTGCAACTAGACACAAACAGTGGTATTGCAGTCATTATAGTATAATTTGAGTCATCATTATACAAACCATTGCCCCTAATCTTTATTCTCAGCCTGCAACTTTTGCTCTAATAATGATGAGAAAATGATCAAGGACAGGAATTTAATCATAAAAAATCTCGATTTTCGTGAAGGGTAGTAGTTTGAATGAATCTTTCCTTCTTCATGCTGTGATCCACACACATACCACTCCCTCTTTGATGGCCCCATATCCTTCTTTTCTTCTTTACTTTGCAGAAAGAAAAGATATGAAAGCCATGAAACAAGGATAAAGATGGTAGGGAACATATATACTACTGTCTTCTGCAATGAGCAGATTAACACTACATTTCAGTTCATTATATAAAGAGATCAGCTTAAAACTGTATTATATATTCTTTAATGGTCTCATCAAGGTTCATATTAGTGTATATTTATGAATTTTTTGATGAAACACTGTGCATTGTGGAGGGAATGGAGTTTTGTTTAAATAAATCTCATCGGAGTTTCAGCTCTGATGCATCTTCTTCACCTTTACTGTTGTTATTGAAATGCAAATTAATTACGAAATAAATCAAGTAATAAATAACAAAAAACAAAACTCTGTATTTGTTCCAAATACTTCTTTTGTCAAATTTTAAAATAGAAAATTAATGTTTAATCAATAAATCACTAGATTTTGTTCTTCCAGAAATAAGCTAACTAAGCTTGGGGGTCGGGGGGTGGGTGGGGGTGTTGGGTTTTGTTGGTGGAGGGGGGAGGGAGTGGAGTGGGAACCACGAAGATCTTTTGGGCTCATAAAACATTGAGGAAGGCTGATTTTAGAGTTGTTGTAAGAAAGGAGTAGCTGTTTGTAGTAGTAGTCAAGAAAAGGGGTTGGAAAATCTTGGTGTTGCATAATATGTCAGAAAACCAAATTTCCAATATTATTTACTTTTGTGAATTCCCATGATTATGATATTGATAAAATGTTCTTATTTTTGGGATTCCCATGTTACTTTGATCAGTCCAAACCAAAATCAATGATTGGAACATCTTATTTTTGGATCTCATGATCATATTTTATACCTCTAGTTGCCAAAGGAAAGGAAGTTAACTGCATTCCTCCAATAAATTACACAAAAGAAAAGAAAAGGAAAAGAAAATCATAATTGAACAATTAGACTATCCATGACGAAAGTTTTTCTACATTTCACATTGTATGTTTCACACACACACACACCCCACCGCGAAGTATTATACATAATCTACAACCACTTGCTAGCTAGTAGGCAATTCTTGTTTGGGGATTTCTTGATGAAAAAAGTCTTTTTCATCACACACTTAGCAACCACCAGATTTATCATATGTTCATTTTACTCATAAATAATTGCCTAAAATTTTGTGTATGTGCGCTCGCTCGTTTTATGTCAAGAAAAAAGTCTACTCCCCTAATCCAATAAGAGTGCATAAGTGAATCTCAAGAATGATCTTGGTCGAATACTTGATCCAGATATACCTTACTTATATTACTCATAACATATTCCTTAGCATTTCTGTGCAAGAAATTGGTCATGCCAAACCGAACTTGAGAGGGAAAGCTAATTAAATCACCTAAATACAGAGACAGAAACTATATAAACTGGTATACCACCAAACCTTTCAAATTAATAGTAAATGTAACTTACATATTTCCCATTTCACCCCATAAACCTTAAAATACAAAGAACTGACATGTTCCAGTTTCTATACCAGAAAAGAGCAAAAAGGGATAAGTAGACAGAAACAAAAGAACACAAAGATAAAGCAGATATATCCACTCCACCCCATGGCTGCTTAGACTCTGAGCAAGTATACACTAAGCTCTGGAGCTCCATTACTATCAGGATTCATCATGTAAAATGCTTCTGAATCTCTAGATCCCACGACTCTCTCAAACTTGGCCCTCATATACATGATTTCATCTCGGTCGTCTCCTTCTTCGTTTCCTGGTGGCAAAACACCAGCCCCCATTGAAATAGGCTCCACTGCTTTCAATACTTTCCACTCTTTAGGACCACATTCCTTCCTTGTTGCAAACCCGCACTTTTTCCCATTGCAAAATGTCCTCCAAATAGGTTCTTCTAACAACCGGGGCGCTTTCTTCTCTTCACTCTCTTCCTTGCTGCATTCCAATGCAATCCGAACCAATCCTGACGCCATCTCGCGTACCAATCCGCTTATCGGTGTAGCAAGCTCAATCAAGAAGGCTGGTGGGGAATTGGGTTCCTTTTGGAATGCAAAATGCACATGTCCTCGACGATATCCAAAAAGGGTACCTACTACTCGAGGGCCAAGGCCGTGTTGCAAGTGCGCTCGGTTCTTAGCAAACGCTGTAAGAACCGAGCGCCACCGAGAAACTGCAATAGCTTGCAGTTTTTTCCTTGTAGCTGATGACGGATTACGGGGTTCTGCAGCTGCCGTCTGCAATCCCTCCTCATCTTTCTCTTCCTCACTGGTGTTTGTACAAGACTTGAAGATTGTTGGGACTTCTTGATCTTCTTCATTACCAACCTTATTTGTCCAGTGGAAGTGCCTCTTGGAGTTCAAGTCTTGGGAAATCTTTGCCATGGTGGTTGTGCTTGTCTTAGTCTAAGAAAGAAAGACAAAATGTGAAGACAGGCCACTCCTTAAAGAATGAGAAAAGATTCTGGTCTTGTTATTTCTTTATGGATTTATGAGTTTTATTTATTGTTGTTTCTACTTTCTAGTCCTAATGGTATAGTAGTGCACAAGAATTCTGACAAAGAAAACATAAGTTGCCCCCACCAAATGTAATAAAACATAGACACACAAAGAGAGGTATTTGAAATAAAGAAAAGAATCTGGGGAGACAAGGTTATATGTTAGCTCACTTTCTTGTGGGGTAGGTAGTGAAAGGAGAGGTTTGACAGTCTCTTTTTGACCTGAACCCATGACCCAATTGCAAACCCACACAGTAACAAAAGAAATAGGATTATCACAAGAGCCATCACTATTAAACAAACACTAGAGATCAGATAATTCATGAACAAACTTCTGAGTCCTGTCTACTGGAGTTTAAGCGTGCACCTGGACAATGTTGGTCTACGTTTTAACAACCGTCTAGACTCTCCTGTCCTGTTACCAATATTGCCAGAGACTTGTCACACATCTCATTTACATCTACCAACAAACTCAAAAACCATGACACGAGCATGACGTATGATTCAAAAAATACCACCTCCTTAAAGCTATTAGCTGTAAAATGGATACGAGTAAGAAAATTCTGCAGAAAAAACCCGAGTATATTCATATATCATATCCCACGAGGGTCTTGTTCATGAGTTTTTCCTTAAATGGATACAGAACTCAACTAATTTCCACCCCAAATTTTGACATTTAAAGCCGAAGAAAATGAATTGATCCTTTATGCTTTGCTAATTTTTGTTAAAAGCACGATAATGACTTGCTAACACAATAAGATTTAGCATAACATTGAATGTAATTCATAGGTACCACATAAGTTATGTTTCTCCGGTATAAACTTATAAGGTGTCTATTTTCTCTGTTCGTCTCATACTACTATTCTTTTCAATCTAACACACCCTGTAGGAATGAAGGTCAGATATCAATGGCTAAATGATCACCACCTTCACAATGACACGTGCCAGACTTGGTGGCTGGTGGCGAATGGGGTCTACCACCAAGTACCGAATACCATGTTCTAGAAAAAGGAACTACAAGGAAGTTTGTTTTGATGAAATGATGAGACTGCACCATCGAAAGGTTCTACATCTAACTGCAAGCAAAGAACTCCACAATTCGTGGCGAACATACCAGATTTTGTGTATACAATAGAAAACGAGCCAATCCCATCGAAGAAGTCCACGACAATTGTCCAGAGATTAGGGCTAAACGAGTAACCACTTGCTATGTGATGTTCTGAACGCAGTCAACATTAATAACCTGTTAAACAAATGCCAAAAGACATGGACCAGTTGCAACAGACTCGCTAATTACAGCAATATGTAGACATAATTTACGAGTACAAATTAAACTAATGCCAACAAGTGCCTATGCACTACCCGAGGGCCTTTTTGTACACGACAAGAAAAGCACTGGAACGAGCAAAAGTAAGCTGGTCTACAATTTAAGAATATAGATTTGTTCCTAAATCTAGCTATCCAAATTCGGCTCCGGTTCTGGTTGTTTGGGAGTCACTGCCGTGCTGTTCATCCTTGCACGAGCTTCGGCGAACATCCTCTGCTGCTCCGCCAATGCTTCTTCCTCGGTCATCTCAGCTCCATTTGTCCACTTCCCACCTCTCACAGTGTCCTGTCAGAAAGCATATCCAAGAAAGAACAATCCATAAACTAGTTTGTGATGCGATCCAAACTAAAGACAGCCAACCAATGCATGATTATTGAGATAATAAGATGCACACATGCATGCAAACAAGAATGACGACACAGTGCTTGCATGTATGTAATGTATACAAAAAAATTTATACTCCGTCTAATTGGCTGAATTAATTTCAATCAACTGGAGAACTGACGGACAGATGGTACAATGATAACTTCCAATCTGGCTCCGATTATGAAATAGGCATAGATTTAGTTTATTAGATCTAACCCAGAACTATTTAGGTCCAAACTATGTTACATACAGACACATCAGATATGGGTTATATGGCATAAAGAATTGATATTATACTACTAAAGATCAACCTAAAATAAAAGTTTCCAGGACGAGCTAATTTTTTACCATTACAAGTTCAAATCAAATGCTCCGAGTATATGGTTTAAGAGAACAATACTGGCATGAAGAAATAAATCATTACCACTGTCTCAAGTTTGTGTTGTTCGTATGCAGAATAAACTTCTTCAATATACTCCCCAAAACCAAGAACCTGAAAGACAGATCAATACATAGTCAATGTGATGCATTCATGTCATTGGATAAAAAACACAAGACAAGTATCTAAGATTTGTCAGAAGAACCAAACTTACCATAAAATGCAACTGTCATCAATACAATAAAAAAAAATAAAAGAAACAAAACAAAAATAAAAAATAACAAGCATATGTGGTGAAAATATATTCCCACAAAATTTCAACAATTGAATAGTTTAGAATAATAAGGACAAACTAGTCGTACATACACAATATATAAAAATAAAGAGTAATCAACATATATTTGATTTAACGCGAAAAACAGCAAGTATGTTGGTTCTTTAGACATGTTGATCACAGATATATATAACCATTATTCAAATCTGTGAATTTGAATCTATCGCATTTCTAGGAAATATGTGCGTGTGTCAGAAAGAGAGAGAGAGAGAGAGACCTACTAACTAAATTTTATTAAAGAACCACATTTTCTGGAACAATTTTACTTCTTGGTGTACATTCAGCTGCAGTGTTAAAATGGGACATGGACCCGTGTTATTATTTTTATTATGATTATGAGAATAAATGAAATTATTCAAAATATCGTAAACTAAACAAAATGAAATCTGATTACTAATAGAAAGTTCATATATATGACAAATTATTTCCTATGTACGATACCAAGGAATATAAACACTAAGAGGTATTCATGCAAACCTCTAAAGCCTTGAGTACATGTTCTGGTGCAATTGTTCTTTTCTCTTCTCTGCCACAAACTTCATTTGACTCCGATGAAATCAGATTAATGAACTCTGTAAAGAATGAAGAAGGATAATCATATTTCCCTTGGAAGGAAGAAGTCAAATATTGAAATCTGTCATTGTAGGAAAGTGTTTTAACATTTAAAGAAAAATTACCATGTGAATATTCAATAGCTTATGCAATCAAAATAATATGACACTAGATGTAGATGAAATCTCTTGTAAAGATTTTTTAGAGATGTGCACAATGTATCCCACATTTTCCTTGTCTCTCTATTTTAAGCTCAAACAGCTATCAGCCTACTAGAACCAATACATGCTTCCATCTATCCCATTATTCCTCAATCCTATCCAATATCTGTTCCTCTCCTTTCCAGCTAAAGATCAAATTACTTTGTCTGATGAAGACTAAAGAGATTTATATCGCAAATTTTGGACAAGCATGAATAGGTCACTTAAAAAGCAACAAAGCATAGACCATAAGTGGCATAACTAGCGGTGTATATAAGATGCTATACTAATGAAGCATAAAACCTCAGTAATTTCCTAGGTGAGAGTTACTAACACCAAGACCTACAAGGTGGAAATATAATTGACAAAGGTTGCATATGCTTAAACTAAGTCCTACTTTGAAAAAACTATAAGCAATAGGATATGAATCGGACATGGAAAACATATATTTAAACATGTCATTAAAGCGACAAAAACATGCAGTGTTCTAACAATCAACAATTAAAGAATTCATCAAGAAATCAAGAATAATATGTTTACTACTCAACCACTAGATTTTGCGATCAATTAACCCATCGACAGACTGGCAAATCAAAATAACTCCAAAATAAATAGTTAACATCTCATAGAGAATAAAGCAGTCTCTTTTTTGTTAGAAATACATAGCAGTACATTGCAGTCAGAAAAAAATATGCAATTCTCTTAATAAGTAAAAAAGGCTAGATATCCAAAGAATGAATCTATGGAAGATCTCTAAAACAATTGTAATAATTCTCTTACCTACACAACATTCAATCAAGAGGTCTTGAGCATCTCTGGCAACTCGAACATCAGGAGGCAGCATTTCCTTAATGATCTTAGTCATAGTGGCTGCATATAATCAAGAGTAGCATAAGTAAAGCATGTCAGTAAATATATAATAAGCATTGGTGTACTAATTATTTACACTCATCACAACAAAAGCTTTTATTAATTAATTACTACATATATACATATGCATGACAGCATAACGATAAAATGCACCTCACTAAGCCCCCCTCCCAACACCCCCACAACCAAAAAGATCAAAAGGAAAAACTTGTTAACATCATAAAATTTCTCAAAATATAAGAATGGAATATATATCAACTTGAACCCCATCTTAATTCTCACTTATTAACGCACACGTGAATCTGAACACGGAAAGCACGTAAGCAAATTCATGTTCATTGGCCAATTTTTGAAGCTCTCTCTCTCTCTCTCTCTCTTCTTGTGTGACAGTGCATGAGTTGGGAAAAAGGTGGAAAAGGGGGTTGGGGGAGGCAATTAAGAAAATTAAATTCCTTCAGTTTGCTAAGTGCTATTACTAACTGTGTAAAATAACCCAACATCATAACCGGAAAACAACCTTAGTCATCAACGTAAACGATTTAATAAAAACAACAAAAGTTTATAATTTTACAATATATTTTAAAACAAAATATCAAATAGATCGTAATTCATAAGAATATCAGATCGATTCAGAGAAAGACATCCAAACAGCTAAACAAACTATACAGATTGAAAGAATAGTACATAAAACATAAGCTGTTGGAAAAAGGAAGAAAGATGAAACCTTTCGGAAGCGAAGCATCCTCTTTTGTCCTCCCAACTATATCCATAGGTTCCATTTTCTTCTCCTTCAAATCCAAATCAACAAGACAATCAATTTCACCTAATACATAAAATTTATACAAACGGAATACATAAATCATACAAATTCAACAAATTATTCAAAAAACAAAACTACAGATCAGATGTAAAAGAATATAAATATGAAAAGGAACGCACCAAGAGCGCGTAAATCGAGAAACAGATGGCGAATCAATCGATCGGATCGAAACGAATACTAATATGAGATCGGACTTGCAGGCGACGAAGATACATGACGGTCCCGATATAGAGAGAAGTTTCGCAGGCGATTACTAGGGCAAAATCCTCTATTGGGCGCGTCGGTTACGAATTCCCACGCGCTTTCGGCGCGTGCCCGGGGTGTAGGAGTAAAATTTGCGTATAACGGTGGAGAGTGGGGTAAACGCGAGAGGCGTGTGGGTTGGGGTAGTGGAGGAACATATTCAATATATAGTGTTTAGAGTTTATAAGGAAGAAGAAAAGGTCCGCTGTAACAGGTGGTGTTCGATGAATAGCTAATGTGGATAGAGAGAGAAAGTGAGGAGAGAGAGAGAGAGAGAGAGAGAGAGAGACTTCCTCTGTTGCTGTGCCAATGAAGAGAGGCCAGCAAAGAGTTGGCTCAAAATGGGCTTTTGCTTTGTTAGGCCTGATTTCCGCTTTTATCATTTTGGATCAATTATGGGTTCCAACTATTCATTTGAACTAAAGGTCATTGATATTTTGATAAAGTTAGTGAGAATTAATTTTGTAGAATCGTTTTAGTTTCCTATTAAATATACAATTGTTTTAGTGGGGGCTCAACTAAAAAAGTTGAAATTTTATATTGAATTGGACATAAAAATTAAAGCACACTTTTGATAATGATATTGGATTATTGTCTTAAAAAAATTAAATCAAGCTGCAATCGATTACTACTAGGCATAATTATCATAATAGAATCGGCTATTGAAATAGTAATTTAATGGTTTAATGATTTAACTAGTTAAATTGATGGTTGAATTGTTTGAACTAGATTTTGATTATTAAATATATAAAAATAATTTTATATATTTAAAATTTTAGTTTATTGTACCAAAATTAAATTATAATTATATTTGAATACATAAATGAGCCTACTAACTAATTATTATAATTATTTTGACAGTATCGATATATTTTGGTAAGGGTATTTTCAATTTTGGTATTTTAATTTTTTATAGATTTTCAATGTTGATATTAGCCTTAGCTTCGGAGGCTTTCCATAATAAGAATTATTGAATATCTACGGAATTGTCTGATTATTTTACTTGTCTTATGAAGTTAGATATTCACATTGACAACTTACTGGCCCTTACACGCAACATGAATACATGGTTACATACATTTTCAAATTTGGTAGCATATAAGCCCCACAAAATGCCATGTCTTGGTTTAATCTCTTAGATATTATTATACATTAACTTGTCTAGGATAACTTGTAAACTGTTACGTTTTTTTAAATTTTAGTGGAATAAACCGAAACTGAACCCAAAAAGAAAGTACGTTCGGTATCAAATTCGATATTTCAATAACAATTTCGATTTCAATTTTTTAGGTTTTTTAAATTCGATTTTAGTTCAACATTTTCGATACCAATTTAATTTTTTTTACAGATAATCGCCTATACTTACAACAATACTTATGATTCAGCAGAAGAAAATTTAAAACATATTACCAAAAAAATAATAATCCTGAGAAATCCCGAAAACTAAGCATTTGTAAATGAGTTTTGTAGTTATGCACTTATGCACTTATGCTTATGTTATGTTTCCAAGAATTTTTTTAATAAGAAAATTTTGAGATGTAATACAACAACCAGGATTACATTAGTTTTTATTAGTTCTATTAACACTGTATTCTTTTGTATTTATTTTGATAATATGATTGTATAATTAAAAATATATCTCTTCAATTAACTGAAAGTTTTAACAGTCGCTCATGGTTTATAAAAAAAATAGAAATAGAAATAAAAATAAAAATAAAAATAAAAATAAAAATAAAAATAAAAGACCTCTAACACGTGCTCCTCACATGTTCGAATACAACCGGGTTAGGGAGCTATGCGCGTCGCCGCGCAACATAGCAATTGGCGCTACGCTTCTTCCGTCTTTGTTCGTATAAACAAAACGATAGCATTGCAAAGAGCTCTCTCTTTCTTCTACTACGCTATAAGCTGTTGGGGCTTCATGAAAATTCCCCCAAAATTAGGAAAAAGCTAAAAATTGAAAAGGGGGAATAGAATTAGGGTTTATAATCTTTGAAGATCATGGCTTCTTCAGTTATGCTATCAAACGCCGTTGTTTCCTCACCTTTCCTCGGCAATAAATTGTAAGTTTATTCAGTTTATGCATTGCGTTGTACAAATTCATTTTCTTACTGATGGAATTTCGGGCATATAGCTAATTGTAATCGATTATCTGCTCTTACTTTCATAGGTTTTTCTTGATTTTTAGTGAATTTCAAATTTGTATGAAATTCTGTATATAGATGGAATTTTAGCGCGTTATTAGTTATGAAGTTAGTTGGGCACTTATAATTTTATGGGTTTTGCTTAGTTTTTGTTAAATTTCAAGTTCATCTTTGTTTTGTATGAGATTATTCAAATTGGGTGTATTTTGTGGAATTTAAGTGTGTCATTAGTAATGGGTTTTGCTTAATTGTTGTTAAATTTGGGGTTTTGATGATTAAAGTTTCATTTTTGTCCCTGTCCATATGTAGGTCAAGTGGGGATTTGAAGAGGTCTAGGTCAACATCATGTGTACTATTAGCATCTCGAAAGGTTAAATGTGCAATGGAAACATCTTATGGAGGTAATACTTAGCTTCGAATTCAACTGCATTGCGTGGTTTAAATATAGCTAAGACTTGGCGAAAAACATGATGTTGGTTTAAATATAGCTAAGACATGATGTTGGTTGAGTATCTACTAATTTACCCTTCACTATTAAGTGAGACTCAACAACGTCAAAGCTGAAGAATTAGTTGTAGTCTCTTCTAAATATTTTTAATTATTTTGTATGAAAAATGTACTTCAACAGATGGAGTACTGTATGTGTTTGTTTTACTTTGGTTCATGCTAAAGGATTTCTCTTTGACAAAAAGAAGTCAATAAATGTTTTCTTCTTGATCTAGATTCATTGATTGATTGAGACCACATGTTTATATTGTCAACTGGGTGTCAGGAGCTCATGTTAAGCAACAAGCACCGGTATGGGTTAACCTTGTATGGGTTAGCGAACTGCTTAGTAGCGATTTGTTTAAATAGCAAAGAGAGAATTATGATATGTCGATGGAAAGAAGATGAGCTAGCATATGCACCTACGGAAAAGTTAGAGCTATAGTATAGTTCTCGATTGTAGCATATATGTTAGCATATTATATTTGAAGCAGTATAACTGAATTTAAAAATTGTATAAATAAAATCTATAAGGGGTACTCTCATTTCTTGAAAATACGATTGTTGATTCTTCTGACATTATTAATAAATACTAAAGCTTGTGAACATCAAATTGAAAAATTGGTGATGCAAATATTTTAATTTAACAACCATAGTGTGTGCCGTTGCGGCTAGTTTTAATTTTAAGCACTTGTGCTTCACTATTATTCGTACAGATAATATACCAACTCCATTCCGCAAAGGAGTTGTACTAAAGTTTTATACGTGTACATTTGCGAAATCCTAAAGTTCAAATTAAATTAAGTTTGATTTATGCAATGGTTATTGTAGCAAACTATTAAAGTAGTCTGACGAAGTAAGATATTTTCTATTTCAAAATAATAAACCCACTTCACAATTTGTTGTTTCGGATTTCCAATTATAGTACTGACAAACTCAAATATAATTCTTTTAGAGAACAGAGGGTAGTGTTTAATAAATTCCCCTTCGTAGGTTACAAAGTTGAAAGAATTAAATACAAAATAGAAATGGTACTCCTGTCAAGCTTCAATAGGATTGAATTATTAATAGAATATAGAGAGCAAAAAAAGAAGAAATAGAAAGAAAACATATGGAACAAGAAAGTATTGTGAATTAATAAATATAAGATTGTGTGGAGAGGGACTTCTTGGTAAGCAGGTAGATCAGGACATGGTTAGGGGTTTCTTAAAAAATCCAACGATAGAATTTTTTATCCTCTTAATATGTGGCTCTCTGTTTGTTTTCTCAGAGAATCTTCTTCTTCTAGTTAAAAACATATAGCCCTTAACCATATACCAATGAAACCTCCACACGGTTGTCGACACAACTCTCTCATCAAACGTACCCTTGTTAGCATGTCGTAAATAAACAGGGGCTGTGCTGGTGAAACATGTAAAGTGGGAAGTGGACATGGTTAACATTCTTAGTAGTAGGAGAAGATGGAGAAGAAAGGGTGAAATTACCATAACATGAAATAGAGTATGACATGCAACAATAAATGCATGACCAATATGCATACCATTCAGAAGATCCAGCTCATAAGCATTAGCACTATCCTTTCTTTTAACTCAAAATTGAGGCATACATGTGATATGAGGTAGACTATGATGAATTGGTGCTTTGATACCAAGGTGTTGCAAGACAGAATAGAAATCGAACAATTGCAATGAAAAATTAACAATTGGGGAACAACTAAAAATCCAATCCTCTACAATTAGGATTGGTAGGGTTACTCTAGGCAATTCTATGTATAAACCATGGGAAAATGACCTCTACGGTAAATGGGAACCTCCATGGTTCAAGAGAAAACTCAATTCTCAATTCATCCAAGGCTGCCTCAATATGTGGGGAATCATCAATATATATAGATACATTCATATATATGTGGATAACCAAACTTAAAGACTAAGAAAAATAACAAATCCCTATAATTACTATAACTAAGTATTTATTATTCCTATATCCCCACTATTACTTTGAAATAAAAGATTGCACTAATCTTTCCCAAATCTAATATGATAATAATTATCCTAGTAATAGAATATTTTGTTGTTGCTTGGAAGAATGATAAGGTTCTTACTTTCTGATGTGCTGCTTCCTGCTTTGCTGACATGAAAAGTATTGATAGCTGGATTTTGTATATGTATTAAAATTATATGATGCATCTCATCAGGGAGAAGCTTGAGAGAAGTGTAGAAACAAGATTGGTTGTGAATGTTTATGTTTTTCGTTTGCTAGAAAGCGTAATATTTATTTTTTTATGCTTTACAACTGTGCTTTATATGTGGTTGGTTGTTGGTTCTCTATGATTTTAGACTGCAGCATTATGTTCGGACAATATATTCAGTTATTTAGTATTGCAGGTAACATGTCAAAGTTCCCTCGAGCTAATGTTTGGGATCCATATAAGCGTCTTGGTATACCTACTGATGCTTCAGAGGAAGAAGTTTGGAGTTCTCGCAACTTTTTGTTGGATCAATATGCTGGCCATGAGAGAAGTGTTGAATCAATAGAAGCTGCCTTTGAGAAAATACTTATGACTAGTTTTTTAAAGAGAAAAAAAACAAAGATCAACTTGAAGAGCAGGCTGAAAAAGAAGGTAGAGGAGTCTCCACCGTGGGTCCAAAATTTTATCAGTTTTGTGGAAGTTCCTCCAAATGTGATTATTATTAGAAGATTGTTTCTATTTACTTTTATGGCATGCTGGAGTGTTAACAGCTCAGCCGAAGGTGGACCAGCTTTCCAGGTTTGTTCTACAGTGTTATTTTTCTGGCGTACTTATTTTATTTGGTTCCACCCAAAACATGGATAGATATTTATTATAAGGGAGAGTCAATTTTATACAATGTTGATTATTGCTCTTTCAAACGTCATTGTTGCTTGAAGGTTCTACTTTTTCATGAGTTTCAGAGCTGATTTGGTCTATGGGCTTGCACAAAATTTTTCCTTATTCAATTTAGTCATGTGCAATAACTAGGTTTATTTTTATTTATCTTTTTCCTTATTCAATTTAGTCATGCTTACACTTGTAGAAATTCTCAAATTTGTGTCGGGTCACACAGAGGTCTAAGATATTCTTAATTTATTGGACGAAATCCTGAATTCATTGAGCAATTTTGACAAACAATTAGTGAATGACAATTTGAGGAACAAGAGCAAATGGTTGAGAGAATATCTTAAGTCAGTTTATGTAATACTCCTTGTAGAGAAAGCTTGGATTTGCTTATGCAGCATTGAATTAAACACCCAGTCCCTCTTCAGGGGACTAGCATTTGGTTTCAAGCTTGATGTGATATGCTCTTCTAATTTGTGCTCAAGTTTTAGCATATAAATGAACGGATGTAATTATGAGATAGAGGCTAAGTTTAATTAAACGAATTGTCGTCGTGTTTACAGGTGGCGCTCTCTTTGATAGCCTGTATCTACTTCCTTTTTGACAAGTCGAAGAACTTAGCTAGGGCTTCCATTATTGGGTGAGTTCGCGGGAGATGCAACAGCAGTCCTTATTTCTTTCATGGTTGCTCCTAACATCCATTTGCATCCGTTGCTTTGTTCAGTTTATTAAAGGTTTGTTTTCTTAATCGCAGAATGGGATCCCTGGTAGCTGGCTGGATTTGTGGTTCTTGCGTGGTACCTATGATCCCCTCGGTTTTGCTAAAACCGACCTGGACACTTGAACTCCTTACATCACTGGTGGCGTATATCTTCTTGTTTGTTGGGTGTACTTTCCTAAAATAGAAATGTGCTTGTTGAGACTATTAAGTTTTATAGTTTGTTGAGGACTGCAGACTGGGTAGTTTTCCTTTCAAGTTGCAGAGTAGTTTCCGGCAGAAAATGTTCTTCATATTATCGTTTAGCCTTTTGGACTTAAAAGTATTTGAGTTGTCATTCATTAGCTCAGAAGGTCAAATCGATGCAAAAACTGTTACTTGATTTAGATCTAGTTTGAATTAATGTTTCCGCAAAGTACCACCTTCTATATTTGAACGAGTTGGAAGATGGAGAGAGCATTTCATCATTTTCGGTGAAAATATAGCAAGCAATTGATAAATTAAGCATATTAGTTTTTCAAAAAGAAATCTAACATAAGGTGAAATTTTAGTTCTTTTAGCACTAGGAGAGCCCATAGCCCACTTAGAGTGGAATAATTGAATTTCATTAGTATCGGATCAAATTTCATCTTCGTCATCCCTACGAATTCAAAAATTATATCCTGAAAATAGAAATATATTTCCTTTATTTTTTGTGGGAAAATTATTCAAAATTTTATTAAGAATTAGTAGGGATACAGGCATGTGTTCAACAACTAATTCGGCACTTCATGTTGTAAAGCAATTAATATCCAATAAAAATAAACTAATATAACACAGAGCCCTACGACAATTATAAGACATTCAAGCAAGTCTAGTTAATGAGAAACAAAAGCTAATTTAACGTTACAGATGGATTGATTCATCAGTAGGCTCTTTCCAAATTATAGTATTTGTGTTTGTGTTGGCCACGATTGTTCTTGAGAGCACAACAACCGATGGAGTAGACGAGTACGACAATGATTGTTAAGACGATACTGATGAAAGCCAGTCGCTTCCATTCGCTCCTAATGTTGTTAAGAACACCAGCTTTGCATGAATTGCAGTTGAAGCATAACTGTTTTTGGTTGTTGCTCCAACACTTACAATCAGTGTCTCTCGCGCTAAATCCGTTTTTTGGTTCTACCCAAAACGTCGCGTTTTTATACTCCAATCCACACTCTCTTGGAGGTTTGCAGCATCCACCCTGATCGTTCATGAAAATATAACTACATTACTATTGAAATTGGAATTAATTACAAAAATCGCATATTATTATTATTCTATTGATTTGAGTCTGATTTTGAGTTTCTAGTGTGTGAGTCTTTTTTAAAAAATATCAGTTAATATTATAAATCTCTTTTTTTTTATCGAACAGATACATCTTTTTGCATTATCTACAAATAAAAAGAATTATTATTTTATTTTTCAATATAAATCCATCCGTTTGGATCGAAATAAAGTAAGGTGATTTGACTTCAAAAACTCAAAATACAATTATCAAAAGAAAGAGGTAATATATCATAAAAACATTTGTTAAAATCAAATCAAAATTAAATGTAAAGTAATAATTAACTTACCTGAAGTGGTGATAAGCGATGTTTATCAAAATCTTGCACGTATTTCTCCTTAGGAAGATTAGAACAAACTTGAACATCAACCAAACAACTCTTAATATGACTCCAACTCTCCTTGTCAATCACATACTTCTTCAACCAGTTGCTAAAATCCCCAAGCCTATACTCCTTAAACCCTTTCCCCGAAATCGAATCGCCGACACCTTTATTCGTAACAATGACAGTAAAAACTGTGAAACAAATCATGCCAATGATCAACAAGAACATCAAGATCAAGTAAAACGTCAAAATCCACGAGACGCCGCAACACGAACCGACTATCCCGAGGAAGGAGATGACCAAGAGGATGAAGCCGAGAATGAAAAGAGGCTTTTGGATGGATTGTTGGCATAGAGTGCCGGGCTGGTGATGGAGCCAAATGGAGTAGCCTATGGCTAGGCATGAACATGCCAATGTTAACAAGTTGAGAATTGTGACAACACTATTGCTAACACGAGCCATTTATTACAAAAAGAAATATCAAGAGTTTGCTTGACACTCCCAAAAAAAAAAAACAATAGTTGAGAGAAAAAATAGAATGAAAGTTTGAGGGAGTTTTTGATTTGGGGGACAATGGAGAGACGTGCGTGTTGGTGTGGATAAATGGGGGTTCTTATATGCAAATAAACGGTTGAGTTGTACATGGAATTGGATTGTGATTTTTTGTATTGTATGGACGCGTTTTGTATGTGTTTTTTTTTTTTTTTTCAAGATATGAATTTGGGAAAAAATAAATAAATTTAAGGAAACATGTTAATTTTTTTTGTGTTTTTACTTAAATGCCACTCATATTACAAGTACGACTAGGGTCCCTTGTGGGAAGGTATGAGGCGATATGGAGGATGGGAGTAGCCGCATCTGCGGGGGACGTGGATAAAATGTGTAAATGGGTAAAACTGCCCCACGATTGCTCGTACATGCTGTGGTCATAAGTTATTTTATGAAAAAAAATTCAAGTCTATTTGCTTTATATAAAAAGCAATATATATTCTATTATATTATGGATGTAGTAACTATTTGATAATTTTGTTTGGAGAAAAAAGAGGAGCGCGCCCACTCTCCTTTTACTCCTATTATTATTCTCAATTACTTTTTTGTTTCAATATAATTCTCTCTCTCTCACACACACACCATCTCTGTATTCTTTTATTTCTCAGTATCTATTTTTCTTCATCACATGTAAGACTAATTAAAAAAAATTACTTTATTATGTATTAAGATAATACTTATTTAATAGATTTTTAAAAATTAATTTATAAAAAAAAAATCTGCACATGCTCAAAAAACGTTTTTTTTTTGTATAGTACTTTTTCTGTTCTAAATTATATAATAAATTTTGACCTTAAAATGTCAAATTTAATTTAATTTCAAGCTAAAATTTGAGGAGATTTATATAAAAGTTTAAATAGTAGTATGATATGAATGTCTCATAAAATTTATAATTGCATAAAAAAATTAAATATATAATGAATATAAATATAAATTTAAAAGTTAATCAAATTTATTTTTAAAAAGTCAAAATTGATACTCCCTACATTCAAATCATTTGCGTCAAAGTCTTTACACGTGTATTATTAAGAAAATGGTTAATTTTGACTAAATTACCGATATTACTGTCTATCAACAAATAAAATTTGCAGAATATACAGGTTTAAATTTTTTGAAAGAATTGGAAGATAAAATGGTTACATGTAAATTAAAGTGATATATATGATATAAAGTAGGTAATAGAAAAGGTTAATTAATTAGATGAGATAAAAAATAAATGTGTAGGATATCTTAAAAAGAAAAGTGATGCAAATAAATGGCATAATATTATTCTGTTAATGTCATTGATTTGAGTCTCATTTTGAGTTTCTAGTTTGTGAGTCTCTTAAAGTCTTTTTAAAAAAATATCGTTTAATATTATAAATCTCTTTTTTTTTTATTTTATCGAAGAGATAGATCTTTTTGCATTATCTACAAATAAAAAGAATTATTATTTTAATTTTCAATATAAATTCATCTGTTTGAATTGAAATAAAGTAAGATGATTTGACTTTAAAAACTTAAAATACAATTATCAAAAGAAAGAGGTAATATATCATAAAAACATTTGTTAAAATCAAATCAAAATTAAATGTAAAGGAATTATTAATTTACCTGAAGCGGTGATAAGCGATATTTATCAAAATCTTGCAAATATTTCTCCTTAGGAAGATTAGAACAAACATGAACATCAACCAAACCATTTGCGTCAAAGTCTTTACACGTGTATTATTAAGAAAAATGGTTAATTTTGACTAAATTACCGATATTACTGTCTATCAACAAATAAAATTTGCATTATACACGGGTTTAAATTTTTTGAATGAATTGGAAGATAAAATGGTTACAAGTAAATTAAAGTGATATATATGATATAAAGTAGATAATAGAAAAGGTTAATTAATTAGATAAGATAAAAAATAAGATTTTGTATAAATGAAAATGTTATAAATTAATGAGCAGGATATCCTAAAAAGAAAAGTGATACAAATAAACTAGAACAAGGAAAGATCAGTATTATATAATAACGAGAAAAAGGGCCGTGAAGGATTGTATTTGTACCAAATCTATAATCTATGTATTTACACTATAACCTCCTTATTTCAGAAAAAGTCAATTAGAGGAAATGTTGCTTAACCCCAATTAACATCTATAATTAAACGGTGGAAAGATTCTAAATTTTACTCAATCTTTTCCACTAAAAGAGTTATATTTAAATTTTTGATGAATATAATTAACTTAGCTTTACATATTTCATTAAAAATGACATGTTCAAATAATAAGTTTTTCCCTTTTAATTAAGAAAATTGTAATGGAATAATTTAAAAAATATAGAATAATAATGAAAAATTATGTAAATATAATGGAAAAAATTTCATTTTCAAATGTTGCGGAACATAGAGACTATTATTTTCTTTTAAAATTTGTTGCCTTTGGGTTCTTTTTATTTACTTTCACATGCTATTTATGCTCATTTTTATGCATTTTCCTTTGCATTTTTACCTATGCTTCTATTTTTAGTTTATTTTATTATTTTACAATTTAATTATTATTTTTAGTATAATTTTGATGTATTTTAAAGGTCCACTGCACTGACCGCCAACCCCAATTAATTTGAGTCAAAGACGTCTTGATATTGATGTTGGTTACTCCATTATTAATTGATTTCACAGTACTCCCCCGTTCTTATTTACTTTTTTGCACATAAAATTATGTGTATTTCTATTAGTGTTAAATATTTTATTTAATTTTATAAAAAATTAAAAAGTAAAAATATTTTAAATGAAAATTATTATAAATAAAATATTTATATTAGATTAAATATTTGACATATATAAAAATATATCTAAAATTATATGTCAGAAATGAAATATGAAGGGAAGTAACAACTAGAGTAGTATGTGAATTATTTAGGTATTTGCTCAAATTTGATATATGATCAGAGTTTCATGCATACATGGTCACTTTAGGTGCACGAGGCATAACGCACTGGTAATTTTAATGTTGAAAGATTGATTATTGGCGTATTGAATTGCATCTGCATTTCTCTTACTACCAAATCTGTGCACTGAAGTACTTCAAATTATAAATCTTTTACTTCTTTATTCAATATGTGCTCTGCCTTTGATCATCAATGGCTTTGTTACAAAAGATTTATGGCCGTTAACAACGGTTTCGTTATTTGGCAAATGACCCCATAAAAAGATCATTTAATGAGTTTTAAATAAATATTTGTTGCTTATTTTAATTTTAAAATGACATCTTTTTGGAATCAAAACATCACGAAGAACCATTATAACTTTAGCACTAACAACAGTCTGGCTCTGTCCGTCGCGTTATTTGAAAAGTGTCATTTGTTTAAGATATTTTGCAACGCCCCTGCTTGTGACTGAACTTAGCGTCGCAAAAAGTCTAGTATGTTGCAACTGAAATAATAGTTTTTAAATATAATTTTTATATTCTAAATATATCTCTGTTGATAGTGGTAATTATAGGAACCACTGAGTAGTGGAGCTGATAAGAGAGGTGGAGAGATGGTGAAATTAGTTGAAGAAATGGAATAATGAAATGATATTTAAAAAATTTCATGACTTTTTATAATATAGAAATAATAATGTATCCCTAATTTTGGAACATCCAAAAAAGAAAAATGTATCTCTTTTAAAACAACGACACATGAATTGTCGTAAATGATCAGCAGTGTCTACTTGCATACAGAAACTTGGAATTGTTCGGTATCACGGCAACTTCTGAACTTCTCCAAAATCTAGAATTAGCAATAGTTTCGAAGAATTATTTCAAAGTAGATTTGCATTGCCAATATTTAGTAACTAAGCAGAATAGTTTTAACTCATAACATTGTTTGACAAGTATGCATTCTATTTTGAATTATATATCATTAAATAATCGATAAAATGATCAATCATTTCTAAATGGGTACCATTCTAAGAATTTAATGATATTGTTTATATGAAGCAAGTAATATATTAAATTACAATTTACTAGATATCGAATAGTAAAGAATATAGTTGGTATTATATTATTAATGTGAGATGATATTAATATAATATTCATCAATTTTCTGACAATTAAATATTAATATGATTAACTTTGCATATTTCTTTTCTAAGAACTAATGTATTTATATTTAATGCGCATCACTATTGAATCCGACAAAATTGTGACGGACAAAACCGTCACAAAGAGGGTAGTCTGCTAGCGGTGTCGCATAAATTACCGTCACAATTGTAGGGTCAATCACTAATTTGGAACTCGTCACGCAAAAGCTTTTGTGATGGATCCGTTTGCCATAGCACGTGCATTAGACATTCTCTTACCATAATTAGTGGAAAATTAATTTTTATGATATTTACAAACAAAAGATTGATTCTTCTTCTCTAGTAACTCGCCAACCGCTATCGGAAACTATTAATGGAAACCTTCAAAATACTTTTTTGCGACTCACTATATGTGCATCATAAAAAAATCTGTCATAGTATCACCAAATTCTAATAGTGTATACTATATAATAATTATCTTAATTAATTGTCATGCTAAATTCTAAGATACCATGTATATGAAAGGAGTAGAAAGTTATATTGCGTGGTGGTATATTTATGCTACTTATAAATATGATGTGCTTTGTGATAACATAATTTTGAGTTACATTTAGTTATAATCATTTTTAAAAACAACTTTTGAGCACGTTACACATATGTTCTTAATGTTAATGTATTCAATAAAGATGGTTTCATGTCATTTGATAATGTTAGTGAGAACAATGGTGTTAGCGGGAGTCACTGCTAGTGGTAACAGCATTTCAATTTTTTATTTCATTTCATTATTTAGCACAAATGATACAGAAAAATGTATATAATTTTGAAGCCGAAATAGTAAAATCTGTTACTAGTGGTATCAAAGGCACTTTGTGCATGGGTAATAAAGAAACATACTTTTGGAGGCAGAGAAACTATTTTAACAATCGAGTTATATGTCTCTAACATGTTCATACTCAAAAGATTTTCAACAAAGTGGTGATCAATGAAAAGGGAACTTGAACGCAAAGCTGAACTTCCATTACATAACAAGCTGCTACAAATGAATTGTGCTGCACTTATTGAACTCCATTATTTCAAGTAAGCACACCAAATGACCAAACACAACCAAACCACTACTAGACTTCTCTTAATTCCTTCAACTTATCAAATAACCAGCACACACACTGGATTATTCATATAGGTAGGCCTCTCAATTTATCACAGACAAGACGTTTTATTTTTATTTTTTTCGTCGAAGCTTAAATTGGAACAACCGGATCAACGAGCAACGAGGTTATCAATTGTTTGGTTCTGGTTTCCGATTTTCTGAAGGCATGATTATCTTGGTAAAGAACAAGTGTGGTTTTTGCCATGTTTGCACATATTATGGCAAGTGGAAATGGGATTGCAGTTGGATGGAGACACTCCTCATTTATTGTTTTCCAACCATCTTCAAGTTGTTTCTTAAGTTCAGCATTTGCAACTTCCTTTGAAACACCATGTTGTTTTATGTAACACTCCACAGCTGTGGCTACATCTCCAAAATCTTCTCCATTCTACATATATAAAGTAGATTAGCAAGTAGAATGTTAGATTTTGAACCCAAAAAGGAAAAAGAAAAAAGGAGAATGTTAGATTTTAACTATATATATCTCAAAACTATTGGCCACGGTAAAACTAACCAAGTCACTACAACAAACAAATTTACTGATACAATAAATGTTTTTTTGTTTGAGACAGTTTGTTCTAGGTTGCCACCTCCTCTCCTATATGTACGCACGTATGTACCTTATATTCGATAATATCGTCAATGATTCTGCAAACTGCGGCTGCATTCCATACAACTGGAGGAGAAGTAGACATCCATTCGAGGGCCTCCTTGGTAACTAAGTCACCCTTCATCCCCACAAAGAAAGCTGCTCCATCATATATTACAGTTGTACTTACAACCGCATTTGGTAAATACTCATCATATGTTGGAACGTACCCTTTGCTCAACCACTTGGATTCTTGAATGTATGTTCTTGTTACTTGCTTAAGCTAAAAATGAAAATTATGGAGGATAAAAATAAAAAACCATTGTTACTAAAACTTTAATTTAACAGGCGTTAGCTAAAGGATATATATATATATATATATATATATAGGGTCAATCCATGTCTAATGTTAGCTCTGGAATCTTTCGTAGCTAACACATTTATAACCATCCAAAAAATGATCCAACGTTTGAGATTAAACTCAAAAAAAAAAATGCCTTCCATCAGTGTTAGTAGCGGAAGGGAATATTTTTATTTTAAAAAAATTTACCTTTCCACTACTAACACTGGCGGAAGGAATTTTTTTTTTTTTTAAATTTTTTCTCTTCCGCCAGTGTTAGTAGCGAAAGGGTAAATTTTTTTTTTTTTAAAAAAAATTCCCTTCCACTACTAACACTTGCGGAAGGGAAAAAATTTTAAAAAAAAAATTTCCCCTTTCCGCCACTCTCACTGGCGGAAAGGGGAATTTTTTTTTTTTTGCCTTCCACTAGTGAGATTGGCGGAAAGGAAAATATTTTTTTTTCCCCTTCACTAAAATTTTTTTTTTTGCCTACCGTTTTTTCCTTCGCCTGCCTTCCGCAAGTCTTCTGCTTGAAAATAACAAGTACAATATTTTTTTTTCTTCCTTCCTTCATGATATGCTATATATATATATGATAAGAAAGACCTAGATAAAAAAAACTATCTTATTCCGCCGCATATAAGTTTCCTTCTTCGTTCTCTCGTTTCAGTTTTCTTCTTCGTTCTGTAGTTTTATAAATAATTTTTTTTTTGAATCTAACTCATTTGTTAAAAAAAATTCTTTATTATAGATCAGATAAGCATATCTCAGGTTGACATTTTAATTAGGTTTTCAGCTCTTCACCTTCTTAATTTTAAAATGAGTGATAACGATAAAATATATGATGTTGATACATTTTTTAATGATTCGAATTCTGATATAAGTATGAATGTTGAGAATGAAGAACATGATATTGACGAAAAAAATAATATCGAACAACAAAAAAATTTGAAGGACAAAGAAAAAATAAATTTAGACAGTGATGCACAAGAAGGGAAAAAAATTTTAGTGAAGACATAAAAAAAAAAATTTAGTGAAGGGGAAATTTTTTTTTTCTTTTCCGCCAGTCTCACTGGTGGAAGGCAAAAAAAAAAATTCCCCTTTCCGCCACTCTCAACTGGTGGAAAGGGGAATTTTTAGTGGCGGATGGAAAAAAAAATCCTCTTTCTGCTATTCTCACTGGCGGAAAGGGAAAATTTTTTTTTTTTTAATTTTTTTCCTTCCGCCAGTGTTAGTAGCGGAAGAGAATTTTTTTTTTTAAAATTTACCCTTTCGCTACTAATACCGGTAGAAGGAAAAAAAATTTTAAAAAAATCCCTTCCTCCGGTGTTAGTAGCGGAAGGGTAAATTTTTTTAAAATAAAAATATTCCCTTCCGCTACTAACATTAGCGGAAGGCATTTTTTTTTTTTTTTGAGTTTGATCTCAAGTGTTAGATCATTCTTTAGATGATTATAAATTTGTTAGCTACGAAAGACTTCAGAGCTAACGTTAGACATGAATCGGTCTCCATATATATATATATATATATATATATATATATATATATATATATATATATATATATAGTGTCACAACAAAAAATATACCGACAATAAGTATACGTAGTTACGATAAATATTTGTTGCTAAAAAGTGTCACTAAATATCAAATTACTCAAATAATTTTAATTTGGTAATATTACCTTCTTAACTAATTTATTTCGGAGTAAATAATATATTTCTAGTGAATTTCGAACTCAAGTACTTACGGCATCTTTTGAATACTGAAGACGATATAATGGTATTCTTGCCTCGGCCATCTCTTCCTCAATTTCATTATAAACATCTAAGAGCATTCTATAAAAAATCTTCAAGTATTCAGCTGGTAGCTCATCTGTGGCACAAATATCCCACCTGAAAATACGCTATCCTATATAGTTAGTATATGTAATTTGCTAATAGTCAAGCTTACACGTATCTTATCTATTTCGGCTTAAACTTTAGAGATTTTGACTATAGTAATGTAGTTTACACTACTAAGAGTTTAGAATTTCTCTGATGTCAACTATGATGATATTTTGTTTAATAGTGTTGCGATGAATTTGTTGTTTTGTAACGATGTTCATATTAAATTATCAAGTATCTATATTAATACTGAATGTACGTGCACTACTTGTACCTTTCAATTGCGTCCGTAAGCACCAAAAGTTCTTCATGAGTTCCATACAAATCGTAAGTGTCATCGGCAACAACCACCACGTATGCAAGTAGTTTAGTTGTTATTCTTCGGGCAAGGACATATTGGGGCTCATGATGCATGCCCAATACCCAAATGTAGCTCTCCACCAATCTATCTCTTGCATAAGGCAGCTTTTCCTTAATATTTAATTTTTTCCACCACCTGAAAATTGCAATTAAGCATATTTATTGTTGAATGTGAACTCTTAACAATTTTTTTGAAAGATCAGGAGGGGCGGCGACCACTGTCGTCCATTTTAATAGTTAATTTCAAATCTGGTCACGTATTCCCTTTGCCTATATATGTGCGTACCTTTCCAGACTGCCCAACTCTTTCTGATAAAGTTTTTGCAATATAGAAAAGTCTAGTATAGCAAAAGACAAAAGTGCTTTATTATGTGAATCAGCTTCACTATAAAAAGAAATGTAGCGCCTGGCTTCCACCCTATTTGTACTACGCCACAAGGGAATCTGAAGTGCAAAAATGACATGGTCCGAAAGAGGTTTTGTTAAGCTTGATTTGAGTTGCTCGAGGTGAAAAGTGGTGAATGCAAGTGCTTCTTCCAATATGTCTTCCCCGTGCACTCTAAGGTGAGTTGCTTCATACAAGCTCAATAATCCTTGCACATCCTTTGTCAAGCATTCCTTGAATTTCCCATCCAAGTCCTTGAATTTGTTGAACACATCTGCATTTTTAAGGTTTTCACAATATATTAGTGGTTAAAATGTTTTGAGTATTAATGATCTTTAAATATACTCGCTCGTTATTAATTAGTTGTCCGTAAGATTCAAAATTCAAATTGACCATCTTCAGTACTAGTCTCCGATGTTTGAAATTTAGACGGATCTCTTCATTTTAAAAGTAGTAGTGAATGACTAGTTAGACTAATTTATATATTAACTTCTAGTTACAAAAGTTTACGAAGTTTATTATTTGTATAAAAAACAAGATGAAAAAGATCGATGCCTATTCTACTTAAAAGTCTTTTGCGAGCTCTCTTTTCTATTTTTTTTATTGGTGGAAAAGTAAAAATATTATCAAAAGGCTAACTCAAAGTATGAGAGAGAAATTAGACATGCAACAACACCCAAACAAAAACAACTCGCCAATAAAACTCAACTAAGCAAAAACATGAGGATATGCTTAGCTCAAGTGATTACGACACCTTGAGGTCACTGTTTTTCCTCTTATAAACAAAGAGCCGTAAATTCATAAAAAGAATAATAGATTTGAAAGGATAGAAAGAAAAAAAATGACACAATATTTTCTTCTACATGCCTGGTATGCATGACATTTGTTTAAGCTTGAACAACTTACCAGAAGAGACCTTATGCCCATGTTGTCTAAGTAATCGAAAACAAAGAGCAACATTGTTAAGATCATCATCATCATCACAGAGTTCACGGTAAATATCATGCATGCGCTTAAATGCGGCGTTGATCTCAGCTTGAAAATGGTAAGCAACACCCAAACGTTGGATATCATCAATCAACTTCATCTGTTGTTGAGGCTTATCAGCAGCTGTCACAAGCATCTTCTTCACTTCTTCTTTTAGTTGTTTAACCTTTTCCTCAGTCACACCATCAGTTCTCTATATACACAAGTACATATATTCATAATAAATCATGAGTTGAGATTTACCATTTTATTGGGTCAATTTGACTATAAAAAGTCAACTGCTATAAATAATTATTTTAAAATTTTAGTACCATTTTGTTTGCTACAAATTACATAACATTATGCAATTCATTCTTAGTTAAGAGGTATAACTTTTGCAATTATACTAAATTTTAAAACTTCTACGTACATTACGTATTAAAGGCAAAATATTGTATGGTCGTTGACCTTAAAAGAAAAAACAAATGCCTGACTTATTTTTTTGGACAAATATGTGTATCACAAGCTAAATAATTAATAGGTTTCCAAAATCCTATGATTCAAACATGAAGGGAAAGTTTTATTTTTGATAATTTTGATGTAAAGACTCTTCAATACAAAGTTTTATATTCTTATAATTTACAAATCTATATCACAAATGAAATTCATACTACACTGCAACAAAAGAATATTTATATACCACATGATTAGGGTTATCAAATGGAAGAAAATGGTCTTCCCAAATGCTGGGATGATAATTTGCAGTGCGACGAACAATCTCACGCTCAACACTTTGTGGTGGAGGAGCTCCAGATGAAGCTTGAAGACACATAGACATGTTAACTAGTATGTGTGACAATAATGAAGAAATTATTATGTTACACTATTTTGGTATACTAAAATTGATGCTTTCGATTGTGTGATTTAAAGCTATAATATTTGGCAGTATTTAAAGTTTAAATAAATCCACAAGATTTGACATTAGCCTACCTTTTGTTTTCTTAATATTTTGGTTACACCAGTAGTGAACTTTCGTAATAGAAAAACAGAGAATTTTCCTACCCGGTGGACTTGTTCGTTTCTTCTGCTGATGGGACTTTTAGAGTTCTGAGGAATACTGGAAAACAGTTCCACAGATATTACTCCTTTCATTACAATTGAGTGAATTATTAGAATAATTAAAACAATTCTTCTCACATTTTTTTTATTTGTGTCACACACTTTTTTTTTACCCCGAAAGATCACTCTCTTCCTTCATATGATTTTATTGAAGAATAAGAATGACAAACTATTATAATTTTGGTATAAATATTAATTTTCTCAATTTGTGTGCATATAGCTAAAATATCACTTGTTATAAAACAGAACCAATACTTGTATAATACTCCTTATCACTTGTTTAATACTTTTTTTGTTTCAAAATTTTGTTAATTTCGAATTTAAGGTTACATTTAGTTGAATAGAATGAAACGACATAGGAATAAAAATGGTAAATAAAAAGAAAAATATATGTGAAAGATAAGCGTGCATGAGGGGAGCAAAAAAATGAACAAATGTTAGAATATGTATAAATTTTGTTAGTGATAGAATGAACTATCTCATCTAAGTGGATGAGTTCAAAATCACACATAACTGTACCCGATTAAATACTCTTGTATGCGTGAGGTATTGTCCGTTATGGAGAAATAAATACCATTCTCGTCATAATTTTATCTTAAAAAAGGCGCCTTACATGTTTGAGAATACATTTAAGTTCATAAATCCATACAGTCCACAATTATTCGCAGACCTGGAATTATCATAGTATTTACGATATGATTCAGCGTATTAATTGCTAAATAAGAATTCAAGAACAGAAAGATACGGAGTAATATTTAGTAAAGACAACCTGATAGGGAAGAGAAAGCTGAGATTCAACAAAACAAAATGGACATAACCAAATTGTGTATACCTCTTTTTTAGACTGAGGTTCATAGCAATAATAGCCTAGATGAGAGGAACTATGACCCAAAAACATACAAGGAAGCGATTGATACTAAGTTTATTTATATTATATGGCCGCAAATATGGAAAACATAAACAGCTAAAAACGTAAATAAGACTTTGAGAGATGTAAATTAACGAGCGCCGTCACTTTGCAAATATTTATTTTTGGAATTAGACAAATGTTCAACCTTGTTTTGAAATTCAAGAAACTTAGTGGAAACTTCAAATCGAGACTTTATAAAGTAAATCCTAGAATATCGGGTATAGACATCAACAAACAAAACATAATAATTAGTCCCATGAAAAGATAAGATTGCCATAGAGCAAGGCCCCATATGTCACAAACAATTAATTCCGACACAGATTTAGCAACAAAATAATTTTTAGAAAGTGGAAATTTAGAAGCATTTCCCATATGATACGACACAAATTTTATTCCAACTAAGATGTCAGTCGTTGAAAGATGCACGGGAGACAAATAGAGTCGTAGGAGAAGTATTAACTGTCTTGGAGTATAAACTATCCTTAGTCGTTCCGGAGAGAAGTGACACCCATGTCACAACAAAAACTAAATGGATGAAATTCAAAAAACACATAGTTGTCACAATAAAATTCATTTTATTCACGGGAAATATCTATTTTCCTAGCGTAATGTACTATAATTGTTCTTGAAAGGGTATTTATTTTTAATTTTTTTCATAGTGATAATTTTCATTTATTATACTTTTATTCAGTAGTTTTTCTTAAATTGAATAATATATCTAACGCATATTAAATTATAAATAAAATTACGTATAAAAATCGAATGAAACCCGACGAAGGAAGTAACATATAAAGTCGTTTGCAAGGTTATAGCTGGCTGAACTAGTGAGCAATTTGATATGAGGACACTTCTTTTTAATTGTTAAGAATTAGCACATTCAAATTGATTTTAAATCCTCTATGACCAAAGAGCTACAAATATAATTTTATACCATGTCTACAAGATTCTCTGCTGGGTAGAGTCCAAATTAAGTAATACTGCCTGCTACTTTAAATATTATATTGGTTCTTACATTTATTTCAACACCAAAAATTTGCACTATATATTGAATAACACTGCCGCCCATTACATTTACAAATGAAATAAGTGTACATATTTGTATGTAACATGCAGCAATATTCTAAAGGAAGTCTGGGATAATAAATAAAATCATGATCTCATACATATCCCTTAGTTATTTAATTGAACGGAAACAGCCATGAAAGAGATGTGGTATCAGAAATATCATATAGATGCGTTTGTTAGTAACTTTATATGGACTCCACTAAGCAGAAAATCTTGCAGGGGAACGCAACATTTATATAAAAATATTTCTTTTTTAACATTTTATAATTTTAAATAATAATAGTTGTGAAAATTTTATAAATTTGTGCCTTCGGGTATTACCACTATAAATGTATAAACTGGCAGACATGTATATAGCTTTAATTAATTGGACTCGTACACGAATCGAGAAATATATCCTTGTGTGTTTGAAAAACGTTTTAAGTGAGAAATATATTCTTATGATTAATTTATTCAGTAAAAATAATATCATGTTGTTTATGTTATTTTTTGAGTTTTCTTTACAGTACATACTTTAAGTTATTTCACTTTAAAATTATAATAAGTAAAAAACTAAATTTTAATTTTGAATTATATAATTTCATAAATTTATTTTGTGTGAAACGAAATGTATCTCCAATTTTAAAACGAATGAAGTATATTATAAAAATATACAAAAATATAGAATATCTAAAATTTAAATTAAAACAAACAAAATTATTATATAAAATTAGATGTGTAATTTAGAACAAACAAAAAAAATGTATCTGTAATTTGGAAATTAACATGAATATAATTGAACTTCGAATGAGTAAAGGGAACATTTTGTTTAATGTGAAACAATGGCATGCATCCAAGAATATATGCTCCTTGAATGAACATTGATGGAGTTGCGTTTTATCTGTACTTCTTAATCTCTAATGGAGTTCTACTTCTCCTTCTCCCACCTCACTTTATAGTGGCCTTCCTCTTGCTCTTATACAGCTTAGCAATAGTATTAAGGAAATCCATATCACATATTAGTAAAAATAAAAATTCAAATCACGTTTTTAAGTTTATTTGAATTATAAATGTGTAAATTCTAAAATATTTATTGCCATGCATGTGTTTGTTGGTAACTTTATATGGACTCCACTAAGAGCGCACTTGCGGCAGATTTTCTAAAACTAACGAAGTAAAGGAATTAGAGTCATTTGTATTTGAGGGTAAATGATTGAAAAATGATTTTTTATCTTTACAAATGTATTATTCACATTTTTTTTCTTAACAAAATATTAAAATATTTTTTTGAACCCATCACTTTTTAATTTTTCAACATAATTTTAATATATATATATATATATATCATATATAATTTCAATATATAAAATATAGTATTAGTAATATACATAATATACAATATTAGTTTCAATATTAATTATATAATATAATATATATTTTATAATATTTTATAATATTGTTTAATAAATATATATATATATATATATATATATATATAATAAATACACCATATATAATAAATTTTAAAATTGTCATCATAATAACATTTATATATTATATTATAATATATGTACTATGTTATAATAGGTGATATATATTATAATATATAATATTATCTATATAATAAAGTATAATTTATAATCATATACTATATTATAATATATATATATATATATATATGTATGTATGTATGTATGTATGTATGTATGTATGTATGTATGTATGTATGTATGTATGTATGTATGCAGGGGGCCGATCCATAATCAACGTTAGCTGTGAAGTCTCTTCCACCAGTGAGACTAACGGAAGGTAAAAAAAAAAAAAAAAATTGGTCATTTCCACTAGTCCGTCAGTCTTACTAGCGGAAGGGGGAAAAAAATTTTGGCCTCTTCCACTAGTGAGACTAGCGGAAAAGGCCAAATTTTTTTTTTTTTTTCAATTTTATACTTGAAAGTAAAAAATGCAATATATTATAATCATAGTATTTTATTATAACTCAAAGTATTATATTATTTGATTTAACTCAAAGTATTTTAAAATAATACTATGAGTTATAATAAAATACTATGATTATAATAAAATATTATAATACTATGAGTTAAATATAATATTAATCATAATTATAATATAATCATAATGATAATTAGTAATCTAATATGAGTTAAATAATATTATGATTATACTATAATTATTATGATTATTAGTTATTGTTTTAATTAATTATAATCGAATACTATAATACTTTAAGTTATAATAAAATACTATGATTATAATATATTGCACTTGTTACTTTCAAGTATAAGAGTGAAAAAAAAAATTGGATCTTTCCGCTAGTGAGACTGGCGAAAGGTGCCAAAAAAAAATTTTTCCCTTTCCGCCAGTCTCACTGGCGGAAGGGATTTTTTTTTTTTTTTAAGTTTGATCTCCAGCGTTGGATTATCCGATCGACGGTTATAAATGTGTTAGCTAAGAAAGACTTCATAACTAATGTTAGTTATGGATCGGCTCCATGTATGTATAATTATGAGATATATATTTATATATAATAAATACAAATACATATAATATATTTAATTATAATATTTATTTATATACCATTGTATTTAATATGTTATGTTATGATTTTTTAAATAATTATATAATATATTAACTAACGTTATTATTTTACATAATATATAAACTATACTATACGTATATATAATATAGTTGTATATAATATAATTTACTTTTCAATAATAATTTATATATTATACTTTAATATAATGTTATATTATATTATATTATATAAGATATGAAATTTATTCTAATTAATATGTTATAGAATATATAATTATATAATATTATCTACTACATAATATAATATAATATATAATACTTTGGACGCAATTGTACAATTATTAATTGTAAATAATTTTATTGACGGATTAAAATAATATAACAAAGAATTGTATAAACTATATGAAATCATTATTTTAATTTTATAAGTCTGTATAGTAAAAAATCTGGTGGGATTAATTTAAAAAAACTCTTAAGAGAATTTGTATAAAGTATTTTTTAATTATAAAATAGAAAATGAGTTAAGAGAATCTTGTAGAGGGACTAAAGATCTAATATAAAAATCTAATAAGAAACTCAATACTCTAAACAAATTCTAAAAATTACTGCCAAATGCTAAGTACTAACTTTTAAATTAAAAGTTAGTAATAATTTCTCAAATTTGTTGATTTGATTTTTTAAATTAAACAATGGTATATATATTAAATTCTAAATTATTATAATCTTATAATTTATAACAAAAATCTTTGTTCACACCATTATCTATATTTAGAACTTATATAGATTATATTAATTTTAAAATTCAATATATCGTCATTTAACTCTAAATAATTAAAATATATTTCTAATTTTATAATATAGAGTATACTAAATTGACATTAATTTTGAAACATATCTATATATAATTGTATTAACTAAAATCAACTACATTAATATTAATTTAAAATTAAATTAATAATATGAATTTAAGAACTAATATATCATCGTTTAATTTACAAAAATGTATTTTTAAGTTTGTAATGGAAGATAGTATTAAATAACAGTCAACTATTGCGTGATTAAATATATAAATAAACTGACACTAACTTTATCTTGTACATACATCAATAATTAATATATTAAGAGAAGCATGTGATGCCCATTAGGGGAAGACGATGAGAACGTAACTTAACACATCTCTCCGCCGAAAAAATTGTCGCTTCCAAATTTTTTTGAGAAGATATATTTCTCTTTTAATGTTCATATAATTTATATTATTTAATTTTAAATTTTTTAAAAAATAAAATATTTTACTTTGAATTTAAATTAAGATTTTGCAAACTAGTATTGTATGAATAGAAATACAACTCTAATTTGAGATTGAGGGAAAACTACATATATAAATTCGAAAAACGTTTAAGTGAATATATCCCTGTAAGTTTGAAAAAAATTTAAAGTGACAAATATGTTTTTATGATTAATTTATTCAGTAAAGATAATTTCGTATTACTTAATAGTAGTAGGTGACCGGAGGTGATATATTACAAAACAGGGGTAAAAATCAGCGCTAGCGCAGATAGACAGATAGTGAAAATAATAGTGATGTCAATTTTAAGAACCATGTCATTTTACTGTTTCAACTTTAAATTTAAATTTTAGAGTATGTAAATGTAAAATTACATTATAAGAAATTTAAAATCTCTAAAATATTATTAGATGAAACACACAAAACTGTTGTACAAAACGGAAATGATTTAATTTGGGTGGCATCCAAGTATATGTACTACTTGAGTGAACACTGATGGAGTAGCATACTAGCATTTTATCTGTACTCCTTAAATCTCTAATGGAGCTCCACTTCTCCTTCTCCCACCTCACTTTTATAGTGGCCTTCCTTTTGTTCATGTTCAGCTTAGCCAAAGAAGTAAGAAAATCCATATCACATACTTGTAAACAAGCTACCACCAGGGCCATGGAAGCTACCTGTTATTGGAAACATTCTCCAATTAGCTGGTGCATTGCCTCATCATGCTCTGAGAGATTTGGCCACAAAATATGGAGGTCTCATGCATCTAAAACTTGGTGAAATATCTGTACTTGTCTCTTCATCACGGATGGCCGAACAAGTGATGAAAACACATGATCTTTCCTTTGCAAGCAGGCCAGAACTATCAACCTCCAAGATTATTACTCACAACTTCAAGGACATAGCCTTGGCTCCCTATGGAGAATACTGGAGAGAGATGAGGAAATTTTCTACCTTGGAACTCTTCAGCGTTAAAAGAGTCAAGTCATTTCAATATATCAGGGACGACGAGGTTTGGCAAATGGTCGAATCTATTCGGGTTCAGTCAGAAATATCACCAGTTAATCTTTCTGAGAAGATCTACTCATTGATGAATCAGATTGCTTGTTGAGCCACAATTGGAGGGAGGTGCAAGAAACAAGACGAATTGATGGTTGCAATGAAGAAATTTGTATCCACGCAAATGGGTCTTGATGGTGCTGATATCTTTCCTTCATTTAAAATACTTCACGGCCTCACTGGGGCAACTGCTAGGTTGGTGAAGTTGCGGCAGATGTTTGACAGCGTCTTTGACTATGTCATCGATAAAAAACGAGAGAGCCTGTATAAAACCACCAAAAACAACGATTACGGAGACACTGAAGATTGTGGAGATGATTTGCTTGGTGTTTTACTAAGACTACAAGAGAGTGGTTCATTTAAACTTCCCATCACATCAACCAACGTCAAAGCCATTCTTATGGTTTAACTTTTGCAGTCCACACAAACACATACACACTTTGCATTAGTTCCTTTACATAAATGACAAACAGTAATGATAAATTAACGTTGATGCAGGATCTTCTCACAGCTGGAACTGATACTTCTTCAGGAACAGTTGAATGGGCAATGTCAGAACTGATAAGGAATCCAAGAGCAATGAAAAAGGTACAAGACGAAGTGAGGCAATCTGTTAAGGGGAAAAAGAGAGTGCAACAGATGATATTCAAGAAATGACATACCTAAAGCAGGTAATTAAAGAAACTCTTCGTCTGCACCCACCCCTTCCAATGTTAATCCCAAGAGAATGCATTCAGGAATGTCAGATTGATGGATACAATATACCTGTCAAAACAATGGTCCTCGTCAACGCGTGGGCAATTGGGAGGGATCCACATTACAGGGATGAGGCTGAGAAATTTATACCTGAAAGATTCAACATCTATCCAAGTGATGTTAACGGCACTAATTTTAACTTTGTCCCATTTGGTGCCGGAAGAAGAATGTGTCCTGGCCTCTCATTTGGTTTAGCAAGTGTTGAGCTTGTTCTTGCTGAACTACTCTATCACTTTGACTGGAAACTCAAAAATGGGGTGAAACTAGAAGATCTCAACATGTCTGAAAACTTTGGAACCACTTGTTCACAAAAACACCGCTTGTTTTTAGTTGCCCAATCACATACTCCATAATGAGATGGATTGCAAACTAAAGGTCTTTATTAGAAAGGGCTTGCTTTCTGTTAATGCAACAGTTGTTTGAGAGCACCTACCTAAAATAATATGAAGCCTCTATGACTGATCTAATCTAGTTATCTTGGTTTTATTTTGAGTTCCAAGTACCTGAGTTATCCATGTTGCAACTTCTTTACAGAACTTAATGAATCATAACTATAGTTCATCCAACAAGCAAAAAAACTATACTTAGCATGTAGATATTAGCTTATAAAATTCCATCCAATACAATGGTAGTGGAGTATACATATTTTCTAATGGATCTTCATCGTCACTATGATAAAGAAAGCAAGTTCATGGTTTTCAAAAAAGATTCAAGCCTAAAGTAGGAAAAAAATGTACAACACTCACATCATAGCAGATCAGAATGACAACATTACGGTACACCTATATCTGAAACGGAATAAAGAAACCACTATTGAACAATTAATGTACCAGTATCACAATGAGGCTATAGATCATGCGGATATTAATTTGCAGCTACATTTAAGTTCAGACTTTGGTGCAACTATACTTTCAATCATCAAGATCAAAGCAGCAAAAGTGACGATCTTTACTATTCTGTTTTCTGGCTCCAATCCTCGTCAGATCACTGCGGTATAGCAGGGCAAAAACACATTCCAGGCTTCAAATCTCAAATTGGACCATAGACAAATTTGTTAAACATGAATAGCTGAACCAGTATATCTTCCACTGTGCATGTGTAGATCATCTGGTGTTTCTATCTCTGCAAGCCACGCATACTCCTCTTCTTTACCATCACTAATCTGACCATCAATACCTGTAGCTGTCATAGTATAAAAACAACTTTTGGTTATAATGCTGGTATTCCATGTAAAAAAATTTTAGATTTATGTGATTAGGCATTCCGCAGAATCACAAAAGGTAGGAGCATGACAGTAAGAAGAACTAATATGCACAAAGCATATGACTTATAAATTTAGTACAAAATAATAAATGACTTACAGAAGCTTGAATAAGGGTAGTCATGGTAGTAGGTACATTTCCTGCCAGCAGACTCCAAGTAAGGAGGCGCAAGAATGTCAAAAACAGCACAAGGGGTGATTGCAGTGAAACAGTGCAGGTTCCCTCCGGTTTTTGGGTACAAAATTGAAGTGTCACATGGTGCAGTTAGAACTTTATCAATGGCCAACTTCGCCAATCTCACTATCAAAAGTCAGGAATACCAATCAGAGTTTGATAACAGAAGGTGGAGAAGACAAAGCATAAGCTGAGATAAGATTCTAAAAAAAATCAACAACACCAGACTCAAGGCTTTACCAACATCAACACCACATTGGAATATTAAAATTTGAACATATACAATCACTACCAAGTGCCAACCAATCAAATAGACTTAAAATCTGATTATAATATAATAAATCACAGAAAATGCTAACAGTTTCATATGCAGTCTGTTATCCATACATTCTTATAATTAGTGTTAGAAGAATTCATATGGAAGCTCACTAATTAAGCTAAGATGCATCAACCCAACATGTCACAGATAAATATGAAAATGTACAATATCCATACAACAGGCTCCATCATGCTATAATGTATTCATTTTCCTTATTACCAGCCTATCTAAGAAAACTTTTAAATATGTGTACGTCTCTTAGTTTTAATTCAGTTTTGAACATCTATGAAATTCCTTTAAACCAGCAGCTAGAGAGAGTTAGGTTAAGACCTCCAGTTCCCTTGTTCCTCTTAAAGCACGGAGGCTCAACCCAATCATAAGCTTTCACATGCAAGGAGCCATAGAGGATTTTGCTCAAAACAGTCATCCCTGGATGGTCATGAAGAGGGATTACTGCAGAAGTAGGGAAGCAAAATATACACATCTGCAACAAAGAAACATTTGCTTAAACACAGGCTAAAAGTTTCATAAAACTTTGAAGCTCGGTTATTTAAATCATACAGACATACATATTGTACAATATACGCGATAAAGATGAAATACCAGAGGAATTGAGATGTCCTCTGGATGCAGTACAGGTAAGGGTCAATTTCAAGACATTGAGATGTCCTCTGGATTCTCTGCTCATCTACCAGAGGAATTGTGAAAGATTTTCATAGTGAATTGTTAACATCACTATTAGGACATTTCTTTTAGACACTTGGAGTGTCCAATTGTGATATCTGATTCTGAAGAATTAACATTGTTTTCATCTCCATAGCTCCATGTTATCAAATATCTTCACTGGATAGAGCTGATGATAGAACTATAAATCAAAAAGTTGTGGAATTGGCAACAGTGAACATAGAACTCAGGTGTGATATGTGAAAATGTAGCCATCGAAGCATACAAAATTCAACATTAAAATAATAGAATCTTGTTGTACAGTTATTGTTATAACCAGTCTCATGACAAAGTATAATTGTGAAGTAATCTTTTCATTCTTTATGCCTTGTTTTCTTTATTGGTGCTCTGGAAGATGAAACATTGACATGCAAAACTCAACCACCAACTTATTTTCATTTTAGAGTAGATCAAATCAAATGTGCAGCATATATTTAACATTGACAACAACAACAACAACAACAACAACAAAAGACCATCGATCCACCCTATTAAATACATTAAGTCCAAATAGACCATGACCATCTATATATTTACCGTAAAATTATCACCCTCATGTACATCTATATATGTTATTGGTTGAGCCCATCGATCCACCCTATTAAATACATTAAGTCCAAATAGACCATGACCTCTATCATCCTCTTGGTTCTCTTTCAGCCCAACATCAGAGGGAGTAACTGTGTCTGCAAAATATCACGTGATTAACACTGAGTCTGAAGGAAAAGCCGAACATGCAACTAACAAGAAAATGTTAATATCATTACATTCATGTAACGCCAATTTGAATGATCTGATTTCAAATACTTTATCATGAAAACAATGCAGTAAAACTTTAACAAGATCATATTTATTTGTACACTAACAATTTTTTCCTTTGGTATGTTGTATTAATCACATTTTAGGTTGATAACACCAAATAGTCAGGAATAAGTTAATACATGATGCCAGACATAGCATTTCTTGACTAGTATCTTATGACTTGCACATTCAGTATGCTTTGCAGTTTGCACCAGTATATGAATATCAACGTTGTCACATATAATCATTATTTATACCACCCTAACTAAAGCCCCATTCCACATTACATTCTGAGCCAATAACAACTTTATGATAGCCAAGCACGAGTAAATTTAAAAACAAGTATTTCATTACACCATTGAATGAACAAGAAGCTTCCAGAACTCATGAATTATTTCCACCAGCCAAAATCCACAGTAAACAAATGTATAAATTCAGTATGCATAATATTCATTTTCAAGATTTCGTCCCAAAAATCAAAACCCACTTCACACATTACAAAATTAGCAAAACCCACATGAAATATTATGTCAAATCGAATCATAAACAACCCCAATTACAAAGATAAGTGGAATTAAATTAGGAGGAAGCACCTAAAAGGGAAGAGACTCTGCGAATAGCTTCGGAAGGAGGAGGAGATGCTTCGAAAGGCGTGAAAGTTTTCTTGCAGAGGTCGTACAGAGTCTGGACTGAAGAGGATGAGGAAGAAGAAGGACTTTCCCTTGTCATACTGGAGAACATCCGAAACATATACTGTGAAGAGGGCTTCGCAAAATATCCACTCATAATATGATTTACGCACACAGATTTGAAGGTGAATGCTTGGATTGAGCTCGAGGGGTGTAAAATAAATTGACTCATCGTACGGGTACTAAATTGAATAGAGTTCTCTGTGTAGTGCCCACCCCGCGCGCCCCCTCCCACCCACCCCCGCGCCCCCACCCACCACCCAACTAAAAATAAATGGAAAGAAAAAAGGTAAAAGTAAAATTTCGAAGAGTTTTGCTCTTTTTTATTAATTAATCAATCCGGAAAGATTTTCCTTAAAATTTTTGATATTTACAAAGTTTAGATTAGATTTTGAAGTATATTTTTAACAAATTACGTTATGGTCAAATTTAATAACACAATGGATACTAAAATTTGTATGGTAATTTGTTTAATTTATCAAGTGCAAGTACATTCAGAGTATATTACATGAGCTAAATTGTTAAATTAATTTTATTTGTATTGTATTTAAAATATTATTCCCAACCGTTATTATTCTATGAATCTTATTCGAATACAAGTGTCTGTATTTGTGGTCGACCATTTTCGACAGTAATTTGAGAATATCATCCAAAACTCTAAACTTATATATAATTCAAAAGTTATCGACCGAAATATAATTTCAATATATGTGTAAAACATATTTGTATATTGACCGAATGAATGAAACTACTTATTTTTGCTAAAATTCATTTGATATCCAAGACACTCGCATTACAAAGTTAACAATTTTTTTTTCGTACTTATTTTCTTTTTTAGTACTATTAAGAAATTTTGTTGTACTTGTTTAAACATTTATTTTATTTTTTTGGTAAGAAAAATAAAAAAGAAAAAAGTATGTCATCACCCCAACCAAACAGGGTATAAGTAATTGGGGTTTGTAATTTGAAAAGAAATTATAAAACCGAAGGCGCGAAAAGGGATTCTCTCTCTCTTCTACAATCTATACAGTAGCAGTGAAGTGTGAGAATGGAAGGCACTGAAAGCGAGGCGATCTTCGATTCTCTGAACCTAAATCCCCAGCTCTTCATCAACGAAGTCCTCAATCGTGTCGACGATTTAGTCGATGGCGCCTTCGATTTCTTCCATCAGTACGTTTTTTCTTCATACAGATCGATCTCTCAATTTCTCTATATTCACACACATATGCAATTATACACTCAAATACAAGTACAGTTTTGTTCATTTCCTCAATTTCTTTTATTGATTCATGTTTTAAATTGTATTCGGATGATCGTTACTTAAGAGAAGCTTCAACCCTTTTAAAAATTGAGGGCACTGATAGAGCCGAAGAGCTATCCAAGGTTAGATTCCACCACACTTGTCATTTTTACTTAGTGAAAAATATTTTTAGAATTTTGGTTGCCAGGGGATTTGGTTTAGAGTTTAATTCCTTGTCTATAAACTTAAAAAAAAAAAGGTCCTTGTGTATAAATTTTGTTTTTTGGATATAGATTCATTATGTTGTATTTGTTGATTGATTTTATTTATAGGGGGTAGATTACCTGCGGAATATGATTCACTCGGCTTTGGACAGGCCATTGAGCATGTGGGAGAAATACTGTTTGCGCCACATTTTTATTGTTCCCGAAGGCTTTTCTTTACCCAAAAATGTAAGTTGCCCTCTTTTACATGTTTTACAATGAATAACGTTTTCGCTCTTGAGTTGCTGAGTCTTTTCTATCATTCAAACAATTTGGGGAATAGCAAGATAGTAATTTTGAATTTCTTTTTGATTATGAGCTGTGAAAATGGTTTGAAGATTCGACTGCAGCTCGGGATTGGTAGCTTTGGTCTTGAGAAGCATCAAGTTCATGTGTGCATCATTCACACATTATATTTCTATGGTTTTACTAATTCTAAAGTTCTACTTTCTAGTTCACACATTAATGGTGCTAGTCCTAGCTTATCCTTTGTAGGGGTCAACATTAGCACTTCAATTGGCACAAACATAACATAGGCCTCCTTCAAATTATGGAAAATTAGTAGCATATGACTTTAGCTGCCCTGTGCTTTGGGATGTAAATGTTTTGTGTCTTCTTTCTAGTTGCAGTATAAGACTGCTCATACAATCTCCATCTTATATTTTCTAAGGTGGGATAACCTTTGAGGATCATCGCAAACATTACAACCGATTATAAAAGTGAAATGTGAACCGCTTAATAAATGAAATCTACATAAAAGCCTAGTTTGGATTCAAGAGGTGTCTAGAGTTAGGATGTACATTGAATTTCAAGTAAACCTGATTTTTAAGTGGTTAATGGCTCATGATAGGTTGTAGTTCGTAAGGAGACTACATTATTATTATTATTTGTTTTGGCTGAGAAGGAGCTGATATTGTTTAAGCCCATTCTTTTGGCATTGGACAAGTTGTCTGTTCTGTGATTTTAGATACAGATATATCTCATGTATGTTCTATGAGCAGTTGCATCCACTCTCCTGCTTTCACGGTGTCTTCTAATTGAACTTTGGTGGAAATGTTAAGAAAAAGGTGGAAGCTCGCACAATATCGGTAAAGAGTTCAACTGGAAAGATAGAAGTATAGTTCAACTGGAAAGATAGAAGTATACCGAAAAAATATAACTTTTTTCTTCATGTATTACTGATTTCTCGATTTGTAGTTCGTGCTTTTGTTTGGTCTGACAGACTTGTTTCTCTTTTCCATTTTCTCTCCCTGTTTCGTGCTTTTGTTGATAAAATGTTAGTTGCTCAGTGAAATTTATTTTCCCTTCCCTCAGTTTAGCAGCCATCCACGGCTCTAGTTGTTGATTTATCAGATTTATTGTTAATAGTCCTTTTCAATTTCTTTCTAGAATGAATCATCAGGTGACATTCCTATGAATGTTGACCATATTGACGATAAAGAGTTGGATCTAGAGTTGGACTCCTTGAGAGAGAAGCTCCTTTTGGTAAAATATTGCAGGCTGTAAAAGAGTAAAGATCTTTTCATTTAAATCAAATTTACTGGATAATTTCTACAAATGTGTGTTCTTTTACTAGGTTGGAAAAGAATCCTCCGAGTTGAACAAAGAGCTTCAATCACTGGAAAGACAGTCTTCTTTAGATAACCACCTTGCTGGGCCTTTTAATGAAGCAGTACAGTTATGTGAGCATTTTGACCGCGACATGTATGGAGGTATTTTTGCATGTCTTGTTCAGATCTATCATATAATCAGAAGAATTTGTTACAAATCTGGGTCAACTAGCTAGATACTTAAACTCTTTGATGGTTTATTACCTGATCTATTATTATGTTGTATAAGATTTTAATAGAGGATACAATCAACATTTTGTGTCTTATGAGCCTTACATTAACGTCATAAATTCTGGAGCATCTGATTACTATTTCAAATATTACCTGATCATAATCAACATTTTATTTCCTGATCTATTATTGTTGTGTGTTTGATGTCGGCACATAACCTACAGCCTTTATCTCCATCTTCTAATTCTTTATCTCCATAATTCCATGATTTTCATTCTGATGAAGCTTTTTGTAATCTCTAATTGAGGTTACGGTAATGTTATAAGGGATGAAGCCATTTAGAACATGTACGAAAATGCTTTTTTTTCTTTTTTGAGAATTTCGTTTATCATTTGAATGAAATTTAATTTGGTGACTATTTGAGAAAGAGTCATTTAATTCTGGATCAAGCATGTAGATATCCCATATTGCCATGCACCAAATTTGTTGCTGAAGAAGTTGATGAAGGTATTCTTGAATTTGTCAATGCTGCCTTTAAGTTCATTATTTCTTCACCACAGATCTTATAAAAACTGCATCAGAGCTTCGTGCAAAGATGGAGAAACTGAAAACCAAAAGGATCGAAGAAACTGAACGTATCAAAATGGACAGGATGCACATATCGAATGGGGACTTGCTCAGGTTGAATCATGGCGATGGTAAGAATAATCTGAAATTGGTGATTCCTTCTTTTGCTTATTTAACACCCATACCATATCCAGTATTTCAATGGACGGTAAAGTTCATTCATATCTATTTCATGTAGGCCTGTTGAATGCAGCAGTTGAAGAACTTCAACAATTTATAACTGATATCGAGAGTGTATGATCGTTGCCTTGTTCCTGACAGCTCAGCTGAACAGAGCTCCATTACTATTTGTGACCTTGTATGAATTCAATATTTCCTAGTGATGCTGTTGTTGATGAAACTGTCTTTGAGCTTATGATGATTATCTGTAATGATTTTTTATCCAAACAAATACAAAATTAGTTGTAGAAATAGCAGCAAATATGGTATCTTTAGTTGCAACTCTTAAGTGACGATGGTATAGTTTATAGGAATTACGACCAAAAGTTTCTCTTATAACTCGAGAGGAAAAGAGCTCTTCAAGTATGAAACCCTCAAAATTATTATGGATGTGATTTGCGCGACAAAAATTGGTATTTCGTCACTTGAACTTGAACACATTTTCCTGCTTTGGTTATAAACTTAAAAAATACGCAATCAATAATTCAATAGAATAAATTCTCTTGAAAAAATAGAAGGAAAACAAAAAAGAGGTGATCTTCAGTTCTTCAGTTTCCATTCAAACTACTCCAAATCATAATGCAAATGGTAATGGCTAAGTTCCTCTTTACAGGCACATCAGCACATGACTTATTGAGCGAAGACGGTATAGAATAGTTGCACATTCTTTCTTTCTTCTCTCTCTCTCACTCTCTCTCTCTCTCTCCCCCCCTCCTTAAAAAAAAAAAAAAAAATTGACTTAATTGTCCATAGGACATGTTGGATTTCAATTAGCGACATTAGGTTTTGTTACGTTATTTGTACAGAAAATCTTGAAATCACTTGAGTAGATGCATTTTCATTCAATATCTTGATCAGATTACATGAGTTCCGGTAACTAAGTTAAAAACATATCAATAGCCAAAAGTCTATTAAAAAAAAAAAAAGAACTAAAGCAAAAGTAAATTTATGGATTAAAACTTTTTTTAGTGCATAGAGTTCGAATAATTAGTTGTACAAAAGAATTTAAATTTTATTTTTACTAATCTATTCTTATATAGTAACTTGACATAATAGAAAAAGTACAAAAATAATTCAGTAAGTTAATCGCCAAGTTAACTTATTAATTTATAAATATAGAACTTTATGTATAACTATAAAATTGAGAAACATCTTTTTATACTTTTTGTACAAGTACGCAATATTATTATTAAATTCTAATATATTAAAGAAATTAATAATATGTTATTATTCTTTCTTTATTAGATTTACCAAAATTTTGAATAATTTTTAAATAAGTTATTATTCAATATCCTATCTTGATTCTTGAGTAATTTTTAAAATTTTAATGACTTTCTTTATTATTCAATATTTACTAATTATATCACAAACTCACAGTTATTAAACTATAATTATTAAAATATACTAGAAAATATTTACTACAACACGATTGTATAAACTATTACTATTGTTGGTAGCAAAAATTTAAAACCTCATTATTTTTAGGAATCATCAGTATAATAAAGAGCTAAATCCATCTCTACCTTCCACAAAATTTGTTCGTGTTATTAAAAATCAAGTAGAACTAATCTACAAGCTTAAGTAAACAATTTTTTTTTAAAACATTTTTTTTACATTTTAAATAAACTTTTACTTTAAAATTAACCTATAAATTACTCTAGCAAAAAATATGAGCATTTGACCAGTCGGGTCAGACGCGCTCCATTAAAATCCTAAAACCCTAATTATTAGCCCAGCCCCACGTTCGTTGAAATACCAAAAATCTTTGCTCCAAAACCGCTTAAACCCTAAAAATCTTCCTTCTGAGCAATAAGATATAGAAAGAAGAGAAGACATGGTAAGCGAAAGTGAAGCAGAGAAATCAGCAAACAAGGAGAAGAAGAAGGCATTCTCTTTGGCCCCAATTGCTAAACCCCTTGCTGGCAAGAAGCTCCACAAGCGTGCACTCAAACTCGTCCGACGAGGTATATGCTACGCACACACACGCATATATATTCAAAATTTGTATGAGTTCTATTCATATAATGATATCTGGGTTTTGTTGTACTAATAATCTGGGTCTGGTTGTTACTAATTTTGAGCTGGGTGTGTTTAATTCAGCTGCTGAACAAAAATGTTTGAAGAGGGGAGTTAAGGAGGTTGTTAAAAGCATCCGTAGGGGTAACAAGGGGTAAGTATTCATTTCTTTAGTGCTTGGATTGATTATTTACCGTACAGAGCAATTGTATTTATCAGTATTGGATCGTCATGTGTAATATGGTGCAAAATTGTGTCCCGACTGTAAAAGATTATGTAGCCACAAAATTATTTCGGGTGGAGTTATTGGTGGCTCATACTATATGATGCAAAGTTGTGTCCCAACTTTAGAGAATGTAGCCACAAATTTATTTCGGGTGAGGGGAGTTACAATAGTTTGCTGGTAATTTTAGTGATTTTTTGCTGGTAACCTGTTACTTTATTTGCTCTCATATGAGCCTTAACTAAAAACTGATGATAAGCATGTATTTTCAAATTTGTTTTTTGTTTACTCCTTAAAATACGTGGCAACATTGCCCATGTGTACGTTTAGTTTCATCTATTGAAATCCAATGGAAGATTAGTTGGGAAACTCATCCCCCCTCCTGGCCTCACCTAAGTGTGTTCACGTAGTTCAATTTAATTTGAAGTTATCATTTCAGAATTCAACATTCATCGAACAAGGACCAGTAAATAAGGTTCCAGTTGGAATGTTATGTGATTTGACATTATTATTCCATTTAAATGATATTAGACTTTCCATATTGAGTAGAATAATCATCAGTACTTAAAGTACAGTGGTTAGTTGAAGATATATTCATAAGGAAGATATGTTGGAGCTATGGATCGTCAAAATATGAGGGAAATAGCACTCACCTGAAAACATTTATTATTTAGATTTCTGATGCTTGATTACTGATTGTTCTGCATAGCCTATAATTATCCATCTTAAGAAGGTTGAAATACTCAGTTTTCCGATATCAACTTGGTGTGCTTTTAAATTCTTGGAAGTCTGGACTGAAGTATACTATTGTTATTGTCATGTCATGAATGCAGATTATGTATTATAGCGGGGAACATTTCTCCGATTGATGTCATCACTCATGTCCCGATTTTATGTGAAGAGGCTGAAATACCCTACATCTACGTTAATTCCAAAGAAGTAAGTTGGTTATGTTTCTTGTATCCGTATCATCCAATTATTGCCTTCTCTTCCCTTTTGTGATAACCTGGAGTTTGCTCTTTCTTGGAGATTATGCGTTTCTATCCCCTGGTTCAGATCTTTTTCGTATGCCGTTTATTTTGTTATTCTCCCCCGCGTTTTATTTTTTGTAACTTATTCTCGCTGCAAAGAATTGTTTTCATTTTTACCTTCTGGATGTGTATAGTGTGTTGTATCATCCACCAATTTCCTAGGTAAGATTTGACATCTGACGGAATCCTCTAAATAGATGGTTAGCAAATTACTCCTTTACATGATATTGGACGTGCAACTCCTAAAAGTTCTTGCTGTAACTGGCTATATCTACTCGCTCTCACCTCACCTGTTCAATTATATATTTTGACAACTTTGTATGTTGATACATCGTTATTCAACCTTGCTGCAAGAATTAACCAAACGCCACTTTTTTCAGGATCTTGCAAATGCAGGTGCCACCAAGAGACCAACATGCTGCGTCCTGGTGCTAACCAAGCCCGCCAAGGGCGAACTTGGTTCAGAAGAACAGGAGAAGTTGAAATCTGATTACGAACAAGTCGTATCGGATGTGACCGAACTTGCCAGCACTATGTTTTAGGATCTCATTGTGACTGTAGACCTTTTATCTATAACATGGCAGTTTTGCATATTGGCACATTGGCACATTGGCAAATCGCTATTCCTCTTGCTGATATATGTTAATGTGAATTTTGGAGCTTCAATAGTGCAAATTTGAACCTATAATTACCCTGATGAGGTGTTTCCCATGTTCTTTTTTAGTTTCTGAATTGCTTTCAACCTGCTGGTACTATCCTCCAAAGACATACAAGTTGACTTTATGCTTTTCGTGTACAAAATATTAATGGGGATACTCAAAAATACATAAAGTCTCCGTAAAATAATGTTTCTTTTAACAAATTTGCGAATAAGAGCAAAGGATGTGTTATATGATTTGAACGCGCAAGTAACTAAAGAGTAACATAAATAATGACATAACATAAATAATAATAACATAAAGAATAACAGAAGGATGTGAAATTCGAAATTCCGCCATAGCAGAGAGTCGGACACTATTAGTAAAGGTAGATCAAAATTTCATGATCAAAATTTTTCAGTCTAACATTTTACGGTCTCAGCTTTGTTAGATAGCATGTATTTTCTGAGCTACAAGAACATAGCCTACACAAGGACGACATTGTAAATTTGTAACCAAGAAAAGAAAAAAAAAACAAGAACATACACAGCTTTTGTTACATTGAAGATACGACTCAGCCGGAGATTTATTTTGGTGATCCCAACAGAGTCCGGAACAAGAAGACACCTAAGCCACCAATAGCCAAAGTTAAAATAAATGGAATGCCAGAGGATTCAACATCATCAGCCATTCTCTCATCCGTTGTTCGTTGATGAGACGTCTGAGCACAGTAGTTGCGCAGGAGATTGTTCAAGTTGTCAATTTGTCGCATGATCTGATGCTGCCACCTCACAATTAGCAGTACCTGTTCACACAACTGTTACCACTGTCAGAACTGGATGTCTAAAATTGCATGTAAGTTAAACTGAAGTATGATCAGAGACAACTATCGTAGGCTCAGTGGTAACAACTATTGTAAACTCAATCTCAATCTTATGGTTTCTCATTTTAGGCATTGTATAAGGTAGACGAACTCAATCTTCAGGTTTCTCATTTTAGGCTTGCTTGGTAAAGATATTTAAATACAGTTTAAAAATATAAAGTGCTAGCATGAGGTTGATGTACCTCTTCCATCATCTGGGCTGATTCCCTTGCTAATTGAGAAGAAGAAGAGAAATTGGGTAGTAGTGAACTAGTCAATGAGCCATTGCCGAAGCCAGCCATGGGCAGAGAAGTGGGTCCAGAACCATTGCAGGCTGGAGCCTGCACAGCCAAATTTTGTTGGCTAAAAGAAACATTTCTGGATAAAATTTTCGAATTGAGTTCCCCAATTTGACACGTGAACTCATCCATCCTTTCCTTCAATTTGGAAATTTGTCCCGAGAGTTTAGCAATGACACCCTGAAACAAATAAAGGAACAGGCGATGACACGAGTCTTTTCTTTAAGGAAAAGAAAATATATGAAATTTATTCCATATATTTTTTATGTGTGTGTGTTCTGTATGCAAGGAGGAAGGGAGACAGGATGAAAGGTATTTAAAAGGAAAAAAAGATACTAAAATGGATGAAAGTGCCTAAGCGACCCATAAGCAAAATGTACCAGTACATAGAAACAGAAGTTGCCCACTTCAAGACATAAATATAACCTCCATCATTGTCACAAAAAATAAGTAATAAATTAATTAATTTTGACAGAGACAAAGTTACCGGCTTTGGAGGTGTTGTGGGTGATTCCGGGGTTCTCCCATCAGATCTCTTAGTATCAACAGCAATTTTCATCAGCTTGGGCAGATTTTTGTCATGTTGTGTAGAGTATGAGTGCGACATACCAATACTGAAAAGAAAACAAAATAATTTAAAATTTTTACAACAATATATTTTGAATCTACAAATTATATATCAAAATATGACACTAACCAGATCAATATATTTACACATTGCCCAATTACGAAGATCTAAAATGGATAGGCACTTTAATGAGTGCAGGACCAACAAATTTTGAGAAATTTAGAAGATAAGAAATCACATTAAGTTAAGCAAAGGTATGGCTTCAGAAAAAATTTCAAAAAATTGAAATTAAAATTAACCACCAAGATGAATGGGGATCAGAAGTACCGATTAAGATATCGGCTTCTTTGATCAGCAGATGCCCGGAATAAAGCTTCTTTAGGACTAGAAGCCATATCGTCTATGCTCAGCTTTGTCTTCAAATCCTCTGGTAATGCCTATAGATTGCTGTGATTATGACTAAGTGGAACAAAATCAAAGCATAATCAGTCAAAAGATCATACCATAACATCATTAGCAAGTTTTTCTAGCTGAATTAGTTCAATGTAAGTGCGAGGAACATAAGAACCATCCAATCCCAGCTGCTCTGCAATATATTTGACATACAAACGGTCTCTTCCTTGCACCTATTCACAGAGAGTAAAAAAGGTAAAATGGTGAATGATTAGCTTCTCATGCGATACCTTAATATGCTGAAATTGATCTTCCAGTAGAATAAACTGTTCTCCGAGCACAAGAAATAAAGCAACATATTGTTTCTAAATTTCTTATTTACCAATTCAAATAGTTTCGGACAGGTAAAGATCTGCCATAGCACATTGACCACATACTTAGACCAAATGTTTATCAAGATGGGTTATCAAAGTCCGGAATGAGAAGTTCTCAAAATGTTTGGTTGTCCATAAGAAGGATAACTGAGATAAATTTGAAAGTACACTTATACAGAGAATGGCTACCATATTTTTTATATGCACAGAAATATGTCTTGGTATTTGGTTCTTGATTATTTTTGTTAAGTAATCAGTTTTCTTATAGTAACCTTTTTGTAACGTCAGTATGGAAAAATTTCTGAACTATATTTATCATAGAGATATAAGGTTTAAAACTAAAATGACTATATCTGTAACGGTGAAAACGGACCTTGAATTGGGTGGCATATGAAAAGGAGATTGTAATATAAATGTAAGACGGGACAAAGACAATTGAACTATAAAGTTCTCCCGGTACAAGCTTTTCAAGTAGCCATTATAAACTATCTATCAATATCCTCAAGTAATCAATGCTAACATGAGTACATACTAAAAGCCTACATATGGTAGAAAATTAGGAGTCAAAATTTACACTTTTACTATGAAATCATTATGGACAACCAAAATGTTGTATGGCTTGATAATGTGATACCTGAACATACATGCGATTGATCTGTTCTAACCAATCAGTTTTCATAGACACCCTGTCATCAGAGAAAATACGACTACTTCTTTTGAGAATGGCTGCAATTGTGTATCCTAAAGCCATTAGACCCCCGAGAAGGCGCACACTAACTTCAAAAGTAATCCTAGGAGATATAATGAACGGACCATCTGTAACCCATTCCTGAAAGACAAAGTAAAACAGTAAGTGGATGTTATACTTCTGCACAGTTGCAGTCATACCATTCCAAATCTTTTGACAGGTTACTTTGGCGAAATCAACAAACTACATCCATCAACAGATAATATAAGCGCACATAATCCTATTATAGATTGATCATTTTTTATTATGAATGATATTTGTTGATTCAATAATACTGCCAGAATTTGTTTTGATATATTTCTGTGATTATTGTATGATAGCATCTCTTATATGGCTTAATGTATTTCGAGATAATGGAAGACAGATAATTCCTAGAACTGCAATGGCTGTGGTTGATTCCCTAACCAATCCCCTAACTATGAGTCACCAGCTCATTCTTCAACAAGCTCATGCTCAGAGGACACAAATGAGATTGGACTGAGAGAGGCAATCACCACTATGAAAAATAATAAGCCACATTCTGAATACCTACAAAATTCATAAACAATCAAACTAAAGTAGAAAAGGGGTACCTCAAACATGAGGTTGTATTTTCCATCCCTGTTCCTCATCCTAAGATATGACTGGCATGCTTCAGGATCTTCGCCTGGTGGTAGAAGGTATATATCATAAGTTTCCTCCGTATATTCTCTGTGCTCTTTGAAAAGAACCGTCCTGATTTCATCCTCAGTAATGACCTTTGTTGACTACAGTAACAAACAGCCTAACTCAGTGCCAGAAGTAGAAGACAAAAGGTCAGATCAAGTGCGCATCTGTGCCTTTAAAATTTTATTCTGAGAGAAAGCAAACCTTTAAAATATAAGTGGGATTCTCGAATCCAGCAAACAGGTTGAATTTGTTGATAATTTTTATATGTGCTGTCTGTAGATCTGGCTCAATAAAAGCTTTATACATGGGATATACCTGAGGACAAGCATATCATCAAAACTGTTGATATCTGTATGTGTAAAATTAATGAAGGTAATCAAACAACAAAGAACTTCAAGGAATTAAATAAATTTTAATAAACTTTAGATATAAGACTGAAGAAAAAACCGTTTCAGAAATTTGCTGTATTATCGCTTCAGGTTCTTGTCCAGCACGTTGAATGTCCCTCAAAACCCGTTTAACAAGATCAAAGTGTACTCCACCAGTAATAGATACACGCAGATCTAGAAAAGGCCGTAGTTTTGCACTCAAGGCATATATGCCTTCAATAATCACTATGCGGGAGGTAGGGACTTCGATTGTCCTGTTTTAAGTAATAATGGCAGTCAATTGACATGTCCTAAATATTTAACCCTGTTGTTCAGTAAAATATTTGTTTATGTGAGTAGCCTGAAGGCTCTCATGACCATACCTTCTAGGAAAGAAATGGAGATAAATTACATAGGAAGATAAATACTTTTCAAGAAAGAAAAAGGAATATAATAAGAAATTGAAGTTTCTTTAAGAAGAGTGAGGACAGTTACAGATTTGGCCGATGCAATCATACTAATAACAAATTTAGTCAAGCGGAAGAAGTAATAAGCCACTTAGAATGGATGGTACACAATCACTGTGAAAATACAGCCATACTCATTCATTAAAGGCTAAGTTGACAACCAGTAAGGTATCTAAGAGAGCATGAAAATTAAACATATATACAAAATGACCAAAAAAAGCATAAAATAGCTGAAACTAAAACAGGCTTTTATTTTTTTTCATCCTTGCAGACAATGACACAATAAGGCATGTAGGGTATACATTCTAAGATGTGCCAAACACACATAAAGGAGGGAATTTCAACCTGTAACCTATGCAAGAGCTAGATCTAAAATCATATATAGGAGCTTCAACAGGATTTCCTTCTTTCAGACCACGAAGATTCTCAAGCAAAGTATCATAATCTGTCAAGCGTGGATCTGTCAAACAAACTGTTCATTAGAGCTCCACCATGCACCATCAATCGAGATGGTTACCTCTGACAATGTCATCGGTTGCTTCCATGATAAATAGAAGCTATGGACTCACTGTAGGAAAATATAATAGAACTCACATATATCTGGATGCACCAACTAGAATATTAGATCCATATTTGTCAATTCTCATTTGTGCTACACAGGTAAAATGCGTATAGTATTATCAAGGTTCACTTCAACTTTTGATGTAAAATGATTTAGAGTATTTTGTAAGCAAGCATACAAGGCATTAGAAGAATACAAGAGAAGGTAATGCCATAGTTCAATCTTACTTTAAGTCATCGACATTTATTTTCTGGGTGTGTTCTGGGGAGGGGGAGGGGAGAGAATTCTAAAAATAATTTGAGCTGTTGGGAAACCCTAGGGATATAGTAATTCTTTGGTGGTCCAATTTCTCTTAATTATCCTTTTTTCCTATCACTTACAGAAATTATTTTGCTTTGTCTTCCCTTCCCATATTGATGCTTTCGCAACAGTCTCAACCAAAAATTATCATAAAAGCACTGATCCTTTGCTACCAAAAATTATCAGGTTGAGCAAAAACTAGGGTTCAAGTTTCCCACCAATTTCTGTACCTACTTTATGTAAGAGCACTCATCCTTCGCTACCATTTTTTAATAATTCACCTCGGATGGTGAGTATTATTATCACTTTTTTTAGGTTTAGAAAGACTGGTAATCCAAAAATATGTTGCTATGTAACAATTAACAATCAAACGAAATATTTCACATAAAACTCAAGATTACCATCAAAATTGCCATCAATAACACGGCTAGCATCATTGTAGTTATCCATGGATATGACAGCAATGCTGGGCATAAAGTTGAGGACCTTCTCCGTAAACACTGTCTTTCCAGCCCCAGAGGGACCTGCTACCCCCACTAATATTACACCATCATTCTTCTGAGCTAACAATTGGCATGCGCGGATTACCAAAAAGAAGCCTTTTTCAAAGGACAGGGGATCTTGGATTTGGGCAATCTCATAACGATCAGAATCTTTTCTTCTAACTACTTGAACTTGATCTCTTAATAGGCCACACCGTCGCCTAGGTGAATCAATATTGTGGGAAGTGTCCTGAGCCATTCTATCTGGCATCAAATGCTATGCTGCTGGAAAAAAAAATTGCAGATAAGTCTAACGGTGATGAAGAAATGACAAACAGACTAACATATGGTTTCGTTTAGAAATGAATTGAAAAGGAATGACAAGTTTCTTTGAAAATTTTGACTGGAATTACATCAAATAAAAAGATATAAGTTCTCATTGACGAAAGAGAGAACAAAGAATGTGGATTCTGGGGCACAAGAATTCCTCACAAAGGCAGCCAACTATAGCATGTGGAGAAAACCAGACACTGGTGGAACAGCAACTACCAGACCAATGGAAAAATAAGGTCTTGGATGGTTCATTTCACTAATTATATTACCTTTTCTTCACTCTGTTTGAAGGAGTTAGCACAGGTACTGAACAATGCACCTGATAATCTTCCTGAATTACAATTAACTATAAAACTTTCAAGTTATCTGAAGTATATAAAAATTGAAAAAAATATATATTTCCAAAGAAAACAAGAATTGAACCTATGCGACAAAAAATCAAGACTTCTACGAAATTTTTTTAGGTTATAAGACATGAAAGAATGGTTCTGTCTGAAGAAGATGCAACCCATCCAACACTACAGTACAACAAATTGATTCGCTCACTGTCATTGCAAATTATAACGTTAGCCTAAATAGAAATATTCTATTGCAGTAGCTAAAATAATACTGGGAATCCATATATTAACAGTACGTAGAAAGCGATAACGTCAATATAAGGGATCGCCAACAAACTCTACCTCAAATGTATCATATCAACTCTTTATATGACAGTGGTTATGGATTTAAACCTCAGTAGAGGGAATAATTCGTTTCTTTGGTAGCCTCGACAGAGGCACTATTTTTCAGCTGTTATGGACTTAACCATAGGTTGATTTTGAGCATTATCTTTAGCCATTATACATACCCCAGGAAATTCAAGATTGGTTCTCTATTCTTCTCTACCCAATACAATAATATCATGAAAATAAGCAACCTACAAAAGAAATGCATTGTTGGATAACTCATAGAAATTCAGTTCTCATCATGCCAATACTTCTGATGGATAACAAAGATGTATATCACCTAGCAGCCAGGTATAATTGAACCAGCAACTCCATAGAGAATGTAGTAAACAAAACGAAACTAGAAATACCCAGAAGAGAGATGCAAATTTTCAAAGAGTAACATATTAATCCCACAACAAGAACAAAAAAAAAACTTAAAAAAACAGTTTTCACAATGAAAAGGGGTTAAAAGCTAAACAAGTGAACAAACCTTGACAATTGAGAGTTTATCTCCAAATTAGTGCCCTCCCAGAACTTGTTTTGAAGCTTAATAGGATTTTAAAGAGGGGAGTCTCAAAATCTTGCAAGTGGCGTTTCAAGAACACACCAACCACATGGGGTGGGGGGTGGAGGTAGGGGGTGGGGGTACGTGGAACGGGGGTGAAATGGGTTGAGTTGGCAGGTAGTGATGTAGTTGTATACGAAGATGATCACTTCTTTCCCTTTGAATTTGACACACAACTAAAGTGGCATCACTTTTTGTTTTACTAACAACTTCATTACTACCCCCCAACAACAAATTCTTCATCGAAATTTATTTCTACAAAAAGGGTATGATGAGTATGTGTTCTTAATGGCATCTACCAGTTCCACAGTTTTGGAAGTTTTCAGGAATTTATTGATTGAGAACTGGATAGGGATGGATGATGCTAATAATATGCCACCAAGTTCAAGAAAATAAGAAATTCAAAGCATTTCACATCCTTTTCGACCAGATTGCTATATTCCAAACTTTTGTCGTTCAGTGGCATGATAAACATTCGTGATTGTCCCCTAAATTTGATTTCCCTTTTCTTGAATGTCTCATTAAACTCACGAGGGTAATATAGACTAGTGTCTCACGCCCTCGTGTGCAAATTTATTTTTTAATGATGTTTTGTATTTATATTTTATTTATAAGTGTAATTATATATAATAAATAATAAAAATGTAAATTTATTAATAAAGGTTTGATATTTTGAAGATAGTAAGCAACTAATGGGGCAATTTTTTTCAAAAAGTTATCAACTCCTTATCTTCCAGGTTTTTCTCACTCTTCATATTCTCAATTAAGAAAAACATATTCATGCCGTTATTTTCTCGGCATGTGGCTATTGTTTGGGTTGGATCTTAATGTGCGACAAATAAACATTTCTCTCTCCCTGAGCTAAATTTATTACGGTTATTCTAAGCGGTAAATCTTTAATATAATAGATAAATATGGAAATTTGCTTCATTTATTAATATTTTTCTTTGCCACAGTGCAATTCTAAACCGCGGCATAACAGTTTTCACCTGTGATTTCTAAATTTAAAATGGATTGTTTTTGCTCCATTGTAAATAATTTTATGAAAATAATTAGAAATATAGAAGATTACAAATAAATAGAATTGATCCAATAAGTTATTATATAATCCTACCAGTATGATCGTTATTAAATATTTGCTAAAAATAAGTTGTTTTTTAGTGATCGTTATTCAAATATTTGTAAAATGTTAGTTACTTTTAGTAATTTTAATAGAAAGATTTTTTTTTCTTTCAGAAAGTAAACAAATTTTATCTTTTTTCTTAGTTTGAGTTTTTTTTTTTTTTTTTTAAGTGGAAATGTTCAGCAAATTTAACCTCTCATGTGGAGAGAAAAGAGAAACATTAAGATGGGCACTGCAAATAGGTTCATTTCAATCTGGACATGACAGAATGAATATAAGAGCTATTGCATCAGCTTTTACGTGATAATCTCTATTTTTAGTTCTTCCCCAGTTAAAACCAAGGGAAGTGTATCTTGCATCAGTTTCTTTATTTTGAAGATTCTCTCGTGCCCATGAACAGTATTTCATTGTCACTAAAGACCCACTATTCACAAGACATAAAAGATATAGTATTATTTGATTCAATTGATCCTCCTAAGGCACATGATTTTTATGACATTGCTGAAATTTATCTTGGTTATGATAAAATATTATTACTCTATTTTGTTATGACATATATTAAAGAATCTAATATAAATGACATAAACAGAGAATCGTTATATATATATTTATATTTAATTCTATAAAATAAAAGATTTGTTAAAAAAAACTGGTTTTAATGGCTTAACAACCGAATTTTCTTTTTCTTTTATCTTCGCTAAAGTAGTCCAAGGTAGGAGTTGTACATACCCTTCTTATTATAACTTAATTTTTTTGGTACATCCTTATTATTATAACTAATTAATAGTAATAATCCAATCAATTATAATTTCAATCACCTTTAGTGTTACTTTTTATGGACTAATAGTACTTGATAATAGTACTTGCTCTATTTGCACGGATTTCATTTAAAAAAAAGGATAGAATTGAATTTTACTTGATTGCTGACTTCTGTGCTAAAGCAGATCATAAATCCCAAGCTTAATGGGTTCTGCTGTTAAGTTATATAAAGATCTCCCTCTGAAGCAGCAGAGAAGTCTGCAATCTTGTAAGGGGACACACACCAAATTTATATGTATAGATTTACGCGCACACATGCATATAATCAAAACTGCAAATATGGTACACACCAAACCACCGCCAAATTACAATAGGTGCATGCTTTCCGAGCATGTACAAGAATCATTGGATATACTTAACCTCTTTCTGTGGGGGGAAAAACGACTTGAAAGAATCAAGAGGATTTCAGACAAAAATCTAAAGAATAATTGTATGGGTATGGTGAACGCGTGTTCGCTCAAGAAACAGCTCCATTGGTAAAAACTCATATTTCTTCCTCTTCCACGAGGATTCAAACTCCCTTCCCATTGAAATGATGCAATTCTGAGAAAAACAACCTTGTGTTTGTACATCCGAAGTAGAACTTTAAAACTCCCCAAAGGTAATTCTATAGCATACATCAAGATCAATGAATGTTCATATGCCGACAAAATGGGTTAAAGGCTTGTCTCTTGCTCTCTCACAGCAGTTAGATACAGCAGCTGCAATCCAGTCACATGAACACAATAATTTCCCAAACTCTTGCAACAAAATGTCTTCCGGTTCTCTTCTGGCATCATGTACAAAATGGTTCTGGGAAATAATCAGAACTTTGAACCGCTTTCCAATAAATGGTTGGGGTTTTCAAAAACCAATTGTATTTGCCTCAAACCAATGGAAATGGAAAAAATGAAAGAATTACTACCCGAGAGGGGTCGTTGACATGTGCACACAATTACAGAACAAAAAAGTCATGTCACGGATGTGTGTCTTGAATCCTCCGTTTTATTCACACGGCACATGCAATTTGGACATGGGAATGAATATATGGAGTCGGCAGGTCTTTTCAGTTCGAAGCCCTTTGAATCACTATGAGCTCTCATGCTCAACATTTGCCGCTTAAAGCTTTTCCACCTGGCATTAAAGAGATCAAAATGACAAAAAGAGTATACATCATTGTACTCCTCAACTCCACAAAAGAACTGTTACAAAAGCAGTCCTACTTCTATGATTGTAGCATAAAATGACAACTTCGTTATCATGAGATAACCACTAGTCTATTCAATCCTTTTAGGGATAACTGCTAAGGAAAATACAAAATTAATTTGCATATTTTCAATTAAAAGATATGTATCCAGGCAAATGGAAGGAGATGTGGCAGATTCTAGGTTATGGAACTTATTAGAGTTACTTACAGAAAAACAGATATATATATATATATATATATGTATATATATATATATATATATAAATATTAACGGCCAACTTATGTCTTATTTAAAACTGATTTAGAAGATCTTTTTGTTCTATACGAAGTTCAACTGCAGTTCTTATCATAGTCATTTAGGTGGACTAATTTATCTGGAATATAAAGATAAACAATAATTAGGAGATGATTAGATACCCAATGTTGGGATTGTCAAACAGTAATGCTAGCTTCCGCTTGTCGGGTCTGATTGTCTTCGAGTGGCCACCAAACAGATATCTCCTGTGGCCCAGAAGAAAATGTGGGAAATTTCCACCTTGAGTTGTCACAAATACTTCGCTATGAAGACAGACAGTGTAGTCAATAGCAGCCATCCTGGAAGAGAAGTTCTAGAAGCGGTATATAAAGTCAAAGCATGTCCTTTGGTTAGGCCCTAAAACAAAGCCAAATTAATCCATATAACCTTTGTACCTTGAACGGGGATAGTTCTTCAGCAGATGCCAGCATCTCTTTTGTTTGTAAAAGGGGAAACATCTCCAATAATGGAGCCATATGTCTCGCGGAGTCATATATCTTTCCAGATGCTAAATATATAGATGTACTCTTATCAAAACCCATTCCTCTAAGCATTAAACCTACCTGAAACCAAGAGAACAATACACATATTGACTCATATAATTACTTCAGTCATTTTCAATTAACAGAATTGCTGTTGCAGCAAAAACTTTGCAATTTGCCTTATGTGGAATCGTCTGGAACTGATGTTTGCGGTTTAACTATATTACTCTAATGGTAAACACAACACTGGGCTTTTTAAAGGTTGGGCAGCACATAACTTACCATTTTCGTTCTAAGAGAACAAATGGAAATATTAACTAGAGAATTTTTTTCAGTGATATAAATTAGAGTGGAGTGGCATAAACCTAGTGGACCGTGTTATTTTATGTAAAGAGCATCTAACAAAATGATCCATCATTCCGCAGACAAGGAGTTTCACGAAAAAAGAATGTAGCTATGGTTGTTGTGGGGGGCAGAGGATGGAACTAGCATGCTTCTCACAACTTCACACAAAAACAATTCACACCCTGGATCCATTAATCTCAAAGTATTAGTATTTCCAAATGAGTGAAAACTAAGGTTTACAGCATTATTCTATTAGTACTTTCCATAAATAACATTAAATCAAATTCTTCATTGTATGCTAGGATAAAATCAAATCTTGTTTTTCACTATTATACAGTGTTCTGGAATGCCCAAACTCCCACAAACGCATTCTGGTTTGTGTAGAGCGCTGACAGGGACACCTCACCCTCAGGTCCTCAGCTGAAAAATTCAGGTACCCCAGGTCCACATGCAGATTTAAAAAGAAAAGGTAGGAAATTAATAAAGCACTAAGTCATCCTAACCCCTCTATAATTCCTCATCAACAAACATACACTCGAGATGATTAGTCAGACAGCAATAGTAACACAGTAATGATGTTCAAAACAGCATATATTAAATTTCGATTTCAAGTTTCAACTTTAATAATTTAACAAAATAAAAAACAGGATTCAGAAAACACAATTAATTAGACATATAGGAGTAACAAGTATTACCTCTAAAGGCGTTAGTGGACACTTGCCATTCAATCTAATTGCTCCAGGACGAATAACTCGACCAGGCTTTGTAAATTTTCCCTTCCAACCTCTCTCTCTTGCAGCCTTCATGTCTTCATCTTCTTTCTTTCCACCATCATATACACAACAAGAAAAAGCAACCATATCCTGCAAAAGATGGTCGTTAGTGCTGGTCCTGTTCAGATAACAAACATAATGACTTACCACTCATTGAAACCAACCTCCTCAAAGCGAAGATGCACAGAAATGTACTTTCCACTGTTATTTGCACTGCGTTCTTTCATTCTTGAAACCAAAGATTCACCTAGAGTTAGTAATGGACTAGAAAACCGCAGAGCTTCATAATTTGCCAAGCATCTAAGCCGTTGAACTGCTGGAGGAGCATCAAATGACAAACGATTTGCAAAAGGAGAAATCCTTATAACCCTGAATTAAGTATCCAACAAATGAATAAAGTTCATTGTAAAGCAAAAAATCAAAAAGGAAAAAACCGAGGGGGAGGAAAAGCCCGAGAGGGTGAGAGAGAGAGCAAGAGAGGGAGAGCAAGAGCGAGAGCGAACGAGAGAGAGATTATTCTTTTAGGGGTTAAATTTCAATAGATCTCTAGTTGTCACTGAGTAATTAGTTTTAATTTTGAAGCACTAATGCAGAAAAGAGAAACCTATATGAGATAAGCCTCGCGCAATTTTCTAGGCACTTATTTGGTAAAATTGAATAAAACTTTGATATGAGTAAAGAGAGTACACAAAGCATTTGTTGGGGGTGAGGTGGGAAATCCACCATACGAATCGGGAAAAGGAGAAACGCTTCAACAGAGAGCGGCTCTCTAATATGTGTGATATTGATAAGAAAGTTGAAAGTACAATGGTAGCGAGTAAAAAAGAGGGGAAAGAACATAAAATGTATATCAACTAACTTTTCCTCAAGTAGCCTGGGGAGAACTGTATCCTTGTAGTAGTGAATAGGTGCCCACGCTTTTACTTTGAAATTAAGTACATTGGTCATGTTGCGATCAAACCGTTCCATAAGGTAGCCTGGAATCTTGTCAACCACCCGGACATCACTTTCCAAGGTACCAATAAAGAAACTCTCATCATAGATTTCTTTGAATTTGCTGCACATAGATAAAACACTTAAAAGTTATTAGTGTTTCTAGAGAAGAGAGGTGCCATAAGCGTTTTTTGCTCTTTTTTCACTTAAGTTGCTTGGGTCACTACTCAATCTATGCTTGTAAATATAGAAAAGCATGTATAGAAGGGTAGGAAAAGAAATTCCTTGATTAAATAAACCAGAGAAAAAACAAGGAACAAAAGATGAAGGCAAGCAGTAGCTGGTATGCAGTCCCACTAAACTCCCATGTAACTGTTTGCCAAGGATTTAAATACTGATGAAAAGGAAATATCAGGTACAGAAATTCCTAACATATCAACAATGTGTCACTCTTGACTACCAACTTTACAAAGGGTTGCAATAACTTTAGAACAGGATTTGGTTAATTGCTAAGAGTGACACTACTGAGCCGTTCTGCATGAAGGGTTGCAATAACTTTAGAACAGGATTTGGTTAACTGCTAAGAGTGACACTACTGAGCCGTTCTGCATGAAGATACCATTTTTGAAATGTCAAGTTTTAAAACATATCCATTTAATGTGAAGTGGCATTACACGGTGATCAGAAAACTGTGCATGAGAAAATGTGTAAGTATCCCCAAATTCAAAAACTGGATTTCCTCCCTGCTTTCTGTCTTTCAAAATGATTATAATATAATTGACCCAGTAACCCAAGAATCAATCTGTTAAAATTACCCTGAGATGTGTATAGCATGCATACAGCAGAATATAAAGTTTAATGCATTAGAAAAATGACAAACCACATTAACCCAAAAACAAAGAGTCCAGATCGTGATAAGATTCAGTCATCAGATAACTTGCATATACAAAGCTATTAGATGGGTTTCGCTAAGCAATCTATAACCACATCCCTACTAAAAAAACAGGAGAAACAAAGATGCTCATGAACCTTGGGTCTCTCCAAATGCTATGAAAATGAAAATTAGGAATGAGAAGTGTTGCATTAAGATAACCGGCCACAGCAACTGCATTGCACACCTACAAAATATAGATATTGACAAAGCAGAAAATGCAAATGAGTTAAGCAGCAATGCAATCAAGCAGAAGATGTAAATGAGTGAAATGAATAAATCATATCAAAGTGTAAAGCTGCAATGCGACCAACCAAGCAGTAACGAAAAAAGCAGTTAAACTGAAAATTTACGCATGTCAAAGCAAGATATAAATCATGACGGTTACAGATTTTACCGATGTCCTCTGCTGATTCAAGCCACCATTTGCCTCAACATAAATGTAGCCATTTGATTCAGGTAATCCTACAATGACAGACCACCTCATATCAAGATCGATGTTGGGTGTCATTACCAACTTGAGTGTACGGAGATACACTATATGCAAATTATCTTGTGCATGCAAACAAATCCTGAAAGGCTGAAACCACACTGCTAGTGGATGCTGAGCCAACATAAAATATAAACTGTGTAGACAGAGTACTTCATATGGGTTGAAGCAATTCAAAATATACCAAACGAAGGTGCCAGCGACAGCAAGTGCACAAGTTGATGGTGGATGTAGCCATCACTGCCATACCAAAGTAGTGATTGTGCTATTTATCGATTACTTTTAAGCAAGCCTTTGCAAGACTAAAGGATTAATATCAGGGTGCAAGACTGGAACATGAAGCTGCTACGAGAAGCATCAGAAGTGAATCTAGTCACGTCCTGTCCATTGTGTTAGTAAGGTTGCTATCTCTGCTTCATAAGCAAATTGCTAATCTATATATCCAGTTTTTGTTTCTTAATTTTTCAGAAATCGGGTACTTAATTGTCAGTGTTACAAAACCATGTTTGCAAAATTTCTCTCTCAAATTAATATAAGTAGAAAAGCAAAATTTGAAAACATTATTATTTGTTAGTTTTAGAGTATATTTAACCACCTTGAATCTATACTCTCCCATTTCATTATGAAAACAGCATGCTTATCCTATAATATGAGTATATTCAGAAACATTTCCAGAAAACACAAGGAAGAACCAAGAAACCAATACATACACACACACACACACACACGAGCGTAAGGTGCTGATTCTGATACCATCTCTAACAAGTCAGGTCTAAGCACTCAAGTCCAAATAAAGAAAAACAAGACAAATATATGTATAAATGAATTATTGAATTAATACAATCCACATTCACAATATCTCAATTAGGGTCATCTTAGCCCACCCAAGTGGGCATGGCTGTTGATATTATTTGTATTAACCATATAGAAAGACAAACCTAACTAGAATGTAAAGATATGGGACCAAGCTAATGGTATTTAATTTTTCATAACAAGAAAACATATTGCTAAGTACTTCTACAGTTCTCCTGAACAAATATAAGAAACTTTTGATGAAGAAGGATCAATAATGACGGGGATAGACATCCATCTATGCAAAAAGTTTCTGCTCAACAAATTTCAACTATCAAAAATATGATATTAATATATTAACTAAAAACTTAGTGAACAGCTCTCTCCTATCAACATTCACTCAAAAATACAATGTGGAATAAAGCTTCAGAACCAGAGCAGAAAGAGTAAATTTCTCAGGGCAAGTAAAAGAGAAACCGAAATCCTCAACATGGCAAACATTAACTTTGATTAATTTATGACAATATGTCAACATAGGGCAAATTGACAATGCCATAGCTACATAGATATAGTTTTCATTGACCAATCAAATTTATACAGTATGTAACTACTTTTAAGTTGGAAGTACAAAATATAGACCAGCTGTACCCTAATCCAATTTATCTAGCTCCCAACCAATTGAAACTTTCTGTTGCATACATTCAGTGGCAACATGTCTGCCTAAATAACGTAAGTGCATGTTGGCCCATAATCAAAGCTAGGAGAGACTCGAGCAAACGTAAAAAGACAAAGAAAAACAATTAGGATAGGTACCAATATGGCAGGCGTTTGAGGCAGCAATGAACCAGATGATCTTTGGGAAGTAACCAAAAAATATTATTTAATTTGTACCTTAGTACTAAGAAACATGGCAAGGAAAGTAAGTATAAGAGAGAGAACTTCTTAAGAAAGACAATACATCAATCATTATTTAGCACTAATATATTATCAAGACTAATCTCCATCAAAATTATGCCCACATAAGTTGGGTAAAGTCAGATGCAAAATCTAGACACAAACGCGGGCGCACACACGCAAGGCCACATATAATGACCAGAACTATTAACAGAAAACCAGACCCAGTTGGACATTAAGATCTCACATATCAGTGCAATACATTATGACAAACTAGTCAGGATAAGCTGTTGATGCTTATAAAATAGAAAACTAAACATTTGAATAAATACCGATTATTATAATATCTGAAAAATAACAGCTGAAATAATTTAAAAAGGAGATAATGGAGCAGGCTAAAATAAAATAGAATATAAAGTGCTTATATCGCAGAAGTACACCCCTCCAAAATGCTTAATTTTCTCCACTAGTCTACCTACCACTCCATCAAATCTTGTGTTACTACCTTTCAGCAAGTGGGGTTATTTTTTTCTTTTTTCCTTTTTTTTAAGGATAAAATGAAGAAGATTAATCCATATGAACAATTATAGAGCATGGAAAACCTCAAAAACAAATTTGATCATATTAACTAGTCATGCCTTCTCTAATAGACAATACAAAACATCAAAAAGAAATTTGATCCTATTAAGTGGTCATACCTCCAGAAGACTTTTTTATACAAGGTCTCCACTCTCCACTTTTATAAGAATGTTTCCATATAGTTGAGATCTACAATATAGCAAGATGTAGTTAGCAGTTCATACAAGAAGACATAATAAATAATCAAAAATCAAAATGATCGGTTTACGATCTATCATGAAGATATTAAACTTATATAAAAAGCACACGTTCGTAACCTCAAGAATAATTATTTTAAAAATTCAGCAATCCCATAATGACAAGATACAGGAATAGCTTAGAGGTGCATCACATGACTCCATATTTTGTTAATGCAATAATAAATTTTAAGTCTGCAGTTATATGTTTTACTCGTATGGAAGATAGCATACAGGATATCACTATAAATACACACATACATCTTAATGTACATATCTACATGTATAACTGTGTAGGTATATACAGGTATAAATACATAGCAACCAAACCTCACACACTGCAAAATCCTATAATATATCATTATATTGTGAGAATAGGCCCAAAGAGATTATTTTCATTGTGGAGTATTGAGCACACAACCTATATGCCATAACAAGACCCTTTTTTTATATATGTTTAGTTTTTCTATTAGATGTATCAAAAGAAATGCTTTGGCATCATAAATATCCAAGTGTTTACTTCAAGAAGATAATTGGAAACATTCTTGTGTAATGAGGTGCCAAGAAAGATGCATTTGGGCATTTGGGATCAATCTTATAAATAGAGGGTAAGGATAATAAGGATTTAAGCTATAGAATAAGAGAAGGTTGGATTATGTGATGTAGTACATTAAGATCCTTGTTAAGCTATAAGGAAAAGCTCTATAGAACAACAGGTGAAGCCTACAATGCTGTAAATGAGGATTTTAAGAAGAAATGAAGATACACGACTAAAAGTTGGAGTTGTAGTGCTAGAGGAAAAAAATGTGAATATATAGATTGAGATGGTTCAAGCATATTCTTCGAATACCTTCAGATGCTCGATAAAAGGAAGGAAGAGCCTAAAGCATTCCGGGGCCTGGTATGAACAGCTTAAATGCCAAGGTCTGAACAGCTTATATGCCAAGGTCTGAGCTTAAATCCGACAAAAGCTTATAGTAGCCTAAAGCATCAAATCCAATTGGTTTCTTCATCTATGATAACATCATATACATTTGCGTATCCTACAGAAGCCCATGAACTTCTGCATCTTCACTAGGGAAATAGTCATGAAACGTCATCCTAACAGCATACAGTAAAAACTAAAGTTTGTAATACATAATTCGTATTGTTTACGGATCTTAATTCACTATTTCAATCAGAATTCAAATTTCCAGTTACTACTCAAATTATATTAATTTAATTCAAAACTAATGATATATATATACACTTTGCTCAGTTAAGGATCAATCAAATAAACTGCATCGAATTCTAGGAATTGCAACGGTTCTACACAGGAACAAAATTGAAGAGCTTACAGATAATTGGAAGTAATCGGTGGAGTAATATTTCAAATCAAGTGGGTCGCCGCATTTCCGAGTTGGAACAAATTCAGAGAGAAATAACCAAAAAAAAATTGAAAAATTTAACTAACCGTATCAACGGAAGAATTATCGGCATCCATCTCAGCCCGGAGCTTGGCGTAAAGCTGTGGACTACGGTAGATGGAGCCTGGCGCCGATCGGTGCTTGATAACGGGAACGGCGTCGAAGGAGACCGTTCCCATGTAAAAGAGCATTACGGAAATGTAGAGCAAAGGAGCGAAAAGAAAAATCCCCTGTCGCCGGAGTAAGAGAGAAAGTACGATCCAGGAGAGACGCTGAGGTAGGGTTACGGGAGGTTGAACGACCGGAGAGAAGCGGCCGGCCTTGGAGCGAGAGTGGCGGAGGCGCGGCGAACGCGGCGAGCGATTGGGAGAAGCAGGCGGAGAAGGGCTGTTGTGTCCACTGCCGGGTAGCCTATTGTAGGCGTGCATAGCTTACATTGCTCGATAATTTCAAGAGAGAGAAACCTATAGATACAACATCATATACGTGTCTATGTATATGTAGAGAGAGAAAGAGCGTTTGTAGAGTTGGTGGAGGTTTCAAATTGTATTGATTTTCCAGATTACACAGAAGATGGGAGAGAGACTGTGGAATAGAGTGAAATTGGAAATTGTAGACAGAGAAAGAAAGAGGAGAGAGAGAGAGGTGAGGGCACGTGATTTGAGAAATCTTTTGATTTTTGGTACGTTTTAACGTTTATATATTGTTGCTATATATATGACGTTACATTGATTTAGACTAAATTTGTGAAAAAAATTTATTACTCATTCCTTTTGGATCGGATTGTATTTATTTTGTCAATTCAAATTACTTATCCTATTTGGTATTTTGTTTAAAGTTTTATTTTTTCTATAATTCATCGTGTTTTTTCCACATTATCATGTTGTTTTTAGAAATTTATTTGATCTCAAAAAAGATGATAATTTCAAAAAAAAAAAGAGGATAAAACACCAACTAGGATGTTAGATTTCAAATAATTATTGAGCAAACTTGAAAAATATAAAAGAACTAAAATTTTGTACTCCCTAGCGAATTCTATGGGTTTTTTTTTCATACATATAACAATGTCACCTAATATATTTACAACATTGTAGATTTTGTATCACAAAAATGGTAGACTTGGTTTTCAAAGTTAAATAAAGACAATTAAAATAGACTGGTAGAAGTTTATATTTTCATACATATTCCAAAAAAATAATTATGATATGAGATCTCACGACTAATATTTCAAATTAAGTAATTTTTTTATTGAAAGAAAACTAAATATTCGTTGTAACTATTCAGTATCTCAAATCATAAAATAAGTTATAAACTAAATTAACATAAAAAATAAAAAAAAAGGGGAGCAGTTGGAGTTGGTGAGGGAAGAGATCTCATTTCTTTTTAGTCACCCCATTCCTCATCATCTCTTCATCCCAGTTAAGGTAAACAGTGTAATGTTTCTGTGATCTAAATAATATTATGCGGATCTCGGTGGTGAAACGAAGGTCTGACATTTATTTTTTATAGGTAGGAATTATGCGGATGTTATACAAATTTATTATTATTATTCTATATGTTACAAAAAAATTAATATATTAAGTAACACATTTTTTACATAGCAATTGATAATAGAAAAGATTATATTCAATAAAGTAATTTTGTTTTATACTAAGAAAGAATGAATAAAATCTAATAAACAATGTCATAAAAGTAGATACTATGCATATACAAATTAAATATATACTACATATGCATTTTAAAAATAATTATTGAATATTTATTACTAAGTAGTATTTTTTTTTCACTTTTTATTATTATTTATAAGATTACAACAAACAATAAAAATGAAATGTATGACATATACAAATAATGTTAAAATAATTTTCAAAAAAAGTTTTATAATTAAAAATATTTTTTTTCATATTAGTCCGCCTATATTCGCCTAATCCGCCCAACACGCTTAAACGCATAATTGAGCGTCTAACATAAATTTATGCGTTTTACCTTTCGCCTTCGTGTATATTGCATTTTAGAACACTGATTTCTAACTCATAACTACTTTTTCATTTGTTAATCTCATGCTAATTATTACAAAAGATGACATTTGAGTTATTTAAATAAAAAAAAAAAGTCTTCTCAATGCTAATTTTTCATTTTTTGAAATTTTATAAAATCTTTAACTAATTTAATAATATTATTTAAATTAGTAAAAGTACCACTTGATTTTGAAATAAGACATTTTATTCTAAATAACTTAAAGTAAAAATTAATCCAATACAAAATAAAGACGTTTAATATGAAATGAAGATATTGTTTTATTAACTTTAAATACACGCTACACAGGTTGACACATAATAAGAAAGTGTTTTTTTTTTTTTTTGAATTAGACCAACGATGAGTACGTAATGGATTAGAAATACAAAATATATAATCTATCTATGAATAAAAAAGTTATCTAATAAATTTATAACAAATCTTTGTACATCAACCAATCCTTACCTTAACTTCATCTTGAAAATAATCAGATATAATGTCACTAAAAAAAATATGACACACGTAAAAAAATCACATTATCGCTATTTACAATACGAATTGATATTTATTTTTATAATTTGTTACGGATAAATTTAATTTAATAAGAATAAAGTTTGGGTATCACGTGGCTTTTAACAAGTGTGACAGGTAATTGGAGTCCAATGAGGCAAGAAAGGTTGCAGATGCTTATGGGTTGGCTTTCTTTGGAATTGTGGTTTTCTTACTTTTTTATTTCTTAATTTGGGTGGATGGAAGTTTCTGAATTCGAGGGTACAATAATGCTCTTAAAAATGGAGTATTTATTTTATCCATCCCAAATTTATTTTTACAAAATTAACAAAATAAAAATAAACATTCGCAAAAAGGACTTTTTAAAGTTGTTTTATATCTTTTATCTTCAAATATATTTTAAATTATATACAGAAATGAAATATCAAATAATAGTGCTTAATAGGAAATGCTAGTGAAAATTACAATATGATTTAGGTCTTATAAAATAGGATATAAATATAATGAAATTCAGCTTCCACTTGTAACCCTACCCTTATTTTTGTGAAATGATGAAGTTTTCCTTTTCTATTATTTTTTCTGTTTTAAATATATGCGTAATATTATAAGCTATATAACATATACTTTTCAAATTCAAGACTCCCAGTATGCAACCCATTTTTATTTGGAAATTCAAGACTGCATTTTAAAAATGTAATAAAAGGATTAAAAGATATAGTCAAATATGTGGCCCATTATCCGTTTAGGACTTATGAGGCGTAACAGAGTTAACATTTCGGGATGTTTATATTCTTTTCGTTTCCTATTTTAAGTCATGTACATGCTTTGTACAATTTAACTTCACATCACCAAAATATATATACGGAGGAATGATTTATGGCTATGGGGTAATATTTTATGGCTAAAATTAGTAAAAAAAAATATTTTTAAACTCAATTTCTATTGCTTAAGATTAAAAAAGATGATGAGATATTATAATGAGATTTTTACGTTCGTTACAATTTATATTTATCGTCTTTTTTATATCTCCATCGTCATTGATAATTTTTAAAACTATCGATGAAATATATTTTTATATAACATTTTAATTAAGATTTTGAATATGTCATTTGTCCACATCAAGCATCTAAGATAAGCAAACTACTATGGCTTAGAACCCGTCTCATGTTTCTACTATGACGGTTTGAACTACTGCAAGTTGTTTAAGGTTGTATTCTTCATGCACTGTTATTTAAGTTGCATAATTTTGTTATTTAACAAAAAAGGAGCTTGAGGGAAAAAAATATTAATTAGTATAATATTTTTATAATCATTACTTTCACTCTTTTTTGTTATTTTCACACATAAGTACAATCTTATTATAATATAGACAATACAAATATTTGATGTGTGTGTGTATATATATATATATATATATATAGGAAAAATCTTATTATAATATAGACAATACAAATATTTGATGTACAAATATATATTTTGTATTTTAAATTAGTACTTTTTGTTGGTTATTTTATAATAAAACAAAGAAAATCATATTTAATTTCTTTAAGGTAAGTTCAAATAAGAATCAAACTCAAACCATCGAATAAAAATGGCAAAACCAACAAAATGGTCCCTATATAATTAGTTCACTTTAGTTTTATTTTGTATACTTTTTAATTTTCAAAATATCCCTTGTACTAATATTTATGGTTTCAATTCAATCCAAAAGACTTGACACATCATTTATTTATATGACGTGGATTAAATAAAATAATAAAATTTTAATGACTTAGATTTTTTAAGCTTATTTAGTTAAATTAAATTACAAGGTTACAGATGTCTTTCCATGTTATTAATTCATATCAGGAAGCTCTGTACGTTTTTGTATTTTCAGATCACACCTTTGTACGTCTAATGATAGACAAACTTGATCTATTTTTGCAATGTAAAGATTTGTGTGACAATATTCAACTTAAAGCACAGGCATTGTGTTGCAAACTTTACTAGAAGTAGAAGTGATACTTGCCACTCTTGAATCTAGTTATAAAAATTGAACTTAAGCTTTGTTTGGTTAAATACTCATGACGGAAAATGACTTTATGTGGTTAACAACATTAACCAAACATTACCTAAATACAAAAAGCTTGCTATGCATCTCATTAACATCACCTAAATCAAAATTAAAATAAATGAAGTAGATATGGTTGCAAAAGAACAGCTTGTCCTTAACATTAAACACCTTCATAATTGTTTACAACAATTCACAAGATTACCAAAGTACTATTTCAACCGAAAATAGTAATCAACTCTTTCCCAAAATAGGTATGTTAAAAAATAAAATTAAGCATGACATCCCAAAAAACATACCATCTTACTAAGGTTGTCTTAATTACTAATTACAGTGAAATAGACAAAAAAAATAAATGATGAAACCCCACAATGAACAACTAGGACTTGATTACTTATGGCTTTATCTTTTGTGACCATCATGAGTTGCTTGTGATCCAACTTTCTCCTTAAGCCCTTGTGACCTCCTTAGCTGGTGACTTGAAGAGGGTTGGCTGCAATGAATCATTTTGACTAGAAACGGTACATCATTAAGAGTCACTGACCTTTGATTTTGACCCTAAAATAATAAAGAATTACATTTCATTTTCTTGACAACATTTCCAATGATACTAATATGTAATTAAAATATGGTATTCCGTACTCACAATAAAATATGATTTTCCAGATGTAGGGGAAATATATAAAATTTTCTAACCACTCAACTTCATGTTGCACACCCCCAAAACCAAATCAATCGATAAGATCATTTTCCACCTCATTATTATGCATCATATTATCCGTACCCAGATTAGATTCTACATCATTGTCATTATCCACATCTTCTTCATTCTCATGCTCAGCATATACTTCCATGTAGCTATCATTATTCTCTACTTGCTTTAACCATATCCATGACTTGTTCATCATTCCATATGAACTTGAGCTCACTTAAATTACTATTAGGTTTCTTCCAAAACAATTTCGCAATTAGTTTGTCCACCATTGTTTTCACAACTTTAACTAATACAAAATAATACAACGATTTAAAACGGTTATTTTTCTCAATATATTTAGTTTTTTTTCGAAACAATATAAACTCACTATCATTGTGACTCTCTAATTTAAGATCATCCGAACTCATGTTGTCATCAAAAGAATAAATCAATAAACACAATTAGACAAAAAACAAAAGAAAAGAAAAAAAATACTTACTACCGATACATAATGCGACAAACTAAATTCATAAACGACAAGCAATATTGATTTATATACACATACAAACATGTGCATCATCTTCTACTATATAAAATAAATTATATAGCACAAACAGAAAGTACCGAAATTGTATAAATATAAATTTTAACCTTGTAATTTATATGAGAACGAAAGCTTGATATAGGTTTATTTTATAAATTATATAACACAAATAGAAATACAAATGAATCATTACTTATTTGAGTCCATATTTCAGTCAATTCGTACTTCAAATTCTATTTACTTGAGTCCAGGTTTCGCCAAATTCGTTCTTTGAATTTTTCGTTTTTGATTGTTGGTAAGTCTGAGAGAAAATTAGGGTAATACCGAGTTTAAGGTTTTTTATTTGTAAGGGAGGTTTTTATTCGTAAGGGGACTTTAGGAGTCTGTAAATGTGAAACTGTGATGTAAAGTCATCTTTAACCTCGTAATTCAATTAAATAAGCTTAAAAATTCCAAGTCATTAAAATTTTATTATTTTATTAATCTGTGTCATATAAATAAATGATGTGGCAAGTCTATTGGACTGAATTGAAACCATAAATATTAGTACAAGGACAATTTTGAAAATTAAAAAGTACACCGACTAAAATAAAAGTGAACTAATTATACATGGACCATTTGTTGGTTTTGCCAAATAAAAATAGTTTACAAGGATAAAATTATAAAATCTTGTGGTTGAGATGATTCAATAATCTATATTATTAAACAAATAAAAAAATTAGTATTCTAATTCAGATTCAGATTCTAGTCCATTCAACTTGCTTATTTATTATGCAATTTTTATTCAATTTTATCGAATAGAACCTAAATCTCTCAAATTTCCCCTAAAATACTATTTATACACAATAAAAAAGGCGCACACAAATATAGTCCATGTTGGATAAGAACTTTTGCGCTAATAATGTTGTAATATACGTAGTCTTATTCACTTTTATTTTTCAATATTTAGTCAAAATATGTCACAAAAGTTAAAGAGGGAATTTACGGTAATCAACACGATTTGATATATCTGAAGTTGGACACATTTTGATTTTTGAGTCGAATAATGATATTTTGAATTTCAAAATTAATGTTAATTTAGTTAATATCGTTATAATTTGTAAAAGAAATATTTAAGAATAACATTATTTGCATTTAAAACTTTTATGAATTAAGTAAAATTTGAATTATAATATACCATCATTTAACTCAAAATATCAAAATATATCTTTAACTTTGAATAAAGGGAGTAAGTGATATTATATTTTGATGGACACTGTATATCAACTGGGATTTCAACAAGTTGAATCGTTTCAATATATGTATGACCAATTTAAAAAAAAAGTTATATTAAAAGAGAAAACATAAGTTATAATGCTAAATAAAAGTATCATTAGTTTTTTCAATAATTAGGTGGATTTAAGAAATAAAGAGAGTTACTGCAAAAAATGAAGAAAAAAAAAACCAGACTTTTGAGGGGTACGCGGTAACAGCTCTAAAATACATGTGCAATAATGCACCCAAGAAAAACTACATGTGCAAATAAGACTTACAAACATGTGCAATAAAAAAATAGAAAAAAGAAAAAAGAAATTCAAAAAATACATGTGGTTGATTGCCGGTGAAAGATATCCCAAAGACATAGAGCGAGCGAACTTGTTGCAAGAAATTCTATCAGCCTAAGGCATTGATTTACGTTTTTCGATACATTTGTACAGTAATTTCTACTAATTTTAATATACATTTATTGTTAGAAATAGACAGAGAAAGCAAATTGAGATTTGTAATTGTTGTGAATTTACACAATTACACACACATATATACATTATACAGTTTAGAGAGAGAAAGAGAGGAGAGAGAGAGAAAGTGGGAAGAGGGCATTGCCATTGTTAGATTTACGAAAATGGGGTGCTCAATTTCGGGACTGAACACGATGTACGATGCGGCTAATAGAGGAGGAGATGTTTGGATCAATGAGAATCGTTTCAGGATCGTTAGGCAGCTAGGTGAAGGTGGATTTGCATATGTTTATCTCGTGAAGGAGATCATTACGGACGCATCTTCTGGTAATCTCAACAAGAAATTAAAAAATTCATCTTACATTTCTGGTACTTCCTCTATCTCTCTTCCTCAATTTCTCTGTTTTTGATTATAATTTTATGCATTTATTTTCAATTGGCGCTATGTAATTGGGTGATTATATGGGAGTATGGAGATGGATCTATGTTGGTGTTTTGTTATTTCAATTTGAGTGTTTTATCTCAGTAATGCTGACATTTTGATTGACAAAGGAGGGAATTGAAAATTTAAAAGTTCGCTTTCATTATTTGATCATAATTGATTGATATTTAGATGTAAATACAGAAGTTGGATTGTTTCCGAGTTCATGCACTATATTTGTTCTTTGATGAAATTATATGAACCTAAAATCTGATCTTGGTGTTAGATGGTGTGAGTTTCGAGCTTTCACTTGTAATTGGTGGTTATCTTGTAGTAGTGGTATATGGGCTGCTCCAGTTTCTTGAATCATTCAATTGTTTGTGTGCTCTTTCTGATAGTTTTGATGTTGTTAATAACTGCAAAAATTTATACATATTTTGTAATTATTAATATGAAATTTGCCGGTGATTGATATACTCTTCTGATGCATCCTTTCTCTTATCACTTGAGTGGAACCTCTTGCATGTTGAGGTATCATCACTGCAGAGTAAATCATTCACTATCTTTGCAGTATCACCATTACATATTGAAAGCTTTTTAAGTATCTTTTTAGTTTCAACAAAAATAGAAGGCATATCCAGCATCATGGCCATCTTTTTTTTAGACTTCTGGTGGTCTTTGAGCTCTGACGGCTATATTGTTTATGGTCAGTCATACGCGTGCCCTTACTCATGTAGACTCATAATCTAATCTCTATCCTATAGTAAATCTTAACATAGGAAAACTCATCCTATATGAATATATCTATCAATATTTATGTCTTCAACCATTCATGATCAATTTATGGTTCAGTATATATGGAGATTTTATAACTTGCAAGTGGAATTTTTGCTTATACGGGCCCCGGTCTGTTCCACTTTTCATCCAATATGTGTGCGCACACGCTTGCATGTGGGTCTATTTCATGTTTGCAGGAGAATTATTGTATTTCTGTTTTTCTTTTCTAAGCTTGTTTATAGTTTTTGCTTCATGGGTTATTTGGGTATTTGTTAAAAAAAAATCCCCGTGAATTCAATTACATGTCCGGATTTGCTTTATATGTTTTCATTTGATTATTTTTGGTATCTTGGTATAAATGAGTTTCGTGTGTGGAAATTTAAGTTAATTCTCAGTAATATGTTTTATGGAAGATGAATATAAAGCTTAATCTTGTTTTTGATTTGATGTGCAGATGACGGAACTTATGCAATGAAAAAAGTTCTCATCCAAACTAATGAGCAGCTGGAGTTGGTGAGGGAGGAGATCCGTGGGTCATCTCTTTTTAGCCACCCCAATCTGCTTCCTCTCCTGGATCATGCTATCATCTCGGTGAAGGTAAATAGTGTTATATCTAATGTTTTTGCTTGTCCATTAAAGCTACTTTTTTCCTCTGCTGTTCATGGTTCTCTACTTCTCTTCTGAGATGGTACTGTTTTCTTTGAACATTTCTCTACTTTTGAGGTGGCATTGTTATAGTGACTATGTTCAACCTTAATGATGCTAGGGTTGGATTTTCACTTGAAGGGTCTTCAACATCAATATTGTATTTCTTATTGCTGCTAATAGCTCATGCAGTATACATACATATATTATATATACAGGATATATATAATGTGTGTGTGTATTTATACATCAAATTTCATAAGTGACGAATGCACCCCAATTTCTATACTCTGTGCTATGCTTTACAATGTACTCCTTTATAACCCTAAAGTGAAAAGACCTTTTGCATGACATTGTCTCTTATGTGATATATCAAACTGAAAACACATTAATTTGAGTTATGGAACTTGCCGCGTCTTGTAGAGACCTTGAAGTTATTACATACAACTAATCATTTATGTGAAAAATTGGTTCTGTTGCTTATATAATTTCATGAGGCAAACCTCCCTATTTTCCCTACTGTACTTGTGCATGCACTTTTTCTTTTTTAATGTTTATATTTCAAAAATATATTTTCCCTTTTGTCAGGCCACCCCTGAGCAATCTTGGACACATGAAGCGTACTTGTTGTTTCCAGTTCACTTGGATGGAACATTAGTAGACAATACTAAAGCCATGAAAGCTAAGAAAGAGTTCTTTTCTACATCAGATGTTCTTCAAATATTCCGGCAGGTAGATAAGAATTATATCAATGTAGCACCCTGTTTCTTTATGAATATCCATCTTCACATGTTTAATGAGAAATTGTAGACTTAATTTTGCCTTCTCTATTGTGTTATATATTACATTTCCAAATTTCCAAACAGTTTCTCAACATCGAGTTCATAAACAATGAGAACATATGCTTGCATTTGGTAGGTAGTGGAATTAAGGGTACTTAAAGGCTTTCCAGTCTTAATGCCAACCTAAAGTGGTTTTGAATGCTAATTATTTGGTTTAATACAATAAAGAAATTGGTGTGCAGCTTTGTGCAGGACTTCAGCATATGCACAATCTTGAGACTCCCTATGCACACAATGACGTAAAACCTGGTAATGTTCTTCTAACACGTAGAAAAGGTCAAGCACCTCTTGCAGTACTAATGGATTTTGGAAGTGCCCGTCCGGCAAGAAGGCAGATCCACTCTCGTTCAGAGGCGTTACATCTGCAGGTTCCGACATGTTTTATTTCCTCTTTGTGCTAACTGCTAAGTATATGTTTCATTTCCTTTTGCATTTTGTGTTTCTCACACTTGTATATGTTTTTGCTCGGGTTTTATTTCGTAGGAGTGGGCATCTGAGCACTGTTCAGCACCTTTCCGAGCTCCTGAGTTTTGGGACTGCCCTAGCCAAGCAGACATTGATGAAAGAACTGATATCTGGTCATTAGGTTGCACTCTATATGCTATTATGTAAGGGCCTCTGCTACCATTTCTTGTGACCATTTGTCTAATGTCTCATTTGCTTAAACAAGTACAGTATATGGTTTCACCTTTTGTCACATATTCGACTCACTCATCGGTCATAATGTACATTACTATCTGAACATCAATTTGCAATCTCATGCTTTGGAGCTCATATGTATCTCATGAGGTTGAATCAAAACAGAAAATGTTGAGACGTAGTTTCCAAACTCCCAGTCAAAACTTAGAATAAATTCTTGGATAATGGAAAGGAAACGGAGATATAAAATCTTATGCACCAATCTAAAATTATTTGACAATAATTAACAACTAAGATATATTTTTTAGTACAGAACAACTAGATTTATCTTCATGAACCTTTTTTTTTCTCCTCATCTTTTACTTCCCTTTTTTGTGTACTCCCCATCCCAAATGTAGCATATAATTATTGGTGTTTTTGCAATTTCCCAGCTAGGGTAGCTAACTTAATGATGGGCCTATTTAGGTTATAGTTTCGTCGTAGTTTGCTACATTCATAATGGCTCTATCTGTAGGTACGGTGTATCTCCATTTGAGTATGCACTTGGGGAATCTGGAGGAAGCCTGCAGTTAGCTGTTGCAAATGCACAGATAAAGTGGCCGGCCGGGCCTAGTCCTCCGCCGTATCCAGAATCGCTTCACCAGTTTGTGACATGGATGCTTCAGCCCCAACTCTCAGTTCGACCATGCATAGATGATATAGTGTTTCATGTTGATAAATTGATCTCAAAGTTTTCTCATTGAAGAATCTGGAATCAGAAAAATGCTGCATTAGTTCTTTTCTAAGATTAAATATCACTTACCAGAGCTTGGGTAATTTATGTTGGTTACCATTCATTTTGTTTACCTGTATAAGGACGTATAGAAATTTTCGGCCATTAACAAAAATATTGGTCCTAGTTTTAGTAATCTTGATTGCTTTAAGTTTATATATTTGATATTTGTATTAGTTAAAGAAAACCTTAAATATCACAATCATGATTTGGAGAATTATTTACATAAATCGATAGCCCGTTTCTTCTTGTTATTTTGTGACAGTGTGTTGGTGGTATGGGTAAGGGGAGGGATTCAGTCTAAATTACCATTATAAGAAACATGACTATAAATGAAAATTACAACAAATGCAGTGAAGAAACATTTGCACGTAAACGTAAGTGGTTTTAGATATTAAGACTCAGTAAATGTTCTTAACGTCATTTTTTGTAGATAATCTATAAATATCATTAAAAACTCTTTTTTAGGGTGGTTGTATACTCTGACCTGTTTGACTGTTTGTATGTATCACTATAAACTCTTTTTATGACGGTGATATACCGGGAGTCAACTTGAACTTTTGTTAAAAAATAAGAATAAAAACATTTACACTGCTCAGATATGTATCAATTTAAGCATTTGAAACTCTTTGCAACTGTGAATGCTTAATTCTATGATGAAATGCAAACTTGAGTAAAGTTTGGGGGTCAAAATAAGATATCATGCCTTATCTCTCTATCTGGGGACATTGTTCAAATCGCCCCTTTACTGTATAATACTTGAGGACCAAGTATCACTTGTCTCTCCAAACACCACACAAACTTTACAATTATCATCAATCTTTACTTTCTTCACACATCAAGCTCTCATAGTTTCCTCTTCATACATTTGTTCTTGTCAATTTGCTCTGTTTTTCCTCTGTTTCAGCTCTGTTCTACACACACAAAACACACATTGTAACCCACTTCATAGCCATGGAAATCAAAGCTTACAGAGTGAAGAACCAAAGACTTCCTCCAAAGAGAGGGCAGATCAAGATGAAGGTACTGAGCAAAATCTACAAAACCACTCTGTTTATTGTGTTGGTTGCTGGTCTTGTTCCCAAGAAAGAAAGAGAGAATTAAAGAAAGGGGAAATGAAAGGCTTTCGTGAATCGACTTCCACTCCAAACTTTCAGCTCAATTTGGTGCATTTGGCTACACCGTCTCTTATTCTCCCCTACATCTTGTATCAGGAGTGGTTTATTTCGCCATTTTTTATTTTATATGTTTTGTAATCCACAATGCAAACTTATTTTTAGTTATTGCTGTCAGAGGAATTAAATCCTTAAGAACACGTAACAATTCTCGGGACATAATATGTATCAAATGGAGCATAAATTAGAATAATTTCGCCCATCTTACTTGTATCTCATTCTCTCTAAAATTTATGGTGACAATTTAGAGGAATTGAAGCAAAAATAGGACAATATACTAAACAGTTAGCTTAGGGACATATATAGCTTATTTTTCATTGAATATAGCATTGATTTTCTTCTTCTCTTGAAATTATTCTAGGGAGCAATTATCTAAGGAATACGAAACAATACAAAATAATACCATAAAAACTGTACGATATATTCAAAAACTTGGAATTTACATTTGTGGGCCATATGTTATTTCACTAAGATTAAGTGCCTATTCGTTACAAACTTATTTTTTCCTAAGAAGTTATTTTATTTGTAGAAATATATTATTTACGTGTTAATTCATACTTTTTGTTTTTATAAAAAAGAAATTTAATTTCTAACCTAAAGTTATAAGTTCAGAAACAAGTTCTTTCATTTTTAGAGTAAGTAATAATTTTAACATTTAAAACCCGATTTTAAGTAAAATTAATGGAGAACACTTTTTAACTTCAAATTTTAGTCTACATCAACTTTAAAGTTTAAAATTAAGAATTTATTTAAATTATAATAAAAAGGTTGTTCATGTACAGACCCTAACTTCATCTTTCTGTATTCAACCATGGATTCATTTTGTGTAGATACCATTTGAAATAGTTTTCTTGTCAATGGGCTTTTTCCTAGACAAAAATAAAGTTTATGAATTTAAAGAAAATTTTCTCATATCGTATTTTGGGGATAAAGAAAGGACAAATTGTTCAAGCTGTGACGCTGTGCTACACTGCCCCATGAACAAGCTCCACCCAGTCCAGTTAGCTAATTTGTGTGTGGTTTTCAAAAATGAAATTGCACTTAAACTTAAATGTCATTGGTTTGGACAAATCAAATATTCCTATATTTTTTTATAGAGACTTTGTGACACTAGAAATATTTTAAAAAGTAAAAATAATACTCTAATTCTACGATAAACTACTCACTTTTTACGTGCACATACAATATAATTTTATATACAGTGCACACGCGATTGTATGCCATAAAGCCTAATGTTCTTTAACGCAAACACCCTAACATAGTTGCTCTCCAATACCTTTACCAAAATATTCAGTTAAGATTTCCGAATTCAAGATGTGCGGTTTCAAGTTCGATTCTCTCCTCTATTTAATAAAAACATAAAATAAAAATAGAACTGATATTTTTTTTTTTGGGGGGGAGGGGGATTTGGAACTAATGGGTACAACCTAATATTTCATAAAGAGTTTATTTGGTTTGTAAATAAATTCTTTTGATAATATTCTTTCAAATTAGGGACTCTAAAGAAAGTTTCCTAATTGCACTGCCATAATACCACTTTTATTAATATGCAAAATTCAGACATTTTTTTTCTTTTGATGAAAGGAAAGGTCTATATATATATTTTACACACTAGTAGTCTCAATTTAATGAGCTGGTCCAAGAATCTCTGGCACATACACGCGCCCACATATATATATATATATATATACCCACATGAAGGGATGACTGATGAGTGTCTAATGAAAATAGTCATTTTCCTATCCCCCTAATCAGTGGACCATACCTTAAAGTTACTGAGATCTTGCAATAGGTTCTTTGGTTTCAATTCCAAAAGAACTCAAGGTTAAAGAATAATAAAATAAATCAAAAATAAATAAAGTCAAATTAATTTTGCTAGACTTTTCTTATATTGAAATAGAAATACTTTTGTTTGACCTTGGCATTGACTACTTGTATATCTTATTCTTCAGAATTATAAAATGTGGCAATTTTTGTTTGCAGGCAATCATATTGACCACTTTTTAATAATGAACATTGTCCCAAATTAGAGGCACAATTTTAATGCAGACCACAAAAGGTGAAGGTGGTGAATAAGACCTTTACAGCTCCAAGTAGTTTGTCAATTTGTCCTCTTCATCAAAATTATAATCAGCAGAAGGAACAGTTCAACTTCACATGGAACACAATGACAAGAACAAATAGAAAGAACATAAATAAATGTATATAATAAACTCAGAATATAAAGATAGCCTTAAAATTTAAGATTTAATTTCTTTAAGTTCCCTTGTATATAAAAGGTAAGTACCAAAAAATTTACATATTTTCTATATGGCATTATTTATTCGAACAGAGTAACTACCAATTTTACTTTGTTTTGGAATTTATATTTGCACACAAATAAGAATATTTATTGGCTTGTGATAAAGTTTTCTGAATTTGTTTGTTCTTTAGTTTAGCATCAAGGTTATTTTCAGAAAATAAAATTGTTAATTTAATGGTGTATATCTATATTGATGTCAAGGCTGTATAAATATATATATAAACAGAATCATTCAAGAAATGGATTTATGAATATGACAAGCAATAAGAATAATTCAAGGGACCAACTTATCTGGAATAAAGCTAAAATAAAGTGAATGGAAAGAGTTAAAAGTAGGCAACTAAAATGATAGCTTTAAAAGGAATAGAATTAGAGGAGACAGAGAATGCCCCATTGCCACCTGGTTCTGATATCTTAAAAACACTCTTTTGTTCCTTCACTTGTAATTGAAGAAAAGGACACATCAAGAAAGAAAGCAGCCAAATATTAGGGCTTCCCCACCTTTCCAACAATAAAAACAAAAATGCTGACATCAATTTTATTTATTGAAGGTTTACTCCCATGTGCTCATTTCATATTGTATTTATGACCTTGACTGACTTCAACTTGTGACATTAAACTCTCAATGTACTCAGAACTAATACTGCATTTCATATTTTATTATATGATGATGATCATCATCTAAATCAAACTTTTAAAATACATTGCGGTTGTTGAGTTGAGCTGAACTTAACGGATCGTATTTATAAACGAATTGAGCTCGCAATTTTTAACAAACAAAAAATAGTTTTAAAAATTAACTTGTTTAATTATTTTAACAAGTCGATACGATTATACGAGTCAAACAATGTAAACTAGTCAACCTTACTTGAGCATTTCAAATTCGAACGAACATGAGTCGAGTTAATTGAATTTTAAACTAACTAAACATGAGTTTGTTCTCGAATAGGTTAGAATCATTTATAACCTTACATTACAAGTTATCAAAACAAGCCATGAACAATAAATTAAATTGCTTATTGACATGTTTTCTGCATTTAACATAAAAAATGTACTAATACTTCAGTTAGAGCTCAAGTCTGTGCTCAGATTTGATTTATTTTTCAGTGATTGGGTTTGAACATGAATGTTACAACTTTTGTAGAATGTAAATTATTTTTTAACTATAAATTCAAATTTAGTTGCCAAGTATTCTGAGTTTCAAACTTTAAAAGATGTTACTTTTTTTGGTAGTAGATAATATATTACTAAATTAAGATTGAAGACTACTCTGTCCTTCAACATCTTTACCATTGTCTTTTAAGTTATACTTGAAGATAAAAAAAAATACATATGTCCAATAGTCTATGCAGGAGTTAAAGCATTTGTTCCAATAGACAGAAACGAATGATTATCAATTGTCTCAATATTTTTTCATCAAATTATGTTATGTTTTAAAGGATAAACCTTAACTTTGATTTCTCTAGAACTAAAAATAGAAATAAAATTGGATTGAATAACACAAAAATATTGCATTGCCGCCCAAAGCACTTGTATAACAAATGGGGTTCAAATGTTCAAATTGCTGGAGTTAATAATCCATACAAAAGAAAGTTGCATGATTAAGGTGTACGTCTGAGCTATGACTAGCTGGAAACGTTGAGACAGTTTGTGTGTATTGACTGAGCTAAATCAGTAAATATTGTAAAACCCTATTAAAAACAAAATCTTAATGGAATAAATACGTAAAAATATCTTCAACTATATACTAGTTTTCATTTTAGAAACCGTTCTTTTGATGTTTATAATTAAGTAATTCAATTATGGTTAGTTTTCACTTTACTGATTGTTATTTTTATTTTTACAATTAAAGTATTCAACTACAAGTTAATTTTTACTTTAAGGACTATTCTGTAATATTTTTAATTAAGTAATTTACCTATTATATTTTCTTAATATGGTTTAAAATTTGATGAATCAAAAGCCCTTTTTAATAAAAATCATCAATTTTTATTTATTATTTTCGTTCAATTACTCAAATTTTAATGGACATATCATGATATTTTTATTATCCATTGATGACATGTCAATCAAAATCATTGTTTAATGAAAAATATCATTAAAATAGAGTAATTAAAAGAAAATAATAAAAAATTACAACTTGAAGAAAATTGAGTCTTTTTTTTAATTTTCTTTCAATTACTAAATTTTAATGATATTTTTTATTAAAGAATGACTTTAATTGACATGTCATCATAAAACATTAACAAATAATAAAATATGTGGACATGTCCATTAAAAATTGAATAATGAAAAGTAAATAATAAATAATTATGTTCAATAAAAATGCCTTTAATATATCAAATTTTACATCATATTTAAAACATAATAGATAAATCACTTAATTATAAAAATTAAAATAATGATTTATAAAGTAGAAACTAACTTATAGTTGAATTCCTTAATTGTAAAAGTTAAAAGAACAGTTATTAAAATAAAAACTAAACATAGTTGAATCTCTTAATTACAAAAATTGAAATAATGATCTTAAAATGAAAACTAATACATAGTTGAAGGTATTTTTCTTATAATTATCCCAATCTTTATTCATTAATAAATGTAATTTGGAAAGCACTTATAAGAATACTTCCATATAAATGAATGAGCAGCATCACAAAATTAAATGAATAACACATTGCTGTTTATATTAATATTAAAATCGTAGATGTTAATCAAAGAAAAATAATTCTCCATCCGATACACAAAAAAAAATTATATTTGCATTTTTTTAATTATAATGCTATTTTTGTAAGATTTTTCATTACAATCCTTATTGCATCATCAATTAATTATTTATAACAAATTTCATTAATTTTTTTAATTATTTAAACATGTAATATATATATATATATAGAATGGAATAGTACATACATGTAAGATGTAATATATATTTAAATATATAATTTTAATATCCATAAAAAATTAAAATGTAATTTTTTTATAGAAGATAATAATACAATAAATGTTTGGATTGTGAAAAGGACTTCTGCTTGGATAGGCTCATAGGTTTTTCACAAATTAAAAAAAGAAAATAAAGCTGATTCAATATGAAGTTTTCACTTATCCTCTCAATTTCACTTGACATGACAGAGAAATAAATGTTGGAAGAAGCATGAATGTGGCTAATAAACAGGTCCTTTTCACAAGAACAAGATAAAGGAATAATTATTTTTTAAAAAATAAAATAAAACAAGAGAAGAAAGAAACAAAGAACAAGAAGGAAACCAGTCCTTTTCAAAAATATAGTGGAGGTGTATTTAAGAACAAGGGTCACATATTCTCTTTCATCATCATATATATAGCCTCTAGAGTTATAGCTAGACTATGCTGTATAATCATGTGTTAAAATTAATTACCCACTTCATCTGTTTTTGCATTCAAAGCTTCCTCTGCCCCCTTTCTTATTAATGTCAAACGCAGAGAAATAAAGTTGATAGCTAACTTCTCCTTCAAATTCTGTCCTTCAATATTAATTCAACAAACTAATGAAACCAAAGGGTCATTTTTTTCATATCATGTATTTTCGAAATAATTTTCAAAAAACGTTTGTTGATCGAAGACGTCTATTTTTATAGAGAGTGTGTGAATTCTTCATTTTTTCTCACAAAAAAATAGTTATTCATCCTTAATAATTTTATAGAGGGAGACCGATATGTTAGTCCTATATATATAAAAATAGATATATGTACACATGCATGCATGTGAGTACATGTACATTTATATATTTATGTCACTGTTTTTCAAGTTAATTTCTCTCTCTGTCTTGTAATACAATTGACAGCTTCTAGCTGTCTTCTGTTGGATGTAAAGTCAGAGAAATAATGGCTGCTATATAGAAATCCAGGTGGTAGAAGAATTTAATCCAGCTATTAAAGAGAATTTATGTAATAATTAAATAAAATATTAAATTGTGGGTTTTGTGTAGCTTTCAAAAGTATAGTATGGGTATGTCTGTTCTTTTCATATAGAGTTCTGTTTTGTCTCTGTTTTATCTCTCCTTCTTCCGTTCTTTCTTCTTTTATTTTGTTTCTGATGGACTCTTCTTCCAAAATCTTTGGAGCTTCCGTTAAAGAAGAAGAAGAATGTCACAGCAGTGAATCTGGGTGGACTATGTATATTGGATCCCCCATTGATGATGATGATGGCCATGTTGATGTTGATGACGACGACGACGACGACGACGATGATAATGATGGTGGTGGTGATGATGATAGTGATGATTCAATGGTGTCTGATGCTTCTTCTGGCATGGCTCCTCATACCAAGAATCATGAACAAGGACAACAGAATGTTAATCATGATGATGATGATGGTGACCAGAAGAAAGTTGCAAACAGAAAAGGGAAGAAAGTGGAAAAGAAGATTAAAGGATATGAAGAAAGAAAAGAAAAGAAAGGAGAATCTAGTATTAATGTTGTTCCTGCTCAAGGTGGTAACAAGGTAAGGAGAAATTGGATAGGCAAGAAAAAATGATCATGATGATGAATATCAAAATTTTAATTAATTAATTAATATCCCATTTTCTTTTATGTATATGGGGTTGGTTCATTAATTTTTGTAGACTTTTGAGGCAAGAAAATGAATGAAATTTTCTTGTCCATGTTATATCATGCTTCATAGATTAATTAGCTCTCATGTAACATATTTTGAACTTTTTTATTTTTTAATTTATTTTGATGCACTTGTTGTAGCTTCAAATAATGGTGTGCATTTTCTTTTACTTGGTTCATTGTACTTCAAAACTGTACATACACAATCACATGTGAGAGCCAGCTAAGAACACATAAGAATATAGAGGGACAGAGTAAAGAGCTTATATGAGTTTGAGACATTGATTTCGAAGTGTTGGACAGGATTTGTTATCAACACTATATATGCATGTGGGATGAGAACAATATGTAGGTTTGAGACTTTTGATTTCCTTAGGACAATGCTCCCCCACCCCATCCCACTCCACCTCCACTCATTTATTTTATTTTTCTTTTTCTAATATATATTTTAATTAAGACGGGTGTAAATAAATTTAATTAATTTTTTAGAGATTAAGGAAATAACACCTGCGTTTTTTCCCCTCTTTTTTATAGATTAAATATCGTGGTTTTGGAGAAAATGAGTTACGGGTTTGCGAATTGTATAGGGAATTTTGTCTTTTAATATGGGGTACTGATTTCAGAATTGTTATTAATTGTTTGTTGTTAATTATGTAGATTTTGGTGTATTCTTCTTGATTTACTGAGTCAATATTTTGTTGCTGACGAAAGATCTTCTAATTTTTCACATTTAAGCTGCAGATGCCAAGTATGGTGAACTTATGAGCTTGAAAAACTTGCTTATTTTAATTCTCATGTTCATGTGCTAATGTTAACTGTGGGTACACTTTTACATAACAAGTATATATGTGTGTTTTCATACAACTTTTTTTCGCCTCCCTTTTAAGTTATTTTGACTAATTTAAATTTTATTCCATCATTATTTTTTGGTGAAAGTACTCTAAAGAACTATTTTGAAACCGAAAAATGAAGTTAGATTCTAATTATTGATGTAGACTATGCTGTTTTCCCATACTGATAAATTATTTATATGAACTTAGATAATTTTTTTTATTTTATATATTCAATAAAAGCCTTGTCTTTCAACCTTATAAACTGTGGGGAAGTGGTTTTAGAAAAAGATGTTAGGAAAAGTGCCCTTTTAAAGGAGTACTATTTTGAGATGAAGTTGTTACCAAAACCTGCTTAATTTTAAGATATTCGTATTCATGAAAGTGCTTTTAGAAAACATATGAAAGAATTTAGATTCATCTTATATAAGAACTTGAATAAACTATTCAACTCGAATAAAATGTCTTGAATATATTTTTTTATTTGCTAAAAGAACATAATTTGAGTTGACTCAACTCAGTCAGACTTATAAGAATATTAGTTTATTCAATATGGTTGCCACTTTTATTTTTTTTTCTTTCTTTTTGGTGCTAAATGTAAATATGGTTGCTACACTTTTTCCACATATTAGTTATAACAATAGGAGTGAAAGTACATGTTTTCTTTTCTTAGTTGAAAAAGCTAACCAAGGAATCAAAACAATAAAAAAATAAAATAAATAATAATAGAGGAAGAGGATCTCCACTTGACATATATCATCATGTAGGCACCATACATATATATATGCTAAACTTTGTTTTAGAGAAAAATGGAAAGAACAGCTAGCGACTGCAACACTCGTGTGTACCGGTGGACACCGACATCTATCTTTGGTCACCCACCAACAATTATTAGACACGACAAGTCTCATCTATACAATATGAACATGCATCAACCCTCTCTTGAGATATTATGTTTACCATCCTTCACAATTTATCGAGTATTCCCTCCTATCAAATAGAGTATTTTAGAGTTTTTTTTCCTATTAAATAATAAGTTATTCACATTTTTTAAGTTAATAGAAACATACGAAGTTGATTTTGATATTTTATTTAAATTTAAATAATAACTAGAAACTTCTTAGTATATATAGATTTGTAAATATGTCTTATTCGATGAGATAAAAGAAGTATGTAAAATTAATGTGTAACTATTTGAGGGGTCAAATTGTTTTCTCCATTTGATTTTTGGTATGTTTGATTCCTTATTTAAGTACGGAGAGATTTATAAGTTATTATAATTCAGTTTGTCAAGAGTAAAAACCTGATTTCTATTACTCATTCCGTCTAAAAAAAGTTATCTTGAGGTTATTATAAAGAATATTTTCAAAAAACTTAAAAGTATAGGTCTAACATATGTTTAAGGTGTTTACATTACCATCTCTTTTGACAAATGAATAAGTTGATTATGAGTGTCTATATGGGTTTTTGAGTAGACCATGACCTTCTTTATTATAAAAAAAAAAAACAAAACCCTAAAGTATAACTTTCTACTAAAAAAAAAGTGTATGAGTCATTTTTATTTTCTCAGTTTTACTTTAAGTAAATGACCATATTTTCTCTTTAATTTTAAAATATACACTTACAAATCATATGACAATCGCCCTCGTCCCTTTATTTAAATTACTCGAGATACTTAACAAACTTTATCATAATGAATAAATATTGTGTCTAAAATTAAACTACTTTTGAATACCCCTCATTGATGTGTCTAAAACTATAAAACTAAAATACCATGAGCTTAAACATTGGATCCAATGAAAAAAACTTATTCTTTTCATTATTACGATGGTTCAAATCCCTCTCCTTATCATAAGATATACAAACTGAAGTGACCAAATCAATAATAACAAAGCCAAACTTCAGCAACGCTACATAACTTAAAACAAGAACTTATATGACAAAAAAAAAAACCACAATAAAATTATCAAAAAAGACTAAAAATATATGAAATTTAGATCTAATAAATTATTCTGAATTAATATAAATTAAAATATATTTAGTATTAGGCGACGTAAATTAGTTTAGATAATTACAATAACTAAAAAACTTAAAAAGAAATAACTTCAAAAATTTAATCAAATGAAATAATAACTTATTAAATGACTTATATATATAAAAAAAGAATACATCCATCGATTTTCAAATTTATAGATACAAAAGTAATAATATTGTACAAAATCATATGAATTACCGATCACGTATTTAATACAATAAAATTATTAAAAAAATAAGAAATAATATATATTATTGACTCAATAATTTTAAATATTTCAAATGAAATTATATGATAATACCCGGTAATCAATTTGTCAAGATGAATTTAATAAAAATCAACGTAAATTAAAACTTAAAAAACATCATTATACACGGAACTTTCAACAATTTGTGTAGCACACTATTTAAAAAAGAATATATATTTTTTTAATTCGAGTAGCAAGTCGATCAACAGATTACAGTCCAACTCAGGCGACCGTTTCTTCTCTGGTGACCGTTTTTCTTTGAACCATTCTTAAAAAATTCAGGCGACCGCTGTTCGAGTGCAAATCTCTCTCTAAATTCGTCTACAGAGGGAAAATAGAAGAACGAAGATGTCGAAGGTACTCCATAACTGTCACTTCACCAATTCCTCCTCCTCCATCAGCACTACCTTGGCTTTCATTCTCTCAAACCCATTTCACTGCCTCCCACTCTCCTCATCCTTCCCCTTCTCTCTCCTCAGAAAAGCGGCATATGATCCTCGTATATCTGCACATTGATCCTCGTTCCTTTGAAACTACCCAGAGTAGAGTTGTTTAGTATTTCAGGACTAACTCCAAGCTTTAATAACAAGATTTCTGAACATGCGAGTAGCAGTTTAGCTATCACGGTGATAACAGTCACATTGTATATACACCTAAGCCAACTAGATTCCTTCAGTCATTATTGCTATGTACTTATAGGCAGGCCACTTTATAGTTTACAAGGTAACTTCCAACTAGGGGACATCAAACATACCTGGCCCTGTTCTCAATAAATATTATGCTTCTCAATAAATAGATTAGGAAAGTTCAAAATCTAATACTCCTTTTGATCTAACAAGGATGTGGCATTTTTTGTTAGGCGAATTTATTTTATTCTAATTACGTAAGATTTTCAGACATTTTTCATGATTTATGAAATTGTTATTGTATGAACTAGCACCAGATACTTTCGCATTTTTAGGGAAATTCATTCGTGTATGTAGAGAGGAAGAGTATTGTGAGAACCCGAAAATAAAATACATTTTATTGTAAATTATGGTTAATTTATTTTATGCATGGAGGTTTGATTTTTAATGGGGTATGACTAACGAATTCATATCTTAAATGAAAGTTTTTATGGTAATGTGATGTCCAAAAGATTTAAAGATATTTTGAATTCAAATCTTTAAATGATTATGTTATTCAAGTAATATTAAGAGTTAGTGATTTGTATTCACATGGGAAGACAACACACGGGTGTGAGCTACAGTACTCACTTTGAACCAAGATTGCCGTGAAGCTAGTGATATAATTATATTATATCATAGTTGTGCACGTGATCCGTCTGTTGTAAATCACCTTCAACAGTACACTAGAGTGTTGACTAAAATAGATGAGAGATTGACCTTTAACAGTCGCAACATCGACCTTTCAAACCAATTATTCCATTCCAAAGCTTGTTGCTGTTTGTTGTTCCAGTCAACGACTGAAATCAAATCTCAAACAATCCAACAGCTCTTGTTGCTCGGCAAGTGGTATAAATATATCATTTGGAGTACAATTCTAACCCCACTTTCATAAAATTTTCTATACAAACAACTACCAAATCCATGTTCATTTTCAGAGCAACTATCCTTCTCAAAAAACAACCCAAGTTTTTAACTCCTTTGTTACAGCCAAAAAAAGGTAAAAGCACTATATTAAAACTCTGCTCTGTTCCTGCAATATTTTGTTTTGTTATGCATAAAATACTCTGTTTATTTACTTCCAAAAGTGTGATTTAATGCATACTTTTAATATCTGTAGTTAATACCATTAACTTCTAAATATTTCATTTTATCAGTAGTTAAAACACCATTCTTGAACCTCTATCAACCAGAGTCTTTAAAGTCTAACAGTGTCTATAAGATCTAGCAAATAATAAGAATGTTACACATTGCAAAAAAGATTATGAGAGTCGACCTATGTATGGTTATCTGTTGAAGTTATCACTGTATCAGAGACAAGTCCTAGCTTAGTCTTCGTTAGCGTGAAGTTCGTCTCCGACTGTATAAAATAGTCCTTGGGAGATTCCAAGTTAGTCTCTGACAGTGTAAAAATTAGTCTCCGATAGTATTATATTAGTCTCTAGTAGGCTAAAAATGTTGTTAGTCCCTGATGAAGGAAAATGTTGTTAGTCTCCGATGAATAATCTATTAGTCTCTGATGGGTAAAGTATGTTAGTCTATGATGGGCAAAGTATGTTAGTCTCTAATGACTAAAGATATTAGTTCCCGAAGAGTTTGGCGCTGACTTATGGAGTTTGACGCTGAACAAACTATCCACCGAGGAGTTTGACGCTGAACAATCATCCACCGATGAGTTCAGCAATGACTTATTAAGTTTGGCGCTGAACAAATTACCACCCAATGAGTTTGGCGATGAAAAAATTCATCCCCTGACGGTAGAGACCATCCCCTAATGGTTATAGACCATCCCCTGATGAGTGGAGGTCATCCCTTGATGACTGAGGACCATCCCCTGATGGTTGAGAGCAATCCACTGATGACCAGTCATCCCCTAGCGTGTAAATTATTCACTGATGAGAAATTATTCCCTGATGGCTATCCCCTGACGACCATACTGCATCCCCTGACGGCCATACTGCATCCCCTGACGACCATACTGCATCCCTTGATGACCACTTTTATGTCGCGATGGCTACCTACTGATGTACAGTTTGTCTTCGAAAGTATAAAATATTATTTTCTTAAATTATTTTAAGATGTTATTAATTAGTAGTTATAAAACCTTTAACGGTTCAAATGTCAAATTAAGACATTAAAAGTTTACGGACATCACTTGTGCATTTTTTTTTCATATCTTTGCCAAAGGTATAAATTCCTCATATTATACGCATATTTTTCAGAGTGTCTCACTCACGAGTAAATTGAATTTGATTTTGGTAAGGACCAAATGCAAATATATATTTAATCTGATGCTTATTTCAATTTAACTCATTATCTTTTGATTCGATATGTGTGCAAAATAATGACATACTATTTTAATTATTTCATGAAGGATTATGCTATGCTTTAATTTCTGCTAGCATATTATGAATGATTTTGTATAGATGTACTTGAGTTTTGATTACCTCACTTCTTGAACGTTGCATCTGTACAATGAATGAAAATGACCTGTTTTTTACTGGGTCATGCCACATTGTTGGCAAGAGGAAAGGGAAGGTGGAGACTGCGATTGAACACCTGACCTAGAGGTTTATAGTGACTACGTACGTTCACACATTGAGGGATCATATTGTTATAGTTCGGCCGACTGCATACAGTATGGTTAGCAGATCCAACGGGTTTAGCCTCCGGTGGATATTATCTTGAGAAAGTTATGTACAGGTGGACACCTGTCTTTCTTCGAGGAGGATTACACGTTATTTATCATCAGTGATCGTCAAAGTCCTTCAAAAATTCTGAGGCATTGGTATTGTTTTCACTGAACCTCACAAACAGAATTAAATCTTTATTAGTTTTCCAGAACTACCCTGTTCTTTTGTTTTGTTTATTTGCTTAGCGTAAATCGCTCATTCTTGTTGAATTTAATATTTTACAGGGTATGGTGTAAATGCTGAACCATCCGACAATGGAAAAACAAAGATGTTTGGTTATTGAACATATGATGAGCCAGTGTGTGGTCACCAAGGAAGGAAGACATATGGAAATTTGAAATATTATGGATTGTAAGTTAGAGAAAATTTAACTTCTGCTAGAAATACTATCTTTTGGGTCTGTAGTAACTCAATACCATTATTTCGATTACATTTATGCTACGAACGGATGTGATGTTATTTTCTTTTTCCTCTTTGATGGAGCCCAGTTCGATAAGAAATTTTGAGGCTGTCACAAGTATTACCTGGGATGTGCTTGTCAAGAGCTATACGCCTGCCTACTTTTCTTTATACGGGTTTAGTGTGTAAGCATCATTTCTTGGAGGTGGTAAGCTCATTTCTTTGGTTTTCCCTCGAGGCTTCTTCATAAGCATATGCTATGACAAGGAAACACTATGTATCTGTAAGAAAATTAACCGATAATAAGAATATACAGAAAAATAAATAACACGAAGAAGAAGAAGCCAGAGTAATTGAAACATGTTATGGAGAAGATAAAACAAGAAAATGATGCTGGCTAAATAAAATGCATGTAGTGGACAGTTCTGTTTCTTGCTTTTGCAGTATCATTCATATAGAACTAAGAAGTAGGATAGTATATCGCCTTCTACGACATTTGTTGGTGCAAGTGCTGGGAAATATCTATTGAAATATCCATTACTGATGTTTTTAGAGATTATATGCAGTGCCTTGTCCTCCTCTGGTTATGTGTTGTCGTTATCTAATGAAATATCTTCTTTTTATTTTAAGGAAGTCTCTGCTTATAAGCTGCTATTTCTTTTCTCAAATGACTTGTTAACTGCCACAAATCAAAACCTACTGCATTGTGTTACTTGAATTTGTTAAGATCAAAGCTTGTTCTCAATTTTAAGTTATCTTTGACATGGTCGGACTTGCAATGACAGAAAAAATAGGAATTGGACTCTTGGTTTAACAGGTGGCAAAGACCAAATTGCTGTAATCAGAGCATCTGGAAGTATTATGTTAGTGCAGAAAAAACATAGACAACGAAGCGGAAGCATGAAAAATAGCAATTTAAAATTTTTCTGCAATCCCAGGAATCACCTTATACGATATTATTAATTAAGGAAGGATTAAAATCATACCGTTGTAAATTCGACGACGTTGATGTAGAATATTTACGCGAATTAACACCACAATCTTTATCCTTCACGCTCCAGTCGATCCCCTTGATCCGTCTTGCAATTTATTCCACGTTCTTGATTGTTCCACTGGATCTAACGTTTACTACTCAAGTGTGTAGTACTCTAAAGGTGATCCACCAGAGAATTTTAATTATGAAGAATATTGGATTTCTCTCACAATATTTTGGTGACAAATA
>CM025786.1:20871670-20907997 GCA_014636745.2 Centella asiatica
TACTCCATCACGTCTAACGTGATTGGCTTGAGGGCATATTACTTTCATATTAGTGGTGTACGTGGTCCATTTAGTAGACCTGGCTCGGGTATTATTTAGTGTTAAGGTGTACTTAACTCTTTTATTTGCTAACTTTTGTGTTGTTACCCTCATGTCCCCTTTTTATTTCAATTTTCTTTGTTCTTTGTACACAGTGTTACGATATTTCTTATCCCGAACAAGCGATCGGATTGTCTACTAATTTTTCATCAAATTATGCAAGAACTATTATAATCTTGTGATTCATCACTGCCATGAGGCACTGGCACCCCTAGTTCTATGAAGAAACTAACACCTTATGATACTAGTGCTTTAAAAAGAATCTGTAATGATACAATTAGAATAACCAACCCGTAAATATGTCTATAGCTTTGCTCAAAGCATGATGCTTATTCATGTTTTAACTGAATCATGTCTTTGGTATATTAATCAGCAAGTACAGATGATTGGCGATCTTAAACCATTACTGCGTCAATCACGTTATCTTACCTTTTAGAGATAACATGAGAATCCCTTATCAGTTGTTTCATTTTTATTAATTATGGCTAGCACTGACAATCATTTCAAGAGGAACATATACTTATAACTGGATGGATATCTATCTATCTATCAATGACAAAGATATTAGCTTTATTTACATCGACGCACAATGATGAGCCATAACAACTATTCTATTTATTTATAAGACTCAAACCCGAGATAATGCTTAAATTTCTTTTTTGTGAATATGTTTTTTATTTTGTGCGCCCGTGCACAAATCATTGCGGTTCCTGACTTGGATGTTATCTTTTGTCTATGGTACATTGGTAATTATTATGTTACAATCTAAAAAGTGTATTAATGAGTTAAAATTGTCAAAAAATATTATTGTTAGATCAATAAAAATTAATGTGTTATAAACATTTTTTTTATATAAAGTTATTTTAGTAAAATAAATTCAATCACTATATTTGTTATCACTCAAGAGGTAAGAGAGCAATAAAGGTGGGGAGAGAGAGAGAGAGAGAGTGATTCTTCCCTACTTCCTATTAATAGATAAATCAAATACGGAGTATATAATTGGTGCGTGGGTAGAGTTGACCGATTGAGTTGTTCTTTTATTTAAATCCACTTGGTTCATTTAAACCTCGGCTCGTTTCCTTAGATGAGTAAAATTTGAACATAATTTTTTGTCCGATTAAGTATTTAAATTCAACTAGATTACAAAAACTCAATTAATTTATATTGTTCAGCTTAATTATTTACACAAATTTATTACTAATATAATTTTTTGTTAGTTAAAATTTTTTTGACTTGGATTGTTTAAGATCTAAACTAAAAAGATTAGACTCGTCACTGTAAGGAAATTCTTGACTCGGGTTGTTTAAGATATAAACTTGACTAGATTGGACTCGTCACTGCAAGGAAATTGGAATCAGTGGTCAATTTTATTGTGGCAAGGAAATTTTGGCAAACCTGGCGGCTAAAAGTACAACTATATGAGACAAATTATTGTACAAGCCTTGGTGACAATTTGCAATGGTCACTCAAGTTTGTCACTATTAATAAAATCTGTCATGTTTATACTTCGTACAAGTTCAGCACAAATTTTTTCACTATTTATACAATTTATGGAATTGTTTTTTGTCACAAAGAAATTCGCTAGTAGTTCCAATTTTTCGTAGTCCGTTTTTAGCCTATTCTTGAGTATTATAGAATAAGATATGTATTTCATCTTATATGTAGCTTTGAAATTCTAATTTGCATTCATAAAATCGTTGACATGATATGGAAAATAAGAAATCCAAAATAATGTTTATTAACTTATTATGAAATAAATAAAAAATAGAATAGATTCTTCCTATAACCCCTTATAATCGAAGAGCTTATAATGTCAACTATTCTTTTTTATACTATCTCCTCTTTGTAATGAGAAATATCATTTACATTTAAAAATTAGCGAATAGAATAATGGAATAAAAAGGCAAAATAAAGTTTGTTGACTTTTTCAAAATCAACTAAAATTACATAGATTCTTTATAAAACACAAAACTATATTGTAATAATTTATTAATGAGAAGGTTAATGTACTAAATTTTGGTACCTAGCTATCAATTTTTATGTTCTACTTTCTATATGCTTCTGCACAACATGTTCGGGTATATATACTACTTTAAGTAGATGTATTTGTATGTAAATTTAGAAACACAACACACAGAAGACATAAGTATACAACATAGCCAAAAAATATGGAGCATGGTCTTCACAACCAGTTGCACTAATTGTGGGAGTAACAGGCATGGTGGGCTTAAGCTTAACCCAAGCTTTAAAAAAGCTCACCGCCCTCGGCGGTCCGTGGAAAGTCATCGGCGGAGCGCTGCCACCTTCCGCCGTGGTTCCCCTCCTCCACTGTCGACCAATTTATCTCTTTCGACGCCACAAACTCCGATGACACTACACAAAAAGTCACCCCCGTTTCCCCACAAAATACTCATCTCTTTTGGCTTGCTATCCAAGTTACACCGAAGAATCCAACATCGTCATCAACAGCACCATGCTCCAAAATGTCCTCCAAGTCCTCGTCGCTCTGCCATGTCACTGTTCAGACAGGTAGCAAGCATTACATGGGGCCCATTTTCGACCCCATCCTCAGCCGCCATCTCCACCCTCATGAATCCCCATTTCTCGAGGAATCAGCACGCACGCCTTCCCTACAAAAAATTTCTACTATGCCATGGAAGATCTACTTGTCTCTCTCTCCGAATCATCTTCTTTCACCTACTCTATTCATCGATCTTCCATGATAATGGGTGCGTCTTCCCATAGTTTTTACAACGCCCTCTTAACATTGTCCGTGTATGCCGCCATTTGTAAATGCCAAGGACTTCAATTCAAGTAGCCAGGTATGGAACACAATAATGTTAAAAGAGATAATTATAAATATATGAAATTCCAGTATTTTACACTCGAATGGGTAAACAGTTGACCAGAAGATAATTTTGAGTCTGCCACAAGGCGAGCCGCACGTGATCAATAATGAGACATAATTTCCGTTCATTCATTTTCTCAAAATATTAGTCTCTCAGTTTCAAAATTAGAGATACGTTTCAAAAATGTTGGTTTTTAAAAATAATTTTTATATTTAAAATATATCCTTATTATTATGTTATTTAATAGTAGTGAGAGTTATGGTAAAAAGCAACAAGTAGTGGATGTAGTAAAGTTAATTGAAATTGCGAAGTTGTGAAATGATATTTAAGGAGCTCAATTACTTTTTATAGTCCAAAAATAAAAATATATCTCTAATTTTGGAACAACCAAAAAGATATTTAAGGAGCTCAATTACTTTTTATAGTCTAAAAATAAAAATATATCTCTAATTTTGAAACAACCAAAAAAGAAAATGTATCTCTAATTTTGGAACGAGAATACATTAATTACAAGAATTAGAGGTATATTGTAACTAGAATTTGTGACCAATTAGTTACAATACAATATCTGTGACAAAATATTCTAATAAATTGTCGCTAATCCCCAGGAACTAAATACACATGGGAACATTTCTGCTATATGTCAGATTCTAGGCTTCTTGCAGATCAGCAGATCTGGGCTGCAGTGACCGACAAAGCTAAGAATCAAGCCTTCAATTGCAAGAGTGGCGACATTTTTACGTGGAAGAGATTTTGGAAAGTTATGTTTGAGATATTTGAGGTTGAGTTTGTAGTCCCGTTTGGTGATGACGACAATAAAAATGAAGGGGGGTTTAGTAGGATGGAAATGATGAAGGGAAAAGGTGAAGTTTGGGATGGAATTGTGGAGAAAAATGGACTTTACAAGACCAAATTGGAAGAGATCACTTGTTTTCCTGCAACAGATGCTGTTTTGAGTTTGAGGTTACAACATGTTTTTAGCATGAATAAGAGTCGTGAGTTTGGGTTTCTTGGGTATGCTGATACTCTTAAAAGTATCAAAACGTGAGTTGAAACTTGAAAAGCTAAGGGATATGAAAGTTAGCCAATGATTTAGAACAAGTTTGTGTTGTTTAATTTGTCACCAAATCGTTACTATTAAATTCTTGTTGTGATTCATTTGTATCAAGTAAAGTTCTTAATTTGTATAAATAAGATGAAGTATATTTTAACATCAAAACTTTGGAATTCTTCGGCTTTGGAGAACCAAGCATGGCATGAGTGAATATCATACAAAAATGAACCGTAATGTATCTCACCAACTTTATATTAAAAAAAATACTCATTCCATTCCACAAAAAGAAAAAGAGTTACTACTTGGTCTATAAAAATAGTGACATGTGTATAATTTATTTATAAGGTTGTGATATTTAAAATTTATCTTTACAATCTTCTTAACTTTTCATTAGTTGAACATAAATAATAATTTTCATAAAAAAAATTTATTATTTGAGTACGTCATTCTCAATCAAACATGTAATATTGGTAAAACATCCAATTGTAACTCTTTTTGCAAGACAGAGTAAATATTTTACTCCTCTCTCCTAAAAAATTACGATACATTATTCAATATAGTACTATGTCGGATCCTATAACTTGATTTATGTTATAAATTTGTAAAAGTATAAAAGAATAAAAATTTTTATTTAAGAGTATTCTTATTTATTTTATGATATTTCACCTCAAAATTATTAAAAATAATAAAAATGTTCCACTTTAATTTTGAATAATAGGATTTTATATAGATGTTGGTACTAATTTTGGAAGGGAGGAAGTATATGGTGCACTACAAGTGTGTACTACCACAATATATGTTTTTTTTTTGCTTTTAAGGTGGTCAGGTGTACTACTATGTCATGTGTACGGGCTCAACCCTAGGTCCCAACTCTAACAAAGCTAGGACTGACGACGGAAGTACCCATAGAGAGACATGTTAATCACGTCAATTAGGTTTTTTATGCTTTCAAATTCCTTCATAGAACATCACTTTTCATTTTTGTTATCAGCAAAAAAAGACACTTCATCAAACGCAAAAGCGAAAATATACTACTGATAACAATATGATAAGAAGATAACAATACACATAACAAACTCTCCTAGTTAGAATAGAACTGTCATGATCAGGTTCCTTCTCCGCAACAACAACAAACTTTATGAACAATTGCTGATGTACTTAGGTTTGTTTAGTTGTTAGGTTTTATCACTGTATTTCAGTCCATTTCTTTTGGACAATTTTACTTTGGTGAGTTCGTTAATGAATGAATTTCGTTTTGCCCATAAAAAAAAAGAACTTCTGCTCGTGAACTGGCACCAGGAATGGCAATTCATTTGTAGAACAGATTCAAGCATTCCTATGGAAAACAATCGCTCCTATGTATCAACCAGACACATAAATAGAAATGACCTTTCCTATTTTCATTCCTTTCCGTTCTTATTTCCCCGCAATCAAACGGGGTAGTCTTTTTGAATTTTCTTTATGATCTAAAATAATGGGGTTAAATCAATTTCTAATACCTATACAAATAGCTCGATAATAATTTAGTACCCGAAATGAAAATCTTAATAGATGGATATCAAAACTAAAAGACATGAACAATTTGTTGAATTTTAGAATTTAATCAAATTTTGTATATAAGACAATTTTGGTTTAGGTACCAAATTGTTAATTTTTGCACTTTTAGGTACCAATTTTTGGGTACCAATTTGTTACTTTAAATACATATATATGTACTAAAATTAAGTTAGCAAACCTAAAAAAGTTGGACAAAATCCTAACATTTAACAAAGTGTTAATTATTATTAATTTGAATACCAATTTAGTAGTTTTTTACTTGAAGTATCAATTTGTTATTAAAATCGAATTATCCTAAAATAATGTGTTGAATGCTGTGATCTCATGTAGATGAAGGTCAAATTTATTTTCCCAGAAAACGTTCAATCTGCTGTCCCATTTAATTTGTTGTATAAGTGACACATATATACTCTCTCCCTCCGCAAATAGCTAGACGTTTTTCAAGTTTACACACATATCAAGATTGATATAAATATCATTTAATATGGTTATAATATACCTAATATACTCTTAATTTTTTTTAATTTTGTTTCTTATAAGATTTAAATAGTGCACTTAGCAAAGAACATTAGCGAAGGTTAAAATTGGAAAAGGTATTAATTTATTATTGAAAATTAAAGAGATATCACCTGTTTGTAAACAAACCTTATCCTCTAATTATTCGTTGGACTTAAGGAGTGAGTAAATGACCCTTTTTTACTTATTTTTTATTAAAGATAAAAGTTAGGGGCATATGAGAGTACTGAGTGATATATACTATATATTTACTCTATTTTCACCAACATTAATTCTAATCCCCAAGTTGGAAGTCAATAAAAGAGAATGTAAAAGTGAGTTAATGATATATGCAAACCAATTACCTTAGGGTCCAAATTTTAGCTAATAAGATTTGATACATGCTATGATATGATATTTAAAATTTGTCATTACAAGTATTCATATTTTAGAGGGAAGAAAATGAAATTATATATTTGCAATCTCTTTAACCTATATATATATAGGGATATTTTTGTAATTATACAGTAGTTTTATATTTACAAACCCACAATTTTCAACTAAAACAAATTCAAGTCGTAAGATTTGAAAGAACAATAAAATATAAGGGATTCATAAGCTTTTTCATATTTTTTAGTGTATAGCATAATTTTTATAACCATATAAAATGAATATATATTTTTGAAAGGTTAAGATAAACTAATTCAAATATGATTAAAAAAATATGTAAAAGAGGTCGAAAAATTTCAAAATTTCCACTTCCTTCTAAAGAACAAAAGAAATACGCCCATACATGGTTTTGAGGTAGGTGGTTTTTGGCTTTTCTAGTTTGTAATTATTGTTGGCTTGCACTAGTAACCTGACTTTGCTAGTTTGTATTTTTGCATTAGTACCACGTGAATTTTTTTTAGAAGCTTCTACTTTTTGGTAATTTACAATATCTACCACCCCTTTTAACACCTATTATGTTCTATAAAGGGGGCTGCTTCTAGATCACTCTATTGCGAACACAATACACATATCTTCATTTTCCTACGCTTTTGTATTAAAATTCTAATCTTTTGGTGCTTTGATATTTCTCTCCATAACATAATTATTAGATCTCCTCTCTCTATATATACTATTCCACATTGGTCAATCAGATGTTCTTGTTTGTCTTCTCAATTATGCAGGTAAACTTTTAATCTTATTCAAATAATCACAAACATTCCAAAATTTCTATACAAATCTGTTGCACAATCTCAAACTTTAATATCATTATTTCTTTGCAGATCAGAAAGAAAAGGAAAAGAAAAAGTCGGGTGAATTGTCAAGAGTGGTAAATGGTTCCAATTCTAATTTGTTATTTACAATCCGTACTATCTTGTTACTCAGATTAATCTTGGTGTTACCCTGATAAAAAAAATCTGTATTTGTTTTGTAAATTTCATTATTTTTGTCTTTTATTATTATTTTTGTACAAGTGACATGAAACATTTTGTTCGTGTTTATCTGGAAATTTTTTGATAGGCGAAAAAACTTGTTCTAAATGCTAAATCGACTGATTCGTGTATGCATCTGTATTCTGTACAAATCCATTTCTTTATATTATATTCTATAGATATATATTATCAGATGAATTATTTCTTCTAATTCAAAACTACTAGTGCATTATTTAAATTATGTATTTCTGTTCAATTTTATGCAGGATGATGTTCATCACATTTCTCTGAATTGCTAACATTGAAGCATCAGAATTGGACTTCTGCACTTCTTGGGGGTTTTGGTGAGTATTAATTTAGTTTGCATGACAAGCACTTAGCAAAATCAAATGTATTTTTATGGTGGTTGTGGTTTCAATTAATTTAAATTCCATATATTGTCTATATTGCAAAAGGTGCAAATAATAGGGTTTCAAGAGTCAACCCAAAAAAACAGATTGCCAAAACTCAGAAGAGGATAAGCTTATTTCATGCGTCTTATATATGCAGGTAAATTTATAGCAAATTAAAGTATTTTGTAACTTTTATAAAGTATTTTACATAAAAAAAACATTATTCTTTAATATTTAATGTTCTTAAATTTTATCTGTGCAGAGGTTTCAAGTTTAAAAAATCTGGTTTTGGTCACTTACAGTCAATTATCCTCTGTGATCAGGTACTTACTCTTATGCTGTTCCTTTCTTTTTCTTAAAGAATCTCACTGCTGTATACACAATAGGTCTGTTCTTTGTATTACTCCTTTTTTCTTTAGTTACTGTTTTGACATTAATCTTTTTTTTTTTTTCATGTATTGGCGAAAAAGGAAAATTTCATTAATAGAACTCACTGTTTTCACATTAATCTCTTTACAGTGTGAGAAGGAATATCATGTGTTGACTTCTTAAAGAAACATAGAACGATTGATCTAAAGGTGCGTCATAGCACATAGATTTGTGTGTGTGTCTATATATATATATATTGTATAAGTATGGAAACAGTGTTTCAAATATTGAAGTTTGCTTAGTAGTTCTTAGAATGACACTTTTTCTAGGGTTTGCATGAACAAGGATATATTAACGATCTGGAAAGCCGTTGTCGATATGGATATAAAATGGAGGCTTCTCAGTGCCAAAGTATCTGATGGTTTAGTTTTATGCTTACAAAGTCTTGTATCTCACAATGACATCTCAAGAAACACTATTGATAAATGTAATAAACCCTATCGGATGGTTTAGTTGACGATGTTGTGTTGTTCCCTTTTTCTTTTTTTCTGTTATGTATTATTCTTAATTAATAAAGAATAGGATCGAAACTTTACTTTACATTTATCCAAATTTAGATTTTGAACTTTGTACTATAGGCATGGTAGTAAAATTATCTGTGGCAATTCATGAATAAAATTTCAGATACTATAGCTTTGCAAAAATAAATTCACAAATACTTCATTAAAATCATATGAGTGCAGTTGCATGTTACAATTAATGAAAAAACTTCTTGGAGTACAATCTTAGACCTTTCGTTTTAACTAGTTACAAATCAAATAATCAAAGAATGGCACACGGAAAAAAACTGTAATATGTGAATTAATTGCATCTTATGTATCTAGCCAGATCTTCTGGAAACCATAACCTTTAAGCCATACTTCATATGAAGGAGGATAGAGTTAACTGGAGCTACTGGATGGTCCTTCACAACTTGAACATGATAGTTGTATATAACAGTAGCTGCCACACACATAATTTTCATGAAGCCCAACTCTTTTCCAGGACACATCCTCGGCCCCGAACTAAATACTAGAAACTTGTATGATGGTTCATGATTTATTCCTCCTTTCTTTGATATCCATCTCTCTGGTTTGAACTCAAGACAATCTTCTCCCCATAGCGACTTCATCCTCCCCATCGCGTAAGATGAAAGCAAAATTTTTGTCTTTGCCTTCACGCGGTGACCACTAGGGAGGACGTCTGATTCTACAGCCACCCTTTGTTGCAAAGGGGCCGGAGGGAAAAGCCTTATAGTTTCTAGTAGAGCAGCGCGCAGATAAACAAGTTTATTTAGCTGCTCTACATCAAACATTCGATACTTCTCTTCAGTTTCTAGCTGAGTTGTGCCCAAACATTCATCTAGTTCTTCTTGGATTTTAGACTCAATTAGGGGGTGTTTTGATAGAATCCAAAAAAACCAAGTGAGTGCGGCACTACCAGTACCGCGCCCCACAAACATGAGGCCCACAATTGTGTCCCTCATAACACCATAAGAGACATCCTTATTATCCCTCAAATATAACTTTAGTGCATCAAACTCCTCTTTTTCTTCACTTGGTTTAAGTTGTGCTTGTTTCAACTCCTCTTTCTTCATGGCTATATACTTAGCTGCAATTTCTTCAAGAATTTCCCTAGCTTTCTTCAGCTTCCTCTCTGTTCCAATCCCAAGCCACCTTTTTATTTTCCAAGCAGCTTCGGGCATCACCAAACGCATAAAAATCCCTTCACCAGCATCAGACACCGCCTTTGTCAAAGGGACATTTGGAAATCCAACACAAAGTGAGCCCGGATTAAACCCCGTCACCATCAAAGAAGTTGCATCAACCATAAGCCTCTCAAACAAATCTTGCAAGTCAACCACTAGGCCTTGTTTGGAAAAATGATCAAGAACCGGAATCAACCTGTTCTCAAGCCTGTCCATGTTAATTCTCAATGCATTTTGGTAAAAATTCTTGCTACCAAAAAGGGAATGAGCCATCTTTCTATCCTTTCTCCACTCGTTGTGGTCAGCATTGAACAACATGTCCCCTAGAAGATCAAAGGTCTTCTTGTTCTCAGGACCTTTCGGGTAATTGGAGAAGTTCTTACTCATGATATAATGGACATTGACAGGATTGCTGGTGGCAACCATGTTGAAGGTGGGGAACCAACCTCCATCAACGAAAAAAGTGGCGTCATTACGTTGTAACATTTCGGTGAACTTGTCATATATCCTGTGGAGGTGAAAGGGTACGACAGAAAGCATCTCTAAAAGGATGGCATATTTTTCATATAAATGAAGAAGATATATAAAGAAGAAGGGAAGTAGTAATGATAATAATGCAATTGAATAAATCTTCAAATAGACGTAGTTTAATGATGCTTCCATATTCATTTCTGAATGTTTGGTGGCTTTGGAATGGATTTGTGATATTTTGATATTTGAGCTAGCTAGTTCCATCCATTTATAGAGAGTGTTATTGTATAAAATAAAAGCCAGTCAAATAGTGATGGCCCAACTGCCGAAGTATCTATGAGAATTATATAAGTTCCATCAGATTACTGCAAATTAAGAAAAAGCCCACTGACTTGATCCATATGCCACATAGAGTCATAAAGAAAGTTCCAACTGAAGTTTTACATAATTTATATGAATGAGAACATTTCAAAGATATACCCAAACAAGATAATCCTTTATTTTAGAAAAATAGTTACATTTGGAGAAAGTGATATTTGTTCCATAAATAAAGTTACATTTGCATAACTTTTTCATAATAATTCTATATTTTCTAAAATTTGTATGATATTTTAAAAAAATTTCAAAAAAAAAAATAAATTAAAATTAGAATATAGGTCTTTTTATGAAAGGGATAAAGTACTTAATTATAGTTTTAAAGTAGAAAACTGACCTTATACTTGTTACAATAATTAGTTAAAGTTTGATCCAAATTTTCAGTTAGGCTACACGTTCTCCAATAACAATTTATTTGTGATTTGACTTCTTCTTCCTCCTTATTCAAACTAAATCGATCCCGTCCATTTTCCTTGTTGAAAATTTTAAATCTATAGTCAACACAATTAATATCTTAAAATTCTATATTTTTCTTTTATAATTATGCACGGAACATGACTCAGAGTATTGCAAGGAGATTCGACAGTGTGAGTTTTTCCATCATAGTTGTACTTGTGAAAAACTTGAACCAATAAAATAGCATTGCTGAAATAGTTGTGTGTCCTTGCATCTTCTTTTAGTACGCCGTCTTGTTATATGTTGTGATGATTAACGAATCTTGTCCTAAATCCATCGAGTAGCAAGGTGGCGCATTTCAAGTAATTCTTGAAAACAACACTTCTATTAATCAGAAAAAAGAAACCATGTTAAAAGAACTCATGACTAAAAGTAGAAGAAATTGTCCAAAGGTATATGACCGTACAGACACAATGACAACACGTACACAAACGGAAACAAACGCAAGGAAACGACAATCCTAACAAGCCAATAAAACATGATTCAAATTAATATATGTTTATAGAAAATTTCAAATTGTGACTCATTGATCTACTCTTCAGACCCTCTGAGATTGTCGACATATGCCCCTAATTTTTTCTTTAATAAAAATATCTAAAAATATACAACAAATGAGACAACAGATTTAACATTTTCTCAGACAGTTGTGTTGAACTTTTCAAGAACTGATTGATCTACACGAGCTCGTAACTCATTAAATGAGGCCATGGTGTGACGCCAAGAGTTTGTTTTGATGCCAAATTCTCAAGCCCCACGAGTTGCCTCGTTATATCTCTCAATGGCCTTTATTATTGATGGAATTGTTGGTGCAGGACAGAAGCGTGGTGAGTTTATAAGTGCAAGGTTCTAAAACAAGTAGACGATTCTTTTGGTAGTACAAAGGCAGATCTACTGAGCTACTGCTCCTGCAGTACATATATGTTTTTTTTATTAATGATTAACTTAATTAGGGGATTCACAAGAATACATAAGTAATACACTTATATATGACTCTTATACTTCTAGAGAGCTGATAAAGTAACTCTTAAATGTTTCTTGGAATACCAACAAACTCCTTGACTTAATTCAAAAAATATACTACAGACTATTCTAGATATACTAGAAAATTGCAAATTATATTCTTAACACCCCCTCTTAATTTGTAATTTTCAAATGCTTTTCAAACTTCTCGACAATGATAGCCTTCGTGAATATATCAGCTGGTAGATCATTGGTGCTAATAAACTCCAAGCAAATTTCGCCATTGATAACCAGATCGCAAATGAAATGATGACGTAGCTCGATGTGCTTAGTATGGGCGTGGAAAATAAGATTTTTCCTCATTGCAATTTCTGATACGTAGATTGCGAGTTGCCTCGCTATATCTCTCGATGGCCTTTATTATCGATGGAATTGTTGGTGCAGGACAGAAGTGTGGTGAGTTTATAAGTGCAAGATTCTATAAAACAAGTAGACGATTCTTTTGGTAGTATAAAGACACAGCTACTGAGCTACTGCTCCTGCAATACATGTGTTTTTTTTTTATTAATGATTAACATAATTAGGGGTTCACAAGAATACATAAGCAACACACTTATATATGACTCTTATACTTCTAGAGAGCTGATAAAGTAACTCTTAAATGCTCTTTGAAATATCAACAGACTCCTTGACTTAATTCAAAAAACATACTACAGACTATTCTAGATATACTAAAAAATTACAAATTATATTCTTAATACCCCCTCTTAATTTGTAATTTTCAAATGCTTTTCAAACTTCTCGACAGTGATAGCCTTCGTGAATATATCTGTTGGTTGATCATTGGTGCTGATAAACTCCAAGCAGAATTTGCCATCGATAACCAGATCACAAATGAAATGATTGCATAGCTCGTTGTGCTTAGTACGGGCATGGAAAATAGGATTTTTCGTCATTGCCTCGCTATATCTCTTGATGGCCTTTATTATCAATGGAATTGTTGGTGTAGGACAAAAGTGTGGTGAGTTTATAAGTGCAAGGTACGTTCTATAAAACATGTAGACGATTCTTTTGGTAGTACAAAGGCGAGGTACTGAGCTACTTCTGCTGCAGTACATGTGTTTTTTTTATTAATGATTAACCTAATTAAGGGATTCACAAGAATACATAAGCAATACACTTACATATGACTCTTATACTTCTAGAGAGCTGATAAAGTAACTCTTAAATACTCTTTGGAATACCAACAGACTCTTTGACTTAATTCAAAAAATATACTACAGACTATTCTATATATACTAGAAAATCACAAAGTATATTCTTAGCACCCCCTCTTAATTTGTAATTTTCAAATGCTTTTTGAATTTTTCAAACTTCCCGACAGTGACAGTGTGAGAACCCGAAAATTTTAAATGCATTTTATAATAAGGAAATAATTTATTTTGTGTTATTATATTTTTTTTACTTGGAAGTTAGTCTTCTAAATATGAATGATAAATTCATATCTACAATGAAAATTTTTATGATGATGTGATATTCATGATGATGAGGTTAAGTACCTTATAAAGGTATCAAAAAGGGGATTAGCAAATCCCATATAAGATTATATTGAACAGCACGGAGGAAGAGGAGAGGGTTACGTAACTTGGGTGATTACGTGTTTGATTAGAAACTATTTAGGTGGTTAAGTTTTCATGCATGTAGGACAGCAGCTGTTTGCTATCAAGAAATCATGATGAACAGCCGTTTTACCATCCAAATTAACCAATCATTTTATTCTAATGCGTAACCTTAGTTCACTGCTCTTGAACTTTATAAATACCTCATTCGAGATGAAATTTCAATTCCTTACCAAAATTTCTCTCTTCAGAGTTTTGTTTAAACATACCATCTCCATTAATTTCCAAGCTTTTCTCTCGGAAATTATTTTCAAACTAGCGTTGATCTCACCCTTGAGAACAAAGAGGTAAGAACCTAGAACCTTACTCAGTTCTTTCGTGCATAGCATCAAAGATTTATGCTAAGTTCATATTCTTTGCATCTTTATGAGACATCATAGGTTGAGTTTGAGCATAATAGGTTATCCATCGTAGCAGAAGCAAGCTCTAATGTTAATCTCTAATGAGATGTTGTTAATCTCTGATGAGATGCTGTTAATCTCTGATGAGATGCTGTTAATCTCTGATGAGATGCTGTTAATCTCTGATGAGATGCTGTTAATCTCTGATGAGATGCTGTTAATCTCTGATGAGATATGGTTAGTCTCTGACGAGATATTCTTAGTCTCTGACGAGATATTCTTAGTCTCTGACGAGATATTCGTAGTCTCTGATGAGATATTCTGTTAATCTCTGAGGATGACGTCAGCTTTAGTCTCCGACAGGCTAAAGTTTAGTCCCCGATGACGTCATTAGTCTCTGATCAGTTATTTAGTGTCTGATGACGTCAGCTTTAGTCTCCGACAGGCTAAAGTTTAGTCCCCGATGACGTCATTAGTCTCTGATCAGTTATTTACTCTCGGATGACGTCAGCTTTAGTCCCCGATAGGCTAAAGTTTAGTCCCTGATGACGTCATCAGTCTCTGATGAGAAGTTAGTCTCCGATAACATCACTCTTAGTCTCCGATAGAATTAAGATGACGTCACAGTCCCTGATGAGTTGTTAGTCCCTGATGACGTCATTCCTTAGTCTCTGATGAGCTAAGTTCAGTTCTTGATGACGTCATAGTCTCTGATGAAGGAGATTTCTTAGTCTCCGATAGAGGAAATTCTTAGTCTCTGATGGCTAAAGATATCAGTCCCTGACGAGTTTGATAATGAGAAAATTATTCCCCGATGCATAGTCTGTTATCAAGACTATAAAACATTATTTTCTTAAAATTATTTTATGATTTTATTCTTTAAAACAATAAAGTCTAAAGACATCACATACATTTTTTCTTTCATAAATTCTTATTAAAGTATTAAAATGTTACTTGCATGATTTATAGAATCTTTCACTCACCAGTAATTTGAATTTGAAACTTTGTTGCAAAGGATCGAGGCAAGTATATTTACACTTTTATATTTATTTCAAGTTGAAGTAAGTATATTTTCATTCTTATGCTTGATTCTTGTTGATGCAAGTATATTATCACTCCTATGCTTATTTCAGTTTAGCGCATGATCAATTGATCCGATATGCACACAAAGTTATGATATTTAATTTCCTTGTGAATCATAATGCTATGCTTTAATTTCTGCTAGCATAATATGAATAAAAGTGCATGGATATAAAGAAGCTTTGCTCTTTCAGCTATTTTTCAATGTTATATCTGTGCAATGAATAAGAATGCTATATTCCTTGAATGATTATGCCACATGGATGGCTAGAGGAAAGGAAGGGTGCTGATTTGTTCTTCACCTGACCTAGAGGAATTTTATGTGACTACGTATGTTCACACAAGGAGGGATCATACGGGCACAGTTAGGCCAGCTGTATACCGTATGGTTAGCAGATCCAGCGGTTTAAGCCCCCGATGGATATTTTTACTTCAAGGAAGTTATGCTTTGTTTTAAGAAGGATTACACAATTGTTTATCATCAGTAGTCCTAAAAATTCCTTAAAGATTTCTGAGGCATTAGTATTGATTCACTAAGCCTCTTAACAAAAATTGAATTCTTTGAAACATTCCAGATTTGCTTTCCCCAAATTATTTATATACTTGCTGGGCGTAAATTGTTCATTCTTGTTGAATTTTAATGCCTTGCAGGACAGAATATAAGGGTTGAGCCCTCAGACAAGGGAAAGGCAAAAATGATCGGATATTAAGGTTGGCTAGCCTTGTAATGCCAATAAGGAGGGAAGAAAGGAAGATAATCTGAGAAGTGATGTTTTGAATTATAGTATAGAAATAGAATAGCTTCCGCTGCAAATGTAATATTTTGGGTTGTAATAACTCTTTATTACTGTTTCTTTCAGTAATTATTCTATGAATGGATGTGTGGTTATCTTTTCCTTCTTTTGACGAATCCCTGATCCAGTGAGGGATTTTGGGGTCGTCACAGACAGCCATCGTGAATATATCAGCTGGTTGATCATTGGTGTTGATAAACTCCAAGTAGATTTCTTCATCGATAATCAGATCGTGAAAGAAATGATGATGTAGCTCGGTGTGCTTAGTACATGTGTGGAAAATAGGATTCTCTGTCATTGCAATTGCTGACACGTAGATCGTGAGTTGCCTCGCTATATTTCTCGATGGCCTTTATTATCGATGGAATTGTTGGTGCAGGATAGAAGTGTGGTGAGTTTATAATTATAAGTGCAAGGTTCTATAAAACAAGTAGATGACTCTTTTGGTAACACAAAGGCAGAGCTATTGAGCTACTACTTCTGCAATACAAATGTGTTTTTTTATTAATATTTAACCTATTTAGGGGATTAACAAGAATACATAAGCAATACAGTTATATATATATGACTCTTACACTTCTAGAAATTTGATAAAGTAATTCTTAAATGCTCCTTGTGAAAATCCAAAAATTTTAAATGATTTTGTTAAATGATTAATTTATTTTATGCATGAAGGTTCAATTTCTTTTTGGTATGAATGACGAATTCATATCTTAAATGAAAGCTTAATAGCAATATGATGTCCAAAATGGTTTAAATGTAATTTGAGTTCAAATCTTTAAATAATTATTTCATTCAAGTCGTTTCAAGAGGGAATGTGATGCTGTTCACGTGAGAAGGCTCACCTGGGTGTGAGCTATAGTACTCACTTTGAACCAAGGTCTGCTGTGGGACAAGAGGTAATTAATGTATTGCAGAGTTGTGCACGTGACCCGTCAAGTGTATATCATCTCCAACAGTATGCTAGGGTGTTGACTATGATAGATGACTGTCTGACTATTAACAGCCGTAACATCACCTATTTCAAACAAATCAATTCATTCTAAAACTTGTTACTATCTTTTTCCAGCCAACGGCTGAAATCAAATCTCAAACAATCCAACAGCCCTTGTTGCTCGACAAATAAGATATATATATATATATATATATATATATATATATATATATATATATATATATATCAATTGGGTACAACCCTATCTCGACTTTCATAAATTTTCTATACAGTCAACCACCAAATCCAGGTTCATTTTCGGAGCAACTGTCCTTTTTGAAGAACAACCCAAGCTTTTAACTTCTTTGCAGCCAAGAAGGTAAGAGCATTACATTAAAGTCTTGCTCTGTTTCTCACACTTTTGTTCTATTGTGCATGCCATGTTTAATACCTTGTTCATTCATTTCCAAAAGTACGATTTAATGCATGCTTTTAACACATGGAGTTAATGCTTTTTTATTTCAAAAAGCTATCCATGATGAATATAAGAAACGTTGACAACCATTGACTCCCAAATATTCCTTTTCATCAGTAGTTAAAACACCATGCTTGAGCCTCTATCAACCTGAGCTTTGAAGCCTAAACCGTGCCTATAAGAGTTTGTAGACCATAAGAAATGTTATGTATTACTATGAGGCTGATGAGAGTTAACCTATGTATGGTTATGGTTGAGAACACCACCCATGGATGTGACGGCCCCAAAAGTCCTATACTGGACTTCGGGCACCGTCAAAAATTGACAAAAGAACACTAATAACATCCAAGCATACATATTATTAAATTAAGAGAAATAATTATAAATCTCTACTACATTATACAAAAATAAATGAGTGTTTAACAGCGAAAGTCTATGAGGGACCCATACAAGCCTTATAACCTAAACATTTTTATAATATCTTCACGCTTCACCTTCCCCCTGAATGCCATCTATAAGAGGGAGATCAGAAAGCGTTCGTCATGCCATCCTTTCTTTGCCTTTAGTAGACGGCTCGACCTTCTCGCTATATCCTGTAAAACATTTGATAATAGTACCATGAACAATTTACACTCACAAGTATATAAACAAGTATTGGGTAAGCTTTGAAAGAGGGATAATTTATTGAGCGTAAGTGTTTATGAGGTTTGACGAAAATAATGTCAACACTTCTTAATATCTTAGAAAAATGGATTCTAGGGTCCCCGAGTGATAACGAGGGGTTTGACCCTTTACTTAAAAGAATAAATAATACCTTCACATGCGCCTTATAACCATGTACGTTTGGCACACGTGCCCTTAGGAACTCATATCAAACAGTTTATCAACTGGTCAGCCTAACCACCGTCTGATTTCATCATAATGACATATGTAGTCGATGCAGAAACCTTTTGTATACAAAGGTCTGGTTACTGATGTCTCGGTTCCTGTTCTCCATAAATCCTAGGCTCGGGATGTTAGACAGATGCATCCCACTAGCCTTTAGTTACCCAAACGGATATACTTTACAAGTATGGGGTGAAGAATGAGTTTTCTACATCCGTATAGGATTTTCTTTGGCGTGTTAGCGGAATTAAAATAACTAACAACCGCCCAAAGAGCATTTGATTACAACATTTTTCACGTACATCGGATCAAGAGATCGTACATTACTTAACTTTGAATAAATTAAATCATGAATATTGACATAATAATATCTTGAATGCATTACGTATACCGAAAGAATGATTATACATATTAATTGAAAGAAGATAGAGTGAGTATATACTTGCCTCAAGTCCTTAGTAAATCTTAAACTTAGTAACTCGCTTATGAGATGATTCTGTAAAACATGCATATGCAATAACGTGAGAAATCTCAATTTAATTACACATGCGGATACACATGCCTAGTGCCTGTGAAAGTCTTGAGTCTGTGATTGACTAATCGAGTTGTCATTCGTTGAATTAGGATTCAGTTGAAATCGAATAAGAGTCCGAGAGATTTGTGGACTTGATAGGACGTCGTTCGCAGGCTCTCGATAATTTAAATTTAATTATTAGAGGCTTTAGATTAATTAATTAACATTAATTAATCAATTTTAGCTTGAATAAATTTTATTAATCATTTAACATTTATTAAAAATTTATTCCTTAATTATTATTTAATTGTACGTTTTAATTAAACAATAATCATTTCATACTTAAATCTCAATTATAAAATATTTATAGATCTTTTATCAATTATTAAACATTTATTCTTAAATTATTATTTAATTGCTTTAATTAAATAATAATTTTTGATCAATTAGGTAATTTATTTCTTAATTACTTTTGAATTAAATGATTTATTGATCATTTAATAATCATGTGAAATTTATTCATTAATTATTATTTAATTGTTTCAATTAAATAATAATTGGTCTTGATTCCTTAATTTAATCAATCACGAATTATTTCTCGATTAATCCTAGCTTAAATGATTTATTTAATCATTTAATAAAATTTTAGAGTTTATTCCTTAATTATTATTTAATTTTAATTAAATAATAATTATTTATGAGTTAATGACTCGTCACTTAATTGTGGTAATTAAGAGACTCTAACATCATAATTAATTTTAAATTTTAAATCATAAAATTTTAATCATGTAAAAGTTTATTTACATGTCAAAATAATTATTCAAAAGTCATTTATTGAATAATTAAAATGTAAAGATAATTTATTTTTATTTTAAAATTTGGATTGGGCAAAAAAAAAAAAAAATAAATTGGACTGAACCAGATCCAGGTCAATAGTGAGTTGAACTGGGTCGTGGACCGGGTTAGGGACTGGGTTGGGCAGACCCGTCTTCTTCTTCCTCTTCTTCTTCTGTAGTTTAGGGTTTTAGCTGTCGCCGGCGCCGTTTCTGCCGGACGGCGAGCCTTCACCCACTGCCACCACGATTTGCGCACACACACACACACACACACCGAACGGCGGTGGAGGCACTGCCATCGCATTTGCCATAGGCAAACATGGCCCTAGCCACCGTGCCAAGACCGAAAACTCCCTAGAATAGGAACTCGAAGTGACCGGAGGTGGAGCAGCCATAGACGCCGACGAGAGCTTTGGCTCTTGTCGTTCATGGCCTTTCCAACTTCGTTTCCATCAATTAAAGCATGAAAATCATTCCGGAGACTTCCAGGAACTCATACATGCAATCTATTTTAAGTTTTAACAACTCAATCGCAAGAAAATTCAAGAAAATCATTCGGGTATTTTAAATATTTCGGTTGAACAAGAAGACCCGAAGTACTCCACCATTTTTCAAATTGTTTGAGGCAAAAGTAAGCACTCAACCGTAGAAACAAGTTTGTTTAATCAATTTGAACAACTACCTAAAGATCTAGCCGGAAAATTAGTCGAAAAAAATTAGGGTTCATACGGTTTTCAAATTATTTCCTGAATTTTTATTTATTTTTTGTTTAAACTTTAAAAATTAATAACTCACAAACCATAAATGCTATAAACATGTGCTATATATGAAAATGATATTGAAAAATATTATCTACACAATGGCATAAACAGAAATAACAATAAATGTAAAAATAAGAGAGCAGTGTGTATACCTCTTTAAAACTTTAAACGAATTAATGTCTAAAACTTCAATAAATGCAAAATCTAAATTTAAATTTTTGTTTAGTGAGTTTGCTGAAAGGATTTGATTGAATGGAGGCTAGGGTTAGTCATAATGATGTATTTATATTACTTGTAAATCATTTTTGGCCATTGGATTAATTTTTGAAAATTTTACTTGGATTGAAATTTTTTTTCCTTGGATTGGAAAACACCTCCTTGTTTTGCCACTTTGAGAAAATGCTAAAATTTGAACTAATTAGTGTTTAAGTTAATTGTTTATTCACTAATTACCATTTTAAATGGTTATACATTGATTTAATGCATAAACCAAAAAGTTTATCTGCATAGGTGAGATAGAAATGTGTTTATGAAATTCTTGTCATGATTAACGTCTCGCAAATATGAAAATATCATGTTCGTTACGATTTCTCGCTAGTGGACGTGCGTGCATCGATTAGCGTGATTTGTGCGTAAAGTGAATCGTAAAATTTATCGGTCATTGAAAGTGAACGGAAACTTAATAAATAACGAATTTAATATTCGCACATTTTATTAGAATTTTTGATTTCTCACAATGGAGGAGTGAGGAAGACACCATTGTGTCTGAGATAAGTCTTACTTAGTCTCCGACGGTTTGGAGTTAGCCCCTAACCGTATAAAGTAGTCCCTGGAAGATTCCAAGTTAGTCTCCGATGGGCTGAAAATGTTAGTCCCCGATGAAGGAAAATGTTGTTAGTCTCTGACAAGAAAATTTTCTTAGTCTCTGATGAAGGAAATTTTGGTTAGTCTCCGATGGGCAAAGTATGTTAGTCTCTGATGACTAAAGATATTAGTTCCCGAAAAGTTTGGTGATAGCCAACTGAGTTTGGCACTGCCTTATGGAGTTTGGCGCTGAACAAGTTGTTACTCGACGAGTTTGGCGATGAACAAGTCCATCCCCTGATGGGTAAGTCATCCCCTAATGACTATCCCCTGACGGGTGAATTACTCCCTGATGGTTGAGGGCTATCCCCTGATGGCCGAGAAACTATCCCCTGACGGGTGAATTACTCCCTGATGGGTGAGGGCTATCCCTTGATGACCGAGAAACCATCCCCTGACGGGTAGTTTATCCATCGATTACCAGTTATCCCCTGATGACTAATTATCCCCTATTGGGCGAGACATTTCCCGTCGAGTAATTGTCCACTGATGAGAAATTATTACCTGATGGTCGTCCCCTGACGGCCATAGGGCATCCCCTGATGGATGAGACTGCAACCCCTGATGACCACTTTTATGCTTTAACGTTTATCCACTGATGTGCAATTTGTGTTCAAAACTATAAAATATTATTTTCTTAAATTAATTTATGATGTTTTAGTTATTTATTTAACCTCAACGGTTCTTACATCAGATTTAAGGCATTTAAAAGTTTAAGGACATCACATGTGCATTTTTCTCATAGCTTCATCAAAGGCATAAATTTCTCATGTTATATGCATGCTTTACATAGTCTTTTGCTCACAAGTGATTTGAGTTAGATTTAACTGAGGACAAAGGCAAGTATATTCTCACTCTTATGCTTATTTCTGTTAAGCGCATGATCAATTGATTCGACATGCGTATGGGGCTATGACTTATATATTTCAATTGCTTTCATAATTGAGAATGCTATGCTTTAAATTTTCGCTAGCATGATAGAATAAATGTGCATGAATATAACTGAACTTTGATTTATCAGTTATTCTTTAATGTTATATATGTGCAAACATATGAGATTGATATGTCCCTTAAATGAGTTATGCCACATGGTTGGCAAGAGGAAAGAGAAGGGTGCTGATTTGTTCTGCCACCTGACCTAGAAGAGTTATAATGACTACGTACATTCACACACTGAGGGATCATGCTGTAATAGTTCGGCCAACTGAACACAACATGGTTAGCAGATCCAACGGGTTTAGCCCCCGATGGATATTATCTTGAGAAAAATATACACAGGTGGATTCTTGTCTTTCTTTAAGGAAGATCACACGTTGTTTATCATTAGTGATCCTCAAAGTTCTTCAAAGATTTTCGAGGCATTGGTATTGTTTCACTGAGCCTCATAAAACAAAATTTAATCGCCATTAACATTCCAGATTTACTCCTCTGATTTGTTATTATACTTTATGAGCGTAAATCGCTCATTCTTGTTGAACTTAATGACTTGCAGGATATGGTACAAAGGCTGAACACTCTGACAAGGGAAAAACAAAGATGATTGGTTACTGAGTTTTGTTGACTCCCTTGGGTGGCCGCTAAGGAAGGAAGGAAGATGTTTTGAAGTTGTAATTTTATGGACCATTATATAGTGATAGCTTAGCTTCTGCTAGAATTAAACTATTTTGGGTTGTAATAACTCGCTACTATTTTCTTTTCAACTTTATTCATGATATGAATGGATGAGACGTTATTTTTATTTCTCTTTCGACGGAGTCCTAATTTGGTAAGGAACTTTGGGGCCATCACACTCCTTGGAATACCAACACTCCTTGATTTAATTCAAAAAACATACTACAGACTATTCTTCTAGAATGGTGGTCGAGATTTTCTATTCTTTTCGATGGGCATCTGCCATCAAGAATGTCGCCGTCGAGACTGCCACCTTTTTTTTGTAGTGCTTGTTCTCCTTTTGTTTCAAGTTTACTTTAAGGTGCCTTTAGATTTATGCTTGTCTTCTGAATTTTACCAAGTATCATTCTTAATTGTATGTTTATGCAGGGGTCAGTGTTATTATGTTCAGTATTGGTTGGCTTTGGCTGAGAATATTTTAAGGTAAAAGATCAGTTTATGGGCAGGTTAGCGTTAAGTATTTTTGAGGTGTGGGTTTTTCTGTCAATTTGACCAATTCTTATGGACGAGACCTTGTGTTGTGAGTTCTTTGATTAATATTTCCTCTTTTGCCGATCAAAGAAAAATAATAGAAAATAAATACATTATCACGAAATGTCTCTTTTTGAAATTGTGTTCTGAGAAATATCAAAGGCTTAATTTTCTCATCATCCAAGAGCAAGGGGGTTGTGTCATCAACAAGAAAATGTGGCCAACAAAAGGCTAAGTTTGTCGGATCATCAACAAGAAAATGTCTGGTAGATATGTGAATGGTTTATACTCCTTCCGTTCCTAAAATAGAAAAATATTTGAGAATAATATTTGATCTAAAAAAGAGCTGCATTTGCATAATTGTTTTTATTATAATGTTATATTATTATTAATTTGTCATTACAATTTTTTTATCTTAACTTTAATCAAACGTTCATAACAAATTTCATGAAAAAAACTATATTGATTATTACAAATATTTAATTTACAACATATAGAACTTAATATACATACATACATACATATATATATATATATATATATCTGCCGTTGAGAATTTGTTCTGACCCTAAATTCCCAAGCCCAGCTAATTTCCACGGTGAATCTCTCAATGACCTTTATTATCAACAGACTAGCGATCGAGATTTTCAATTGGTTTCGATGGGCATATGCCGTCGAGAATGTTGTCTGAGACTGCCTCTTTCTTGTGTAGTGATTTCTCCTTTCGTTGCAGGTAAAAGCTGAGGTTTTTTAGTTCAAGTGTACTTCAAGGTGCCTTTAGATTTATGCTTTATCTTCTGAATTTTACTATCATTCTTATTTGTATGTTTATGCTGGGGTCACTGTTATCATTTGCAATATTGGTTGGCTTTGGCTGAGAATTCTTTAAGGTAAAAGATCAGTTTATGGGGCAGGTTAGTGTTAAGTATTTTGGAGGTGTGGGTTTTTCTGTCAATTGGACCAACTCTTGTGGACAAGACTTTGTGTTGTGAGTTCTTTTATTAATATTTCCTTTTTGTCCGATCCAAGAATAAAAGGAGAAAATAGAGACCATATCAAAAAATCTCTCTTTGAAATTGTGTCGGAGAAATATCAAACGATTAATTTGCTCATTATCCAAGAACAAGGGGACAAGAAAAATGTCTCATCAACAAGAAAATGTGACCAACAAAAGGCTCGATTTGTTTCCATAACGTGTCATCAACAAGAAAATGTTTGGTACATATGTGAATAATTTATAACATACACTTTGTACCGGAAAACTATTTAGCTTATATGAATTTTTTTGATACGTTTATAGTGGATCCGCTATAAATCATACATTATAAATATTTAATTTACAATATATAGAACCTATATGTCAAAATATAACATTCTATATGTCGATCCATTCTGTTCGTGCCGACGATGATTCAAATCATGAATTGTGTTTGAAACACCACTGGTGCCTAAATGTTCTCTTGAAATCTGGCCATGGATTTGTGAGGTTGAACAACTTCTGTTGTTCTCTGCGGCTCTTGCGATCTGGCAAGTCCTTGGCCTAGAACTTCAATACTGTTTAAAAGCTAAAATCAGTTTTTAATTGAAAAGAAATCAAGCAAGTAAAATAAAGACAGGCAAACAATCATATATTTTCTTCGAGTTATGAATCTTACCATGGCAATCAGAAGGCATGTGTGTCTTGTGCTTCCCCAATCACACAACTGATAGGCTTTGACTTATGCAGCATGCTGGTGATATTTCAACATCTCCAGCATGTGGATTTGCAATATTCATGTCAAGGTCTATACTGCCTTCCCCTTGTGCAGGTCTAGAGGATGTCGAAATGTGATGAACATCATTCTACATGAAATTGAACAGAAGTAATTTAATCATTTGATGAATGCACCAGAAGTCTTGGATGAAGAGAAAAAGTTCACATAACAATAGTCCATCCTTCACACAAAAAAGTTTCCACTTAATAATTTACCTTGCAAATTCGGTGAAGTTAATAATTCATTTATTGATCTCAGTTCCAACATTAGGCCCGGAAAGTGCAATTAAATCTACCTAATTGATAGCATATATTACAATGAAAAAAAAAATCCACCTAATTGAAAAACTAGTTTAATATCATATATATTACAATGGATAAATCAAGTCATAATTAGATTATAACGAAACAATCAGATTATACATCCATTTCAATTGAGTAATTCTAAGAGATTATCAAGTTTGTTTATTGAAGTCAACAAATTACACTGCAAATAATTGTATTTAATCCTAAAAAAAAAAAAAAAAGTAAAGACGATGAATAGACAAAACCTGTGGAACTGCAATAATTTGAAAAGAGATAACAATTACTGCTATATAAGGCAGATAAATTTCTCTATAAATGAATTCAAGTACCTACCTAAATAATGAACATAAAGAACTGATAATAATATATGAAGATAAACATAGAAAGAAAATAGAGGGTGATTCTCTGAACAAATTCACAAAACAAATCCAGAAACATCAGATCTGAATATCAGCAAGATCAAACATAGTTATGAACAGGGTACTACTGACTGCCAGAAATTTTTGCAGAAAAATAAAAAAATTAGAATCTATACCATTGATATATACCATCACCTCCCTTCTTTTTCTTTTTCTTATTGGTCTGCAAAATAAATTAAAATAAAAATTTATTATAACCTAAAAGGTTCCTAATGATGGCCACAAATATGGGCATGTTGAAATACACCATCCAACAAGAGTAATTAAGCTTACCTGCATGTTAAAATAAGAATAGTCTGAAAATTGTAGAATAGTATAAAGAGAGGAGATATATGGAGGAGTTGCTATGTCAAGGTATTAGAGAAAAAATTGAAAGATTTTGTGAATTCAAAAGGGGGAAGATTTGAGAGGTGTTGTTTAACTTGTGATGGCAATATTGAGGCTGCAAATAGGATATATAAAAGGACAGGAGGACTATGTATAGGATTAGTATAAACCTCAAAATTACCAAAATGGACATACTAACTACAAAAAGATGCGGATATGAAGCACTTTAAGATGTAGAATTTTGAGCAAAACATTCTTCGTTCAACATTCACAAAACCAAAAACCACCCTATTCAAAACTGTATGCTGAAAAAACAAAAACAACTGTCTCAGACGTCAAAATGTTTTTAAATTATTATTAATTGATTTGTCTTTTAGTACATCTAAATTAATCTGGACTACAATTGAGTTATACTTATTTGGAAAGAGAAAATTGCATAGAATACAAAGTGAAGAGTAAAATTATTGTTGAGAGAAAAAATAAAACTAATGGTTTTGAGCTAGGTGATTCTTGGTTTAGGCCCTTTTTGGCTTTGTTTGTAACTGATTTTGACTTACAGAAGATCGTAAACATGATGCTGGTTTCTATGACCAGTACTCGGTTTTGAGGTAGGTGATTTTTGGCTTTTTCAAGTTTGTAATAATTGTTTGCTTACACTAGTGACATGACTTTTTAGTTTGTAGTTTTGCAAAATTTAAGATCATGTGAATTTTAGTAAGCTTGTCCCTTTTGGTAATCTACAATACAGGCTACCCACCTAACTATACCTACTATCTTCTTTTATAACGGGGGATCACTCTTTAGTGAGCACAATACACATCAATTACACATAATTTTAACTCTTAAGAATGTGTTAACTTTAAATGGTTATAAAAATTATGTTACACATCACATAATTATGATAAATTTTTTATATCCTCTGCTTCTGGTTATTCTTTTTATTCTTATCTCTGGATTTGATTTGCGGATTTATAAATATAAAATTAGTAGGTGCGATTTGAAAATAAGATATATCTCATTTCCCTTAATCCATGTGTGTATGTGACTGGCGTCTTACTATTTAAATTGGTTAAGAAAATATAGTGGTAGTATAATTAATATCCTCGGTTCCAAGAAAGAGTTGTATGTCACTATTGCTATAGTGTATTTGCAAAGCCATAATACGCAATATTGATTTAATGTTAAATGCTTCAAATCGATGCAATTATTATTATTGCAAATTGCATTAAAATTCCAAAAAACAAATAAAACCTTTGTTACTTTATGATTCCCCACAATCCGCATCACAATTTAAATTTTACGATTTTTGAATATCAGTATAAACAAAATAAAAAACTAGTCGGTACATAAAGTGAGCTCATTCACTGGGGGTCTCTTTTCTTTGACTTGTGAGTTCATGCTACAGGTTTTTGAAGTTTTATTGGTTTATTGTGCAGATTTTTGTTGCGGAGCTGGTGCCTTGGCATGTCTTCCTTTTGGTTGTGAGCAGTTGGTTCTTCTCAGTTGTCAGTTTTTGTGTGTAAAAGTCTTGTTGTTGTTACAATAGGGCAGGTTGAATTTGTCTTTGTGCTGGTTTTGTCTAGAACTTTTGATGATTTTTGTTTGGTTGGTAACTTTCTCGAGGATTTTCTTTGGTTTCCAGTTGTGTATCTTGTTCCATTTCTTTGGACTTTTGTACTATCTAGTGAGTTCAATGAATTTCCTTTTTGCCGATAATTTTTTTTTATAAACAACGTATATTTTGTGGGATATAAGTGTGTGTACTTATTTGATTTAAGTTTTAACTTTATTATCTCTAATTAAATCATTTATTTAAAAATCAGATGTGATAGAGAATATTTACAATTCATATTTTTTTAGTGAGATGGAGTTATTTTCTCTCTTATGAGCAAGATGGTGAGACTAACAGAGTTTGGTTTCATTGTGTAATTCTTTGAATGCATAATGATATTTTCTGCTGGAACATGTAGTTTTTCAGGTCAAGTTATTATGTCAATTGCCTTGTTGAAGAGAGAGAGGGGGAGAGAGATGTACAACTAAAAATATATCCAATGTGAGAGTAACAAAGTTTATAAGCACTACAATATTCTACTTTCCTCTTTGTACTTTGAATAATAACATAATCTAAAAATATTTACACTTTCAAATATATCCAGCATTTCTCCTTTTCTCATTTTTTTCCCCACGGCTGTGGTATTGTATGCTCCCACAAACTGCAAATTTTAGGATAGAAATGCTGTACGATTAATCAGAAATTAGGATAGACGTGATAATTTAAGGGGATATTGAAATTATATGAAATTTTTATCAGTATAGTAATTATGGAACAATTTCTTAGAGACATTAAATTCAAAGAATATATATATTAGGATAAACATGCTCACCATGACAATTCCTGCTGGACTGCAGTCAATGTTCCTTTAGTAGCTCCCTTCTCTATAATATGTTGAAATGTAATGAACATCATTTCAGCAAAATATCTGGCTCTAACCGAGCTAGGGGCGAGGAAATTGAGGCAGGTGGTGGTGGTGCTGAGATCGGCGACGTGACGAGGTTGTCTCGCCGAGACCTCAGTCAAACGGTGAGCGAAGCAGCATGCTTTTCCAGATGAAAGGTCACTGGTGGGGTTCTTGTAAATGCTTGCCAAATGTTTGTTCGTGATTGTAGCTGTTTGGAGTTCTAGAAATGCTTAGGATTTAGGAAACATATGGGTGTGTCAAAAGTTCCAAAATCAGATATAGTTCTTTTTTAATGTAATACCATATACGATCAGGACATTTTACTTTTGATATGAATTTGTTAAAAATAATAAAATATAAAATATTATATTTAACAGTATGCTTTATATACTTTATAATAAAATAATAAAACATAAGTTTATATTTGTCCGGACAAGTATTGAGACATTTTTGACCATGTACTTCATGACAGGAATTTAGGTATAGGCAATACACTATATATAACTTTTAGAATTTTATTAGTTTTCTTTTATGGGCAAAAATTTTTTTCACCCACTTTTCTTGTTCAATTCTCATACTTTGATCTCTGAACTGAAAGTCACAAGGAATTCTAGAACCACTCGAACTAACGTAGATTACTTCTTTTACCGGCATTATACTTTAAATACCATTGCAAAGTTATTTGCGGAATTATTATAACATGACCTAAAAGATTTGAACTATTATCAAATAATTCAGCAAATAATTATTCAGCAGAATTATTTGTGAGATTTGAACTGTAACATGATCTACAAGTGTAGCAAAATATGGCTCGAATTGTTGATTCTATTCATTTAAAAAAACCTATGAAACACAGGCAAATCTTGCTATCACGTTTACCACAAACTACTCTATAAGCATCAAAATGATTAGTTTTGATATCCAAGGTCCTGTTGTTCTCACCTTTATATGTTTCGATAGTAATCTAAGGCGTATCCATGAAGAGCTAGAAACCCATTACAAGTTTGTATGTAGGAGTACCTGAGAAACATAGAAAGGCCTTGCAAATATGAGAAGCAGTGATTAAACAATAAACATTTCCCATATATGTAGCAAACAAAAGAGTGAGAGAGAGAGAGAAAGAGAGGAATTACGGTTTTCTTTGTGACATGCAACTATAGTTCCACTCTCCTGACACAAGAACTTGTGTATCTTCATATCTCTGGAAAAGAAATAAAAATAAAGAAAAGCATTAGGCAACAGGAGAAGTGAAAATGTAACACCCAATAAAGAGTTAACAAATACTGCACCAACTTTTTTTTAATCATGCGCTGGCCACCAGAAGTAGTTCTGGTCCATTTGGAATCATCTCGAGAGTCGAGATGGAACAGAACTTGATAACCTGAGTCAAACATTTGATAGAATAAAAAATAGTTGTTGGCGCAAACTAGAAAAACATGACTGAATCACTTCATAGTCGATGACAGCAAATATGAAATACTGAGGTTGATTATGTGGTTCAGAAGTTCCATACATACAAGTGATTGACAAACAAATGAAAGTAATACTTACTGTAATCTACTGTGTCCGCAAAACTTTCGAAATGTAATGAACATCATCCTACATGAATTTGAAAATATATATTACCTCAATTCCAAAATTATTGACGTTTGATTTTTTTCCACGTAAGTTAGGTAAAATTTAGTACATATTAAATATTTTATAAAATTTTAATTTTATATCATATTAATCTTCATTTAAAACATTTTTAGTTTTTCATTTTTATTTTTAAAAAATAAAATATTTAATGTATATTAAGTTTCATCTAAAAGTACGTGCAAAAATTCAAACATTATGCATTTTAGAATGGATCTAAATAATGTCCAACTAGAAGAAAAATTCACCTAATGATATAAATTTACAAAAATAACATACACCAATAAAAATGCCAACAGATACATACAAATAATCAGTAAGTTAGCTCTTACAGCACACATAAACACGCAACGATAAACACATACTTGTACAAAATTGAACATGTACAGACACTACAAATAAGTATGCATAACGATTTTTTTCCTGTTTCCATGTCCGACCATTCCCTAAACAAAGAACAAAAACTTAGTTTTTGCAACACCACCAAAACTGTCGCTATAATAGAAAACTGTTGCTAATAATACTTCCCCGACAGTTTCGGTTTATTCATGTATTCTATGTGACTGGTTAATGTTTTTAGCCATAGTTGTTCGTGTGGCAAATAGTATACTGTTTGTCGCTAATAAGCAGTCTCCTGTATTTTTCTTTTCATGAAGGTTTGTACCTTTTCAGCGTCGCAAAAAGAATTCCATTAAAGTTTGTGCGGATTTCTTTCACAAATATATATTTTTTCTATTTGATTCTTTACAAATATAAATATATATAGCCCTTTTTCACTTTTTATACATATAAATTCATCAACAAATATCAGAACCAGATCTAACAAATGTACAAAATGAATCCAGAAACATCAGATCTGAATAACCACAAAATCAAATCTGTTCAACAAGGTACAAAATTTAGAGCCAGATTAAATTTTCCGAAAAATAACAAATTAGAATATGTACCGCTTCTATAAACCATCTCCTGTCTGACTTCTTCTTTTTCCTTTTCTTGTTGATCTGAAAATAAAAAAGGTAGGTGTAAGAGCTTCAAATATAGGGGTGTTTGAATATATAGCACTACAAGAATCGAACAAGACCATTTAGCTTACCAGCATATCAAAAACTACAAATAGTCTCAAAATTGTAGAGTAGTTAGTATATAGAGAGGAGATGAAAGAGTTATTATGTCCAGATCTTTGTAAGAAAAATAAAAGACCTGTGTATTTGAGAAAGAACCCAAAGGTGTTGCGAATTGACGAGGGCAAAGATCTCGAGAGGTGTTGCCAACTGAAGGGTGATGGCAAGATCGAGGCTGCACACAGGAGATATATAAAACGGATAGGAAGAGTAGGTATTGGGACGCTGGGAACCTTTAAATTACCACCTTGTTTAAAACTGTGTGCGCAACTTTTTTAAGAGGGACATATTTACTTATATAATCGAATTCACATTTGTGAATAAATTTACCAAAGCTTGTAAATTATATAATTTTATCTGAACAAATTTAAAACTCTATTTAGAAAAGAGATAATTTTTAGTGAACCGCACTAACATAACGATAAAATTTATTATTCTTAGTGAAAATAAACGTGAATTTAACTGTATAATTAAATTTATTATTTGAAGAGTATTAGTCAATCCTTTTCAAAATATATGAGTTTGATTTCTTACACGTATATTTAGGTGAAGTTTAATTGTACATTTGTACATATGAAATATTAAGTATTTTATTTTCTTAAAAATAAAAATTCAAAACAAAAAAAAATTAAAGTAAAGATTAATTTAATATAAAAATTAAAATTATATACAATATTTAATGCTAAATTTTACCTAACATTACATAAAAATGAAAAAAAGTTTAAACTTTATATTTTTAAAAGGAGGGATTGAGGTGCCAATATTTTCCCTCCAAATATTATCATTAGTTGATTCAAACGAAGTTGGACCACACTTTTTCCTTTTTTTTTTTTTTTTTTGGTGGGGACTACAACCTCTTAAAATGAATATAGACTAATATTTAGCTGTAAACAAATTTGGTGGTAATCATTACATTTTTGGATAAACATCATGTTGATGATGTATTAAGCACAAACATTCCACGACAAAAATTTTCCAATATCAACAATTATCTTTATTACTCCCTCCGTTTTTTCTTTTTCCATTTGTTTGATAACCAATACTTTTTGAAAATGAATATAGACCAATTAATCATTTTAAATATTCAACTACTTAATTAGCTGCTAAATCAGTGAGTGGTAGTCATTATATTTTTGGATAAAATCATGTTTAAGTTGTATTAAGGATAGACTTTCCACATTAAAAATATTCTTATATCAATAATTATCGTCATTATTATTTATCAGTATTGGATAATTAGTTCATCTAGTGAGATTGTTATTAAGATTGGTACAATACCATGGTATTGCGTCCACACACACTCTTTTCTTTTTTTGTTGCCAATAATCCTTTTTGTTTTTTAATATGAGATTTATAATATGAAAAAATCGATATTATTTCATTCCTATTCCTTCCAAGAAAAATTTCGAATTGGATTCCAAATTGATGGGTTAGTATGAGCTTATCCATGTGGAACAATTAGGAGATTCTCTAGAAGAAATGCACGTCCTGCTTGTGGCGGCAACATGCTACTGGGTCATTTTCATAAGTTTTTGAAATAATAATTTTATATGTTTTCCAACTGATATTTTTTGCTGAAAAATAATGTTTTATAATTGATATTTTCATATTTTATGTGTTTTATCTTATATTATTTGTTATGAACTTTTAATGGAAACATTGAGGTTGCAAATAGGATATATAAAAGGACAGGACTATTATATTGTTAATAGAAACCCCAAGATTACCAAAATGTAAGTGCTGAAATATTAGAAAAATTCTTAGCAAAACATTTTTTTCAAGAAATATTATCATAGGGTTTGGAGTTATTTTTGTAATTTTAGTAATGTAAGGAAAAAAAATTCATATATGGTATTTATAAACTTATAGTACTGATGTCTATTGTAGATTTACATATTTTGTACATTTAAAATTTGAGAAAGATAAAGAAATACTCCGTATGAAAAAGGTTGTGTTAAATTAATTGTTTAAAAGGAATTATAAATGTTACATTATATATAATGATATTATTGATTATACTTATGGAAACCAGCAATCTTTTCTAAATAATTGCCCAAGCCAGCTTAATTTGCAAACTAACAAAGCTAAACACCATCTTGTGCAAAACCGCGTGCTTCTGTTGGGTAAAATCTTGGAGATGATCTTGTAGATGACATTACATACTTATAGATTGTTTTCCAGTGAGGTGCCGAGAACTTGTAGAAAAGGGGTTGAATACAAGTTTTTTGAATACTTTTTGAATTTCTTGTTCTTTAAAAAATTAAACTTTCTTGCGGAATATAAAAAACAAAAACTCAAATCAATTTATAAACAATTGCTATATTGATTTCACAACTGATTACAAATTCTAACAATCATAATAAATATGATCATTAGCTTCTTTTTATTCTGTATAGGAAAAGATATAACCTTTGAAAAACCTATACAGTTTCGAATTACAATTCTCTGTAAACCTAATTACAGCTTCTCTAACTCTCAACTGAATTACAATTAACTCAGTTCCTATTCTAAATCAAAATTGATTCAGCTTCCTTATTCGAATCAAATACGAACTTTCCTTTTTAATAGGAATAAATTTCTGGTTAGTTACCTTACCAGCTACGTCTTCAATAATATCTTGAACTACCTGGAAGACAATCCTTATTCAATTCAAACTCTGTATCTTTTAGGAATTAAATCACGATTAGTCCCTGATGCTTCATTTTTAGTCTCTGGTGACGTCATCAATTAATCTCTGGTGGTTTTAGTCCTTGATGACGTCAGATTGTGTAGTCTCCGATAGAGTTATTTAGTCTCTGATACTTTAAGGTTTAGTCTCAGTCTCTGATGACGTTAACTTAGTCTCTGATGCTTTTAACTTTAGTCTCCGATGATGACAGCTTAGTCTCTGATGCTTTTAACTTTAATCTCCAATGACGTAAGTTTTAGTCTCCGACTCCTTTAGATTTAGTCTCTGATAACGTAAGCCTTAGTCTCCGACAAGCAAAACTAGTCTCTGATAGATAAAAAATTACTTAGTCTTTGACAAGTTTTCCTAGTCTCCGACAAACCTTTTTGTAAACTCCAACGGATCAAATACACATTTCGACTTGCTAAAGCTTTGATACTCCATTCCAGCAGTTACTTACAAATAAAGAATAATTATATCTCTTTACAAATAATAAATGAATTACAAACAAAGAGATAACTACTGGCTACAAAACTTCAGTGCTACTAATTAACACTTTCTATACATTTGTACTCTAAGTAATCTAAAAACAATCATCATCAAATGTTCTAAAACCTAACATAGACTGAAAGTTAGATCAAAAAGCTTCCTTCCCTAATCTCCATCAAAGTGTTTTTGTAGCAAGTAGATCTTGTTGGAAATAAAAAAGGATCAAACGCAATAGAAGGGAAAACACTATTGCTCACAAAGTTTTTGATTACAAGAATACAATTCTCTAGCTCTCTTACTCTTGTATTATCTCCCAATTTCTTTTTCTCTTGATTGCTACAACCACAAATGACAATGTCTATTTAAATACTAGTTTAGGGAAGGTTCTAGTTTATGAAAAATTCTAGATCTTAGAGATAAATGGAGAATTCTAGAACCTAGATATTTCTAGCTAGATTTTTGGTAAGAGAGTTCTAGACTTTGACTTATTTTTCAAACTAAGAAGGATCTAGAAACATAGTTTAAATTATGGAGTATTTAATATTTGGGTTTAATTAACTCTAAGATGAATTAAGCCCAAATCAAGCTTATTTTCTAACATCCCCCCTTAAGCTTGATTTGGTAACTCCAAGTAAATCTCGTAGCTTGTAGAAGACGTCTTTCTTGAGTGGTTTAGTAAGAATGTTTGTTACTTGATCTTGTGACTTCACGAACTTTAATTAGACTTTATTTCTTTCGACACACTCACGATATCGTGTATCTATGTGCTTACTTCTTTTGTGAAAAATTAGATTTTTTGCTAAGGCAGGTGTAGACTTGTTGTCCACATAAATCTCTGTTGGTTCTTTTATTGGCATATTTAACTCCTTCATCAAATTCCTCAGCCAAATTGCATGACAAACACATGAAGTGGTAGCTACGTATTCTGCTTCACATGTGGATAGTGTAATGATTGGTTGCTTCTTTGAGCTCCACGTAAATGTAGAATCACCCATGGAGAATAAGAATCCACTTGTACTCTTCCGGTCATCTATATCTCCACCCCAGTCACTGTCACTATATCCAACAAGTTTGAAATTTTCTATAGGAGTGTAGAAGATTCCATAGTCTAACATACCTTTGATGTACCGGAGGATTCTTTTGGCAGTTTTCAAGTGAGTGGATGTAGGAGATTCCATGAATCGACTTATGAGTCCAACACCGTAGAGTATATCTAGCCTTGTACATGTTAAATATCTTAAACTTCCAATAAGATTCTTAAAGAATGTGGGATTTACCTTTTCTCCTTCATCTTCTTTTGATAGTTTTGTACCACATTCTACAGGCGTGTCTATGGGCGTGCAATTTGTCATATTGAATTTCTTGAGAATCTCCTTTGCATAGCTTTCTTGAGAGATGAAGATTCCCTCTTCACTTTACTTCACCTCAATCCCAAGATAATAAGACATTAAGCCAATGTCAGTCATTTCAAACTCTCTTGTCATTGCTTTCTTGAAATCTTCAAACATACTTGGATTACTTCCAGTAAAAATCAAGTCATCTACATATATGCATACCACCATAACATCTCCATTCATGTGTTTGGTGTAGACAACATACT
>CM025786.1:20912997-20930104 GCA_014636745.2 Centella asiatica
TATCAACGCCTTTAAAATCCTTAAGAAATCTTAGGGTTACTGATGATGAACAATTGTATAACCCTTCTGAAGACAGAACACAACTTTCTTGGAGTAAAAATATCCATCGGAGGCTATACCCGTTGGATCTGCTAACCATACGGTATACAGCTGGCCTAACTGTGCCCGCATGATCCCTCTTTGTGTGAACGTACGTAGTCACATAAAATTCCTCTAGGTTAGGTGAAGAACAAATCAGCACCTTTCCTTTCCTCTTGCCAATCATGTGGCATTTCCCAAATAAGGGACATATCATTCTCGTTCATTTGCACATATATAAGATTGAATAATATCAGATAAATCAAAGCTCCTTTATATCCATGCATATCATTCATATCATGCTAGCGGAAATTAAGCATAGCATTTTGTTTCACAAGGAAATTTAAATGTAAAGGACATAAGTTTGTACGCATGTCGAATCAATTGATCATGCACTTGATTGAAATAAACATAAGAGTATGAATATACTTGCATCGTCAAGCATAAAAATGAAAATATACTTACTTCAGCTTGAAATAAATATAAGAGTGTAAATATACTTGCCTCGGTCCTTTCACAAATTCAAATGAATTTACTTGAAAGAGAGAGATTCTGTAAATCATGCAAGTAATTTTTAATACTTTAACAAGAATTTATGGAAGAAAACATGTATGTGATAAAATAGTTTTAAGGAAATAATATTTTATAGTCTTGGTAGCAGACTATGCATCGGAGATAAATTTTCTCATTAACAACTCGTCAGGGATTGATAATTATAGCCATCAGGGACTACGGAAAGGTATCAGGGACTAATACGTGTATTGGACGCGCCAGGGACTAAAAACTCTTCAGGGACTGATGACGTCACTTTAACTCTATCGGGGATTAAGGGGTGACGTCATCGGGGACTAATTAACCCATCAGGGATTAAATAACCCATCGGGGATTAAATAACCCATCGGGGATTAAATAACACATCGGGGATTAACAGAATATCTCATCGGAGACTACGAATATCTCGTCAGGGACTAGCAATATCTCATCAGAGATTAACAGCATCTCATTAGAGATTAACATTAGAGCTTGCTTCTGCTACGATGGAAGACTTTAACATGAACAACTCAGACTATGATGCAGAAAATATTAATCTTAGCATAAATCTTTGATACTATGCATGAAAGAAAACTGAGTAAAACACCAAGTTCTTACCTCCTTGTTTTCAGAGTGGAATCAAAGCTTTTCTGAGAAGAAATCTTCCTAAAAGAAGAACTTGGAAATTCTTAGAGATCACAGGTTTAATGAAACTCTTGGGAGAGAGATTTTGGCGAAAGAATTATAATTCCATTTCGGATGGGGTATTTATAGAGTTAAAAAGCAGTAGGCTACGATTAAACTTGAAATAAGATAATTGGTTAATTTGGACGGTAAGTACGGTTGCTCATCATGATTCCTTAGCAGCTAAGTACGCATAAGCAGTTGCTGTCCTTCATGCACAAAACTTTGCCACCTAAACATCTCTTAATCATACACGTAGTTATAAAACTACGTAATCCTTTCATTCTCCTCCATGTAGATCAAAATAATCTTATATGGAATTTGCTAATCCCCTTTTGATACCTTTTTAAGGAACTTAACCTTATCATCATAAATATCACATCATCATTAAAATTTCACATTACAGATATGAATTTATCATTCATACTCAAAAGAATTAAACCCCATGCAAAAATCATATATCAAAATAAATATTTCATATTATAAAATAATTTTACAATTTTTGGGTTCTCACAAAGGGGCTGGTGCTTATATATGTTAATGTTGCTGGTTCTTGTTCTTGGTGGGTATAAAATGGAAAAAAGCATGGGTGGTAGATTCAATATTTTTGCAAGCTCTCCTCAAGAAATTTCTGATTTTTGGGCCCACCTCCATCTTTTGATATCAGTGAAAGTGAGTATTCTTTTATATCAATCTTTTAAATTACACTATATTTCTTGAGTAGCAAATATATTTATATATGATATTCTTTTATCTAATTAAATATAAAAATAATCCTAGTTTTGCTACTTTTCTTCATGTATCTGCAGTATACTTTACTTTACTATTTTTCATTACTATATTTTTTTTCTTTTTAATTCATATCCGCTTATTTCTATTTCGTTAGATGATGATGATATACAAGAAGCTTCGTCTCAAGCTCACGAAGACATTTTGACATATTGGTGCGCACGAATAAATTTTTCTTTCTTAAAACTTATGTTTATATACAAGTGAAGAAGATGACACACAAGAAGTACAAGCAACCAGTCCCAAAATGTTGTAAGGGCAGTAGGAGAACCACAAGTGGACTTCCAGTTTTCTGTCTCTCTATATGTGTGTGTGTGTGTATGTATATATATGTAATGTAAATGTATATGCATCAGATTAATTTTGGAACAGAATGCAGTAAATCTAGTGTTGTTGTATGCTATATCTCTTTTTTGTTATGAACTTTAATTTAGTGATTGTTTCTACTTATATTTGATGGATCCTTGATAGAAACTCAACTCATTTTGTGTAAGGTAAAAAAATTTCTTGAATAATTAAAAAAATAAATAACTAAAAATAATTAAAAAATATTGTTGAGTATTTAAAGACCAGATGCAAAAACTATAAAAATAATTAAAAAAATAAATAACTAAAAATAATTATCATTTGCGTCGGTTGTTTTAAAAGTCCGACGTAAATGACCATATTATTTGCGTCGGTCGCATTAAAGGTACGACAGAAATGATAATTTTTTGCGTCATCTCTTTAACCGACGCAAAAAAGTCAAGTTTTTGTGTATTCGCCATATGCGTCTCCTGTTAACCGACACAAAATAGTTAATTTAACCGACGTATATGATCAATTTTGTACTAGTGGCCGCTCATCAGAGAGAGAGATTAGAGTTAAGAGAGAGAGAGAGAAACAAATTCAGCAGCTAGTACTGCAATCCTCTTTACTTTAGATCGTGAGACAATTTGTGGGGTGTTCGTGTGGATACCGTAGAGGCGCCGTCCAGTTGGATTGCGTTAAAGATTCGGAGATGTTCAACACCCTCATCAAAGCTTCAGATTCTGTAGGCTTAATCGGTAAATTCTTAAACCATCTGTATTAAATTATTTCGTATGGATCCTTAGGTTAGGGTTTCGTTTTGTTTTAAATCATTTTTTTATTCCGCTGCGTTTTATCTGTCGAATAGGCAAATCAAATTGAGTTGATTATTTAAATTCTCGGTTACCTCATAAATATCTTTCAAATTTCTGTATCTTAAGGTATTCTCATTCTGACTTGAGCTTGATGAGGACGGGGTTGTTCTTTGAACTAATGATTGCGTTGGAGATGAAGGTGGAGTAACAATTTCTTCAAGACCTTGTCTGGTTAGTTCTTCATCTTGGAATATTGGGAAGAAATCATAATCCTCATCTTTCTGAACATTCCAATTCCATGATGCTTTTTCATTGAACTCAATATCCCTACTCATAATGATCTTTCCATTGATTGAATTATAGAGCTTATAGCCTTTGGAGCATTTATCATAACCAATGAATACAAGCTTTTGACTTTTGTCATCTAATTTGGTGCGGACTTCATCTGGTACGTGTGCATATGTTATGCTTCCAAAAACTCAGAGATGCTTGACATTAGGCTTTCTCTCGTTCCAGGTCTCCAAAGGTGTCTTGTTTGGCAGACTCTTGGTGGCATTTCTATTTGACAAGTAGACTGCACAATCAACAGTTTCAGCCCAGAATTCTTTGGGCATTTTCTTACTCTTCAACATGCTTCGAGCAATGTCCAGGATTGTTCTGTTCTTTCTTTCTGCCACACCATTTTGTTATGGCGACCTTGGCACCGTGAGAGGTCGTCGGATTCCATTATCTTCACAGAATTTGTCAGACTCCTTTGATATGAACTCACCACCTCTATTCGATCTCAAAGCCTTAATCTCATTGCCGCTTTCTTTTTTAACAGGAACCTTATACTTCTTGAACATGTTGAATGCCTCAGACTTCTCCTTTAGAATGTACACCCAAGTCTTACGACTATAATCATCAATAAATGTGATGAAGTATTTATTTTTACCATAAGAACATGGATTAATTGGTCCGCAAAGATCCGTGTGGACAAGCTCCAATGGCTTTTTGGCTCTTGATCTTGCTTCTTTAGGAAAACTTTTTCGAAATTGTTTTCCAAGAAGACATCCTTCACATAATTGATAGGATGATGGATGGAAGGCAATCCTTTCACCATCTCCATTCGTGAGAGCAAATTTAAAATATCAAAATTTATATATCCAAACCTCAAGTGCCAAAACCAAGAGTTATATTTTGTGCATGCCATAAGGCATTTTGCAACATCATGTTGAATATTGAGCAAAAATAATCTATTCTTGGTCATTGGCACTTTGGTTATTATATTTTTGCTCTCATAAAAAATCATGCAATGTTTATTTTTTAATTCAACTTCGTAATTCTTTTAAAGAAGTTGACCCAAACTTAAAATATTATTTTTCATATCGAGCACATAATAAACATTATATATAAATTTATGCCTTCCATCTTTTAAGCGTATAAGAATATTACCTTTTCCTTGAATCGGAATGCTCGAGCCATTTCCAAATTTCACAGCACCATTGATGCTTTCATCAAGTTGCACGAGCATGCTTCTATTGTCGTTCATATGATTACTTGCTCCAGTGTCAAGATACCAAGTGTTATCTTTCATGGTTTTTCCGTCATGCAATGCCATTAGCAAGGTGATTTCTTCATCATTAGTTTTCATAAAAAAAAAGTTCTCATCTACTTTATTTTTACACCAACAATCAGAAACGTAGTGATCATACCTTTAACATTTGTAGCATTGAATTTGTGAATTGTAAGTCTTTCTTCTTGATAAGTTGCCTTTTCCACGACCTCTTATTAAATAAAAAGTTTGACTTCTTTCTCCTTGATTAAATTGGATATGTCCTCCTTGTCCATTACCGCCACAACCGCGACCTCGTCCTCTTCTGCGTCCTTGTCCACGGCCTCGTTGACTTCTTTCGTAATTGTTATTTTCTTCATTTTTCAAAGTGAATTTACTTTGAAGAACTTACTCCAAAGCTTCATGATTCTTTCTTTTTTGTCTCTCTTCATGGGCTTGTAGCGAGCCCATAAGTTCATCAATAGACATATTGTCTAGATCTTTTGATTCTTCAATTGCAACAACAATATGTTCGAACTTTGGAAGTAAAGAACGGAGAATTTTTTCAATAATACGAATATCATTTAAATCTTCCCCGTACCTTTTTAGTTGATGGGAGATGACTAAAACTCTAGAGATGTAGTCAAATATTGTCTCAGACTCATTTATATGCAAAAGTTCAAACTCACTTCTTAATGTTTGAAGCCGGATCTTCTTCACTTTGTCGACACCTTGTTGAGACTTTTGAAGAATCTCCCATGCTTGCTTGGCGGTTGTTGCGGAAGAAACTTTTATAAACATGCTCTCATCCAAACATAGGTGGATGATTGAGAGAGCTTGTTGATCCTTCTTACGCGCTTTATATAGGGCATCTTTCTCCGCCGCCGTCAAGGTAGCCTCTTTGGCGGGTTCCTCATAGTCTTTCTTCACAATCTCCCAAGCATCTTGTGAGCCTAGGAGAGCTTTTAGCCGAATGGATCAACTATCATAGTTGTCCTTGGTGAGGCAAGGAAATTGGAAAGGAAGCATACCATTTGCCATCATTCTTGGTATTCTTTAACCAAGTTCTGATACCACTTTGTTGGAAATAAAAAAGGATCAAACGCAATGGAAAAGAAAACACAATTTGAAGAAGAAGAAATTTATTGCTCACAATGTTTTTGATTACAAGAATACAATTCTCTATCTCTCTCACTCTTGTATTATCTCCCAATTTCTTTTTCTCTTGATTGCTACAACCACAAATGACAATGTCTATTTATAATAGTTTAGGAAATGTTCTAGTTTATGGAAAATTCTAGATCTTAGAGATAAATGGAGAATTCTAGAACTTAGATATTTCTAGCTAGATTTTTGGTAAGAGAGTACTAGACTTTTGACTTATTTTTCAAACTAAGAAGAATCTAGAAGTATAATTTAAATTATGGATTATTTAATATTTGGGTTTAATTAACTCTAAGATGAATTAAGCCCAAATCAAGCTTATTTTCTAATAGATCTATGACTGTTGATATATCCTGATTCACCATGAAATTGTTAGCAAAGTTCGGAAGTTCAATTGTTAGAAGGTAGATCTTCCAGCGTAGAAAGTGGACTTCTCCAAGGCCTTTGATAGAATCAGATGAGATTTCTCCAGAGTATTTCTCATAAAAATGGCTTTACCTTACCTGCTAATTTCATCCTGTGGATAATGGAATGTGTAACCTAGACACTTTCGCAGTTCTTACCTTTCTCAGTGGTGGCAAGGACTTGGGCATGGCGACCCTTTATCCCCTTATCTATTCATCTTCTGTGCTTAAGCACTCTCTGCTAGCCTTGAACAACTCCAACAAAATCACCATATTCAAGGTATCCAGCTTGATCGCAAAGCTCGAAATACTTCCAACCTCTTCTTTGCAGATAATTGCATGTTGTACTTCAAATGTACTATCCCCTCTTGTTTACAGATACACAAACAGTCAATTTCTTTTTCAGATATCATGATGCTTCTGGGCAGCTACTTAACTTCAATAAACTTTTTCTTCTCCTCAGCTAGTCTCAGGGCCCTTACTATACGCAGGTTTTCTATAATACTCTTGAGGTAAATCTGAGGCTTCCCGGTAAAAGATACCTAGGAGTTACCTTATCATTCGGTTAAAAAAAATCAGAAGACTTCCATTACATTGTTTATAATATGAGAAGCCATTTACAATCTCGGAAAGGAAAACTCGTTTCACCTACTGGCAGACATGTCTTAGCTCCAGCTTTCCTAGCTTCAATCCCCATTATCATATGACACCCTGTTCTAAATGTTAATTTTTTAAAAATTCCTGTTACATTTATATTCTTCTTATTTGTTGTTTCTTTTAGTTATCACTTTTTCCTTTTCTTTTTTATATGGATTCATCGACCCAACTGGTTTGTGTAATGACGATATTGATATGGTTCGTGCGGTTGAGGAGTTTTGCCAAGTTCCTGGAGCCAAAGTATCCAATAATGGAAAGTGCAGTACAACATAAAGATGGTTTCCACAAGAGTTTTGCAATTTAATAGGTTTATGAGAAGTACTGGTGCTGGTGATATCTTGTTGGCCAGGTAAACTTTCAATCAGATCGGTTTAAAGCCTTTAAAGTAAGTTACTATATCAAACGTTGACTTTCATCATTGAATTTATAATGTAGAACAAATTGCTGATCGGGAACAGTTGGTGCTGCTTGTGGAGTCTGATTGGGTGTCTGCCGGGCCTTTGACATGAGCCTTTTGATGCAGCAGAAGATTTGGTACATTATTATTTTTTAGAGTAGGTCAGCAAAGTAGTGTGCAAAAGTGGTGGGTTGCATTTAATGTATTCAAAAAATGATATCCACCATTTTCAGTATATGATGCATGCTGAATTCACATATCGATCCTACAATAAAGCTATACAAGAACCAAGCTGATTTTTTATTCTGCTCTATTTGTCTTGTTTAAAACTTGACACAACTCGACTCAAGTGGTTAAACGAGTCTACCATGAAGATGAAATTTTGTTTGTTTAACAGTTTTTGTTTGATTCGACCAGACTCGGACTAGAAAGCTAGACTCGACTTGATTAATTTGTATTCGACTCGATTCGATCACGTAAATTAGCTGGTTATGCTCATTTAGTAAAATCAGTTCCGCTTAGCTAAACTTATTTAACAAATAAGCTCTACTAAACTCAAATTGAGTATGAATCGACTCAGCTCAACTCCACTTGTTTACAACTCTATTGTACACAAAAAACGCTGAAAATCATTTTCCATACTCATTCTAAGCACAATAAATTCTTGTAAGTGTAGTAAAGCACTTTATTTGTTGATGTCTTGCTGTTTATTTTTCTCTTTTGATGGAAAAAGCTGGAGTATCACATCTTCATGCTTTGAACATTTGAATGCGTCATCTAGCTGAATCTGCATGCTTTAAAAGTTTGAATGCGTCATGTAACAACTGTCAAGTTTTATTAGTTATAAAACAAATCATAAAGTCAAGATTATTTTGTTCAATGAATTTTTGGTTCTCCTTGTAGTCTTTTCGTGAGTTCAGTAATTTGTCCGTTTTTCACATATAAAAAAAACCGTGAAGATTATTTTCCATATGCGTGCTCTATATAGTCAGTTTTATCAAGTTTAGCAAAGCCTTTTCTGCCACAATAATTCCATGTTTCAAAATACAATAATACTTATTTTAGAATCATACAAACTTGATAGTTGCAAGAAAGTCCTTAGTCTATATTTTACACGCGGTTCTTATAGATCATCAGTAACATTATTTAGTGCCATATCTACACAACTGTACATATCTTAATATATGGAAACTGAAGCTAGTTCATTCAATTTTTTCCATCTCACAAACTATAGACACTACCGCCAATTTGTCAGACCATAGTTCAGCCACCATAATATATGCAGACAAGCTTGTGCAAAGATCATCTTAGTGGAGATGGCATATGAAAATGGCAAGCAAAGAGACAACATAAACGGCCCAAGTTGCACATTTTATATATAAGGGAAATGGAATTGAAACAGCTAGAAAGAAGGCCGTGGCAGCAAAGAATGCTGCAACTCGTTCCAATACTTGGGCTGTAACCGGAAACCTTGAACCAATAAATTTTGCAACAAATACAAAAGCAAAGGCCAAAGATATAGCAAGAGGAAGAATATGAAATAGTGGTGTCAGTTGAAATCTAGTTTGACTAGATTGAATAGCTATTTCGATGGCGGAAGCAAAGCAAAAGGCGATGATTAGCTCAGTCCATTCACGATTGTTTGGATGTATCATGACCGGAGGAGGTGGTTGGGAAAGCTGCTCCTCCACCATAATATCAGGGTGGACCGGTGAAGAAGACAGTGATGAAGAAAAGATACTTGAAACTGTTGACCATGGTTTTCTTATGTGGCTGAACTTCTGCAAGAACATTAGCAGGAGGTTAAGTGGAAGTAAAAGGGAGCTCAAACAGTTTTTGATGTCCATTTTTTATATATTTTGAGTGGAGGCATACGAGAGACTCCTATATATAGATATATTTAGGTCAAGTATAAAGCTCAACCATATATTAATTTAAAAGTAAAAATTTCTTGGCAACTCCACTGTCCATCCCACTTTAGTGTCTTTCATTAGTTTAATCCTAATTGGCTTGGGCTACTCGGTGAAGATAATCCATCTTGCGGATACGGGATTACCGTCATTTCATAAGTCGTACTTTTCGTTTTCTTTTTCTTTTTACTTCTCACCCAATTATGAGGCATGAACCCTCGACCAAAGGTCGAATGTAAGTGCTCTTAGAATAGAGCTAACCAGAACCTCTTTAAGTAGTCATGTGTAAAGCATTCATGCTATTCGTGTCTAATTTTCTTTGATATGAGGCCATAAACTTTTTAGTCATCAATTGCGACGGCGTCTCCTGTCACAAGTATCTGCCATCGATTTTAATGTTGTAGTTAAGACACGTCAATATATTAAGACTTAATATCGAGGGCAAAGCCGTCGAGATTTAGTAATTCCACGTAATATTAAATTTATTTTTCTGAAAAGAATAAAAATTGAAATTGATTAATTGCAATAGCCGCACCGTCTATATAATTGTTGCAGCAGTCGCCGCTGCTCACGTGCACATATATACTTATATTAGAGTTTGTGGGTTAGTTCAAGTAGTTAAAACATTCTCTTTGGACTTAGAGCACTCCCTTTGGATTTAGATGTTAAGGGATCAAAACTTATTAGGGGTGAGAATTGAGTATAAGTGAAAATTGGGTTAGAAGTAGGGAGGAATTTCATGGATAAAAAAAATAAAAGAAACTCATATATATTGGAAGCCTAATTTGTCTTACTCTTGCCATGTACGTATAAATAACTTAACCTTCCGAGGTTACGGTATGGGGGTGTTTTTTTGTGGCTAGTTTTCCATAATTTTGAGGCTGTAGCCTTTGTTTTGTTCCTTCTTGGTTAGTGTTTTTTGTTGGTCATAGGTTTTCTTATTGTCTAAATCTGTTAGACATCTTTATAATCTTTTTGATTAGTTTTATTTAATCTAATTTTATAAAAAAGGGAACACTTAAACTCCCACCATTCCTTCCTATCGATTGTTCATATATGTAGCACCCTCAGCTTTGGGAGCTTCGGTACAACAACTCTCGAAAAGCAGATCTTATAAAGATTTCTATAAAGTTGAACTACCTGTGAAATGGTTTTTCTTTTGGGGACTGACTCCAACTAACTAATAATAGAGTACGGATGAAACCACGCTAATTTTGCTATTCCAAATGTTGTAAAATGAGAGACCAATGCAATAAAATGTTGACAGATAATAAAACCAGATCTTCTTAAGATTATTATAAAGTGTTTCAGTCTTCTAATAAAATAGATCTGCTTAAGTATTTCCATTTCATCAGTGAAAAGTTTCATTTAGTAATACAATTGGGACCTAAAGCTGTACGTAATAACATATTAGAAGTTTAATTTAGTAATATTTGTCTTGGCTAAATTTATATGAGTTATCCAAACACAAAAAACAAACATTTGTTTGTTTTTTTGTCCATCAAAAAAAAAAAAAAAAGAAAAAAAAAGAAGAAGAAAGAAAGAAAAAAACAGGAGGCTATTCATTCTTTGGATTACCTCAGGAGGTAAAATGTAGAGAAGTGCCTATATATATGTATACACACACATGTAAAACAAAAGAGCTAACAATAAAAATCTTTATCCTATTCATAGGCGGCTGCCTATGCTGACTCCTCTATTTTCCTTCACCTAGTACTGAGTAATTGGAGCAGAAAAGGAAATTAACTAGGGCAAGTAATATAAAGAACATTGCCAATAAACAAAAAAGTGGAAAAAGGAAAAGGATTACATGCTACTACACAAAATCTCTAACCGTCTTTTGAACTTGTGATATGTGAATTTCTGATAGCGTGCTTTATTGATTTACGTGGATTAAATCATGCTTTATACTATCCACATATAAATTAAACTAAGATTTTATCATTATATTTCTTTTAATTTTATTTAATTTGCTTCAGAGCAATATTTCAACTCCTAAATATTTTATATTTTGAATTTAATTTACAATTAAAACCTAATAACTATATATAGGTTTAAAGTCTTACATAAAAAAATGTTACAAACTAAACATAGGCTTATTTTCTAATTAAAACAAAAATAAAATTGTTGATGAATTTCCATCTAATATAACTATAACAAGTAGTACCGAAGCACAGTCTCATATTTTGCTATAAAATTTTACTAATTCATAAGTTGTATATCTATAAGAAAAATAATAATATTTTGCATGCTACAAAGAGAGTTTCAATTCGATATTTCGATATAATTTTTGTTAATGTAACTTTCTTTTCCGGATATTTTAAAGCATCGGTGTTTCGTATGGGTTAAAAAGTTAATCTTGAATAATATTTTGAATCATGTGTCTATGATGGTTTAATGTATCTTAATGGTTTTTTTTTTGTTCTAATTTTCCAACTAAAATCTTAGTTATCCTTTGGTAATTATTAATGAATTTCATGTTCATTCTATGTATATATATATATGCTTTGAGTAGTGGACTTGTGACATTTTGGATTGGACATATACATATTGGAGACCTGATTGTTGAAGACTTGAAGTCTTCATCATCATGTTTAGGATGATAACTTTGTAATTATTTACGTTATTATGTTTAACTAATGCGGGAAAAAAAATCGCCCCTGCTGTAGAAGAATCTTGGCTCCGCCCTTGTTAGTCCATATATACTCCTTTTGTCTTCCAAAGGGTACCATGTCCGAAGGATGTGCAAACACAGGTATTCAAGTAATGAAAGTGAGTGACACCAAAAACATGTAGATAAAAGAGAGGCTAAGAGAGAAAATGAAATCAATTTATGTTTTTTTTAGTAGGCCTAATTTATGTAGTTTTAGACATTTCAAGGCGTAATCTGCCACACAAAATCAAATTTGGAACTTCTTGGTGGTAGATGAAGGAATTGTTCAATTACAGAAAAGTTCAAATAAGTTCTCTTTTCCCACTTGTAACCAAACAATAAAATAAAATAATAATATCCCTTTTCAAGTATTGAGGGACGTGCAAGCTGTATCTCAAGGGTTACATTCAAACATTAGGCCATGGAGCTGTAAAGGCATGTAAAGATTAAAATTCCCATTCAACGATCTTAGTTTATACAAAAGGCGAAAGTAACAGAGGGCCCTGATGTTTTCTTTATTTCAAAATAATTGTATTAGTTTACACTCTTTAATGACTGTACTAGTATTTAATTAATGGTGACCCGGAGATACATGAATGAATAATGACAAATTATATGGACTCAGTGTTATCAAGAAATCTTAAATATATGTATGTAAGTGCTATATTGTCCATATCAATAATTATTTCCTTTATTTTTTTAGAGTGCATTAATTGACGGTTACAAACGAGGGCCCAGTGATGAATTAATTTACCGGTTTCTTAATTAATTATTAGTTGACAACTTAAAACAGCCAAAATTATTTCTAGAGGATGAATTACTACATCTTTTAAAACTAGAGAATTAATAGGATGACTTACTGCTACATTTAATGTCTGACATGAAATTTTCTTCATCATGATACAAGATATGAAAATTCTTTATGATCAGATGCAAGTGTTGGTTTTGAACTTATGCAGGTGATTTTGGTTTTGATGTATTTGTTTAGAAGAACCATGTAATTTTTGGTGAGTTTCTTAAAATAAAATTTTCATTTCTAGTTTAAAAAAACAATACAACATATATTTTTTTTAATCGGCAAAAGAAATAAAAATATTGTACAAAAAAGGTTTCCCACTATTCATTCTGTATCATACCTTCGTACCTGCAGAATCCATACAAGATTCCATACACGAATCCACACGACATAATTTTCCACTCTGATCGCAAGAAATTTTAGTATGCCTTGCGAAACCCTTTAGGTTATCATATTATAACGAATTTTGTTTCACATCACACAACAAATATTAGAATAAAAATTGTAACAAAAGATCAATACCATTAAATCTACCTCGAGATTCATATCATTAAATTTTGAAATAAATTTATTCGTATAAGATGTAATGATATAATTTTTCTTGTGATATGCGTTGTGGTATCAAACTAATTTTTATTATAACTCTCTGCTTCAAGCTATAATACGTTTTCCACGACCATTCAAACTTGACAGCAGCATGTTATATATAAATTCCATCTTAGTAAACAATTCGTACATACATTTATTGGAAGTCTTTAGGAGTTATTCCGGAAATGGCTGCAGAATATTTGATTGTACTCCCTCCGATACCAAGAAGAGCTACACATACATAAGTTTTTTTATTATAATGTTATAATATCTAAAATTTATCATTAAAATTTTCTAATTTTATATTTAATTGAATATTCATAACAAATTTTATGAGAAAATTTTAATATTTGTACATATAATTTTCAATCAAACATATATACAATATTAATATTTGTCAAAAATGTAAATATTACTCATTTTATGGAATATAAAAAGTATAAATGATTGGGAGGAGGAGAACTGTGTTGGTTGTCTTCTACTATTTGTCACACTTCATTCTAGGCTATCTTTGATTAATACCATGATGTTGATATGGGGCTCAACTTATGCAAAAACATTAGCACTTTTGTTACAAGGATTTTAAGTGGAAGCCACATGGAACTGAAACAGTTTTTGATGTCCATTTTTATATATTGAGAATGGAAGTAAAATATCGAGGAGCTATTACATATAATTATATATTTAAGTCATTGAAAAGCTTGACTTGTGACGACCCCACAATTCCTCAGTGGATCAGGGCTTCGTCATAAGAAGGAAAAGATAACCATACATCCACTCAAAGATTAATTACTGAAAGAAACGATAGTTAAGAGTTATTACAACCCAAAATATCACATTTACAGCGGAAACTATTCTGTTTCTATTTTGTAATACAAAATATCATTTCCCAGATGATCTTCCTTTCTTTCCTCCTTATTGGCATTCCAAGGCTAGCCAACTTCAGTAACCAATCATTTTTGCCTTCCCCTTATCAGAGGGTTCAGCCTTTACTTCTTGCCCTGCAAGACATTAAAATTCAACAAGAATGAGCGATTCACGCCCAGCAAGTATATGAACAATTTAGGAAAAAGCAAGATTTGAGTGCTTCAAGGAAATCCAATTCTGTTGGAAGGCTTGATGGAACAATATCAATGCCTTTGAAATCTTAGGGGATCTTTAGGGTTACTGATGATAAACAATTGTGTAACCCCTCTTATGACAAGCATAACTTTCTTGAAGTAAAAATATCCATCGGAGGCTATACCCGTTGGATTTGCTAACCATACGGTATACAGCTGGCCTAACTGTGCCCGCATGATCCCTCTTTGTGTGAACGTATGTAGTCACATATAATTCCTCTAGGTTAGGTGAAGAACAAATCAGCACCTTTCCCTTCCTCTTGCCAACCATGTGGCATTTCCCAAATAAGGGACATATCATTCTCATTCATTTGCACAGATATAAGATTGAATAATATCAGATAAATCAAAGCTCCTTTATATCCATGCATTTCATTCATATCATGCTAGCGGAAATTAAGCATAGCATTTTGTTTCTCAAGGAAGTTTAAGTGTAAAGGACATAAGTTGTACGCATGTCGAATCAATTGATCATGCACTTGATTGAAATAAACATAAGAGTATGAATATACTTGCATCATCAAGCATAAAAATGAAAATATACTTACTTCAGCTTGAAATAAATATAAGAGTGCAAATATACTTGCCTCGGTCCTTGCACAAATTCAAATGAATTTACTTGAAAGAGAGAGATTCTATAAATCATACAAGTAATTTTTAATACTTTAACAAGAATTTATGGAAGAAAACATGTATGTGATAAAATAGTTTTAAGGAAATAATATTTTATAGTCTTGGTAGCAGACTATGCATCGGAGATAAATTTTCTTATTAACAACTCGTCAGGGATTGATAATTATAGCCATCAGGGACTACGGAAAGGTATCAGGGATTAATACGTGTATTGGACGCGCCAGGGATTAAACACGTCGGGAACTAAAAACTCTTCAGGGACTGATGACGTCACTTTAACTCTATCGGAGATTAAGGGGTGACGTCATCGGGGACTAATTAACCCATCGGAGATTAAATAACCCATCGGGGATTAAATAACCCATCGGGGATTAAATAACCCATCGGAGATTAACAGAATATCTCATCGGAGACTACGAATATCTCGTCAGGGACTAACCATATCTCATCAGAGATTAACAACATTTTATCAGAGATTAACAACAAAGTTTTCTTCCACTACGATGGAAGGCTTATCATGAACAATACAAGCTATGATGTAGAAAATATGCATCTTAGCATAAATCTTTGATGCTATGCATGAAAGAAAACTGAGTAAAACACCAAGTTCTTACTTCCTCGTTTTCAGAATGGAATCAAAGCTTTTCTGAGAGAAATTCTCCGAAAGAAGAACTTGGAAATTCCTAGAGATCACAGGTTTAATGAAACTCTTGGGAGAGAGATTTTGGCGAAAGAATTAGAATTTCATTTCGGATGGGGTATTTATAAAGTTAAAAAGCAGTAGGCTACGATTAAACTTGAGATAAGATAATTGGTTAATTTGGACGGTAAGTACGGCTGCTCATCATGATTCCTTAGCAGCTAAGTACGTATAAGCAGCTATTGTCCTTCATGCACAAAAGATTTGCCACCTAAACATCTCTTAATCATACACGTAGTTATAAAACTACGTAATCCTTTCATTCTCTTCCATGTAGACCAAAATAATCTTATATGGAATTTGCTAATCCCCTTTTGATACCTTTTTAAGGAACTTAACCTTATCATCATAAATATCACATCATCATCAAAATTTCACATTAAAGATAAATTTATCATTCATACTCAAAAGAATTAAACCCCATGCAAAAATCATACATCAAAATAAATATTTCATATTATAAAATAATTTACAATTTTTGGGTTCTCACATGACTAGCTTAAGTTAAAAATGGAAATTTAATGGCAACTTCACAACCTTGGACCATCCAATGACCAATAAAAAGGTGGTGGGTGTTAAATCCAACAAAAATAAATTCCTACTAAAAAACAATTAACTTGTAGTAAGTGATAATGGGATCGTATCTATAGAGATTGATTAAGATTTATTTATTTTGTCAAGAAAAAAATAAAATAAAAAGGGATTTTTGAATTCGAGTAATATAAAGTGCATGAACAATAAATATAAGGATTTAACAAATATATATGAGAAAACTAACCAAAGGATTATTCACAATTTTGATTCTTTGAATTGATCATCGATGCAAGAATTATTCAATTTATTCTACAATAAATTGGTTAATTATTCTAGAATAAATTGGTTAATATAGTTGTCGAACATGTATCAACAATCAATCTCTTCTTAATTTATCGATAACCAAGATATATACGATCTAATAATTACTTCTTTTATCAATGAATAACCATAGATACGATGATATGATTTAATTCATCAATAACATTAAGAATTAGAGAAACCCAATTTTAATCAAAAAAACTCGAAACATTCGGTTCATTTAAACTAGATCACAAAATTTCATAACAATAATTAGAAACTTGACCATAACCAACGTTATTAATTGCTTCAAATATTAGAACCATCAAACAATTACAGATTTGATATTCTAAAAAACGATATATTATTTTGATAATTAAATAGTTGGCTACCTATCTAATTAATCAAAACAATAATAAACTTGTAAAACAGAGAAATTATAAATATCCAAAAATAATATAATAGATAAAATCAGTTAGATGTGACACTTCATTCTAGGCTATCTTTGATTAATACCATGATGTTGATATG
>CM025786.1:20930114-21004932 GCA_014636745.2 Centella asiatica
GATTAATACCATGATGTTGATATGGGGCTCAACTTATGCAAAAACATCAGTACTTTTGTTACAAGGATTTTAAGTGGAAGCCACATGGGACTGAAACAGTTTTTAATGTCCATTTTTATATATTGCGAATGCAAGTAAAAGATCAAGTAGCTATTACATATAATTATACATTTAAGTCACTGAAAACCTTGACTAGCTTAAGTTAAAAATGAAAATTTCATGGCAACTTCACAACCTTGAACCATCCAATGACCAATAAAAAGGTCCTTCGTTACTTTAATTGTAAGCCACAGACTTTTGACAATGGAACTTTTTTGTATCACTCTACGGTACATGATTGATTTATAACACATACCAACTTCAGTGACATGGATGCCATGGAAAGGCAAGCCCCAAAAACTTGATCCGATGTGATAGGAAGTTGTTTGGTAAATTGAAAAAGTGGAATGCTTTTACGAAATTAAAAAAAAAAAAAATACAGGCTCAGCTCTTCCTTTATATATTTGTTAAAAGGTTTTATGTTTTCTGATGAAATTGTTTTTATCTTTCCAAAAAGATAAAGCTCTATTTTCTTTCGTTTGTTTATTTTTTTTCTTATTTCTTATACTAAAATATTGAATTGTAAAATGTCTGACTTAGTGATTAGATTTTACTAGTAAGTTAAATTTTAATTGAAAATTTTTTACGATTTGGTTATTGAGTTAAACCAAACTAAATGAAATTTAAATTAGAGGAAATTTAGGGACTCTGACTCATTTGGATTGAGTTTTGTCAGATATCCCTATACATATTTTTTTCCATCAATAAGATCCAAATTCGAGGCCTTACTTCCACTTGGTCCAATCATACCGAAGTAAAAGGGTTATTTAATATGACCAAAATTGTAGTTAACGCATTCCAAACCATACAAATATTACATGATAATAATTGGGTTAAAAGTAATAAAAAGTGTTATTATTAATAGTTTTTTTTTATCGTCGTCGAATACAAACGCTCCAACAACTAGGCTAACTCACACAACCTTGAGGGTATTTTAATTTGTTTTTTTTGATTTAACAATGTGTGCATAGGCATTAATTTGTATGATGTAATCCTTTAATAATATTCTTCTCTCGTGTACACTATCTTTTCATCTCTAATTATCTGATCGTTGTTGTTTCAGATATGAACTTTTTCTCCTTTTCTCGTGGAATATTTAATTTTTATCGAGTGCATCTCCTTTTGAGATTTCTATGCAATGTTTTTTTCTTGAAGGCACACAAACGCACATATATGGGAAAAAGGAGGCGCTAGACCATATACCGTTGATATCTCATCATAATTTTGAATTGTTATTTGGAAATCTAATCTTACACATAGAAAGAGCACGTAAAGATTTGAAAATCCATCTCATTTTATATGATATAGATAAAGGCATTAAGAATTCATAAAGAAATAAATCGCATACAATTTAAATATTATACAATTTTTTAAAATGCGTTGCGGCCCATTAATATGTATTCATCTGATCCCTCATCCACAGGAGTGGTAATATCAAAAGCCCCAGGTTGTACTGACTAAATATCATTTTAGAAATCAATTTCCTTCCATTAAAGCTTGGTACGTTGCATATAAGATTTTGTAACTACGTGAATCGTGTCAGTAATTCACCAACTCTGTTAAACCCTCAGGTTTGTAACTATATAAGATTTTTCCATCTTCACCTGCGTTTTGTTCACCTTTAAATTTACATTAAATTAATGATTCGAGTAATTTCCAAAAAATACTAAACATATATGTTTTATTCATCGTAAATTTGACGACTAATTCTCAAAACACGATTCTAGCAGCTGAAACTGGCAATCCAATAATTCTGAGTATGATGAAGAAAGCTAATATCGATACTCACCTAACCAAGTGCAACTTTTTAGTTAATAAGGCTATTTTTTTAACACAATCTATAATTTTGAGTTTCTGAAGATTTGTGGATGATTGTGGCAGCCACTGATACACTGAAAGAATAGAAGGGGTCAAACAAAACATCGATCATGAGGTATGTTGAATCTACATTCGGAGATCTACCAGTTGGCCACAGAATCGTGCTCACCGATGATCTCAACATGATGATGAACAAATTAAACGCCTCATAGGGTTGGCGAACTCTTGGCTAGCAACAGCAGCTGAACTGTTTACAGGGCGAACAATATTAGATATTCCATTGTCTATTATTGTTATACGTTTTATACATTGCCTAATTATGTTTGTTGTCATCGTCTATTATTTAAATAACCATTTATAAATAGGTTGTTACATGTTTCTTTGGTTGTTCTTTTGTGGATTTTGTACTTGAACTGTTTTATGTATACGCTGATATCTTTTGCAATGGGAATTGAATGAATGTGTTGTCTTTCTGTGGATATTAATGTATATTGAGTTATGTCTATATAACAAGTGATATCTATATTAGTTTTGGTGTGTAACAGTTTTGATGCAAAGTGATTTGGAATGTCCCTGCTCTGAGCCTTAACCATGGAGTTTAGCAGGAAAAATTAATTGGCTTTAAGTTTTTGAGGATATAATTCTTTTGATAGGTGTTGTTATGGTTCCTTCAATAGTCCAACTCTTTTGGACTATTTGTATTATTTGGTGACTTCAATTCTTTTAATAAATGTTTTTTTTGCCGATAATGAGGAATGTTTAAATGGTAAAATGTATTTTTCGCTATTCTCGACAATTTTGCACCGGCAACTCGATCAGCTGCTATATCAGTCTCAATCGCCAGTTACTAAATATTCCAATATTAGCGACTCTTTATGTCACTAATAATATACTCCCTCTATCCCGAAATAGTGAGAACAAATGTATGAGCATAACACACAACAATTCATCAATTAGACAATCATAATTACTTTTGCAAGAGCACCACTACCAATTATTTCCAAGTTATTCATTAACCATCACATGGACCCTAATTATAACCTGTATAAGGGAAGTTCACTTCATAAAATTGTTTTACCTTCCTTTTTCTTCATTAATTTTTTTGGCCACAGTGTGTAATTCTTAATAACCTATTTAAATAAAAATTCTTGATTTACAACTGATGAGTGGTCGAAACTTGGGAATTGGTTTTGCCACGGACATGTTAACCGATGGTAGTCGCAAATGATATAGAGTCAACATTGAACTTAATTAAACCCTAAAAAGAAAAATTGTGATTACTGTCGGTAAATAGCATTGGCCTTTTTCTGTCCAAATAATTGCATTTGCTACTATGCATTTCGGCAGTTGACTACAGAGATCGGTCACATATATGTGATTTGCTAGAGGGCTACACGTGTTAGCCATTTTGCTACCAACATTCGTCGCAAATACATGATTTGGTACGGGAGGCGGAATCAACCCTCAAATAGACTTATGTTGCATTTTGTTGATGAAATGAAATGACATTGAATAGAATAAATTTTATATTATGCGCTTCATTCTTTCCCAAGAGATTATATGTACAAGTTTGTTTACTCTATCACAACTAAAATTTTATACACAATATATAATTTTTCATAATTTTGTGATACTTATCCTTCTCCTCTTATTTTTTTTCTTATCCGCACATTTTATTCCATTCCATCCAAGCAAACACAAAGTTATACTACTCCCTTTGTTAGGAATCTTTGAAATGGACAATGACAAGGAAGTTGAAGTGAGTAAAGTGCTAGAATCAATTGAAATCTGATTGAGGAGTATTTAGTGTGGATAAGATTGAATTCCATGGAATAGTAGAGGGTCAGTGGGAGGAGGTAGAGAGAACAGATTAAAGGCGCTGTAGTAAGATATGGTGTTTATAAGGGACAAAAGTGAAATAATTAGTAGGAGAAGAATATCCCTTTGGTATCCAAATGATAATTGGAGCTGAGTAGATGCATGCTTTCAACAATATGCACGCAAGTTGGATAGAGAATTGCATGGTTTGAAAGAGTAGTTTTGCAGGAAATTTTCGGTTTGTGCTTTTATTTGTTTCAAAGTTATGGGTAAGCAGGGGAATTTCCAATTCTTGATAGAACTTACTTGATGCAGTTGTACATTTGGTTTAGCCGGTTGGTGGCCAACGAGTTTGAGTGCTCATAGTAGGGGAATCCATGGTTTATCTTAGTTTTGAGGATGGATGTTGTTCTTCGAGGTATGGTTTAAATGGGTTTCAAGGTTTTGTTTCAACTAGGATAGATATTCTAGATGTTATTGATTTAGGTTTGATCAAGGTTTTCATGTTTTCTTTGAGATTGAGGTTCAGTAGGAGGAGAGTTGTTTTCTTGTTTTTGGTTTTTTGGTGAGTTTGATCTTTGGATTTTGTCCTTTTATCTTGGACAACTTGTGTATTTGGGCTAGTTTTCAATAATATTTTTTCTTTTGCCGAAAAAAAAAATACTCCTCCTTTTGTGCCATAAAAAAAATTGATTTTTGATAAACATTAATATTGCATATTTGTCTGACAATTATATATACAAATAATATATTTTCTCATAAAATTTGTTATGAATATTTAATTAAAAATAAGAAAAGAAGATCTTAATGACAAAATATGAAAAACTTATGTTGCATTTGGTTTGATAGAATGGAATAACATGAGAATGTAATGTATTTTACACTATTTGTTAGATCATTCATGTTTAAAGTCTATCCATTCCTTTATTTCTTCCCATAAAAATATGTGTGTTTTGAAACACACCTTTCTATATATAATTTTTTATTTCATTACAATCAAAATTTTACACACAATTTATCATTTTTCCATTTACATACTTCCTTCATAATTTTGTGATCCTTATGTTGCAAGTTTAGTTTTCTTCTTAATTACTCATTTCATTATCATGTCATTTCATTTCGTCCAACCGAACACAACCTTAGAATTATAATAAAAAATTAAGCAAATATCATTTTTTTAACTAAATCTTATTCTCAATTTTTTGTTTAAATGGAGGGGTAATCTTTAATTTGGAATAAAACAAGGCTGGAAATTTCCCCAAATAAAATCAAAATTATAATAATATATAATACTCGAGCAATACATATAGCTTCAGATATGTATAGAAGCTCGTGCTTATCTATAGCAAATTTCCACATTCTATATTCTCAACATACAATCTTCAATATATACACGACATTGATCGTAATTATTTGTTGAGTATTGACCTTCTATTGGTCAACGTCTGAATTATATTTTAGCCACCAACTTTTATTTTGTAAATATTAACCATTTATTACTAATGTATGTAATTTAATCAAATCCAATTCCACCAAATATTGAGAAAAAATTACTACGTGAGAAAAAGAAATTATAATACTTTATGACCTTAACGGTGAAATAACAAAACTGGGACGAAAAAATATAGGGTTTCACCGATATAAAAAAAATAAAAATAAAAATAGAAGGCCAGCCCAATGTATAAATCACAGTTAGGAACAGCCCATTCCCTAACCATGATTCATTTCTCAATAAAACCCTAACCTTCATAGTTATGTGATCCATACATATAGGTATCCCAGATAGACAACGGCGCCACCTTTTTACTCTTGCTTCTGGTACTGCCGCAGCCATCTGTAAAACCCTTAACCCTCTCTCTCTCTCTCAAATTTCATTTTAATGTCTTCCCAGAAATCTGACTTAACCTCATTATCATCATTATCGTCGACGGCAAGCTGCGATCCACAAAAGCAGAATAATCCACCACCAGTATTTCAACTTCCTCAGGTTCAATACATTTTCACCTCTCACTTTATTTTTACTTTTTTTGGCTTTCATTTTGGAAATTAACTTTCTAGGGACTTTGCACTTACCCCTTTGGTCTAATTTACAGAAGGTTGATGATCCAATTGATCGAGCTTTTCGGGAGGAGAAGGAGAGACTAGCTAAATCCTGTGAAGAATTTGCGTAAGTCGTAATTACATTTCTGTTTCAGTTTGGTGGTGGCAATTTCTGTTTTCATGGAACAATTCTTTATGTTAATTCTCTTCTTGTTCTTAGATTTGGTTTATTTACAACTGTCTGGTCCTCAAATTCAATGTTTGAAGTTTCATCTATATATAAACATATACTGATCACATTGAGATGTAGATTAATATCCTTTTCAGCCATTTACATCCTTATTAGCCATCAGAACATGATGATTACATTGATATTAATTTTCCTTTTCTGTTGAAGATCTTTTCGTGCCTTCAATGGTCCATTTTGGGTGATGGTTTATTTTTGTGAATAAATTGCCCGCAATGATGACTGAACTGTATTAATTATTAGCTCTTTGATCAATTGCACCTTTTCAGATTGTATGGGCCAAAAACTACCGGCTGATATACAACATGTTGTGAGTTATTTTTGGATGACATTCTTCATTATACAAAAACTATTTAGATTTGAAATTTCTTTTTGTTGGGCCCCAAAAATAGGGCATAAGTTATTGGGCCTAAATAATCACATACGGGAACCCTACTTGTTCTAGAGGTCCAACATAAAAAGCACGAGTTGATTAGATTGCATGTACAATTTCATAACTGATTAGTATGTGTATGGAATCCTCTGTAATTAAGATGACAAGGTAACCTAATTCATGTGGTTTCCCATAATAATTTGCTATTGAGCAAGTATAAATAGATATTAATCATAAGGATATAGGTATGTAACAATTCACACTGCTTTAGCTATCTTACACACGAAACCCTAGGCCCTCACCGTTGATTCTCAAAATGACAAACCGTTCTTGGGTTAATCCGTGTTCTTTGTCTTCGCACGCTTTCCCGAGGATCATGGAAACTCTATACCTTAATTTTTGAGCGTTAACATTCCCGTTCTCAAGGATACTTACTCTTAGCAATTTGTGTTTATAATCATCTTTGATCAGTTAACCAGTCATGTCGACCCCTACATCTCATGTTAAATCATATGTGCCAACTCACTGGAAAACCTTCCCAATCGAAGTCCTCAACCCCTACTTCTCTGGCGAAGTCAACTACTCATTAAGAAAAATGGTCTTCGAACCCAAGCAATACCACAATCTCTTCCATGGATTTGGAGGGTGGTATTTCCTACTAGATTAACGTCGACGCTAAAAACGCGATGAAAGCCACAGAGGACAATGCAACATTAGTCATTACCACTAAGGCGCAAAAACAGGAGCAAGTTAGACTCCTTTTAGAATAACAGAAACAACTACGCCTCCAACAAATTGATAACAAGAAGAAGTTGGCCGCTCTGCAAGAGCCAGAAGAATAGGATGAGGATGACGTCAACGTCAACTTTCGACATCGACATCATTCGCGCCCTCATATGTTGAAGATGGGACGTAGCTCTTTAAGTTCTCCCAAAAAGTATTACAGCTCTGGAGAAGTGGTGGTCGACACCGATGCAGATGGGGCTTGGATTCTCTAAATATTCCATCAACTGTCTGACGTCATCTAGAAAAGCCAGAGCACAATCTTGATGAGGGATCACATTCTCGACATCGTCATCATGGAAAATTCCCTTTTATTTGAGAGATTAAGGAGACAATTATTGAAAAAGATCACAAGATACCCTATCTCGAATCTTATGATTGCACCGGTGATCCTGTCTATAATACTACCTCGTACGAGATAGTTATAAAAGCCTATGGTCATGATGTACAAATCATGTGCCAATTATTCATCTCTACCCTCAAGAAGGTTGCTCCTGAGTGGTTCACCAACCTTCCATCGAGGTGCATATCTTCATAGAACAACCTCAAGAGAAAGTTTCATGATCAATTCAGTTCAAGCAAACATCGGGTTAAGAAGATGGCTTCCGTAATCCATATCCGGTAGAGAAACAATGAGACATTGAGATCGTTCGAGATTCCAAGATGCACCTGTGGAGATACCTGACCTCGACTCAAACCAGGCGATAAGTTTCCTAACTATCAACTTTAACCCTGATAGCTTTACTATGTTCATTAAGGACCTTATTAAAGCTTTTCCAAGGACTTTGTCTCAAGCCTTCCATATGGCCGAGTCTCATATGGAGGTAGAGAAGGTCATCACGTCCTAAAAAATATGTCACAAACGTTACGATGACAATGGGAAGAAAAATAATAACAACTGAAACTGCGACTTTAAGGGTAAAAACATCAACTCCTAGAAAAGTGATAGTAATCAAAAAGGAGATTAGCCACGGAACGATGAAAAGAAAATGCTGCAAGACGCAGACAAGACTTACACTTCGTTCAATGTCCCTTGTGCTTGTGGATTTTTGAGGGGATTTGACACAAGGCCTTCTTTGTTCATCCTTGCGCCATCAAAGTGTTCAGCAAGGCATGAAATAGCCCCAAATATTGCAAAGACCACGAGGAACGGGGACATGATACCGATGAGTGTTTCAACCTCAAAATGTTCAAATGTCCAAAATGGAAATATAGCAAGATACGTAGCGAATGCACCTTAACTGCATGGAAATCCTTTCGACAGCGAATCTGGCAAAATTGAGCCACCACCCACGAGAGGGATGGTGGACATCATCATCGGAAGGGGAGGATTCTCCTTTTCTAATAGAGAGCAGAAGGCGTTCACTAAATTGGTTCACAGTGTTTCTAACCTGACTAGACCAAAAATGCCTTCCACCGCCATTACTTTATCTGACGAGGATTATTCACCTGGCATGGCCAAGCCACATGAAGACACCTTACTTATTACTGCACAGGCAAGGACTATAGATCTTCGTCGTATACTCGTCAACGATGGAAACTTTGTTGATATTATCTTCAGTCATGCTTACAAGAAACTAGACTTGCAAGAGAAGAAATTAGAGCTATATGGTGAGTCTTACGGGGGTTTGGCAACAACGCAGTATCTATTACGGGGGTCATAGCGATGATGACAGTATTTAGTGATACCCCTTGCCAGTCAGTAGTCTCGATCATGATCTATGTGGTGAACATAGTAAGCAAGTATAACGCCATATTTGGTCGACCTTCCTTATCTTCTCTCCAAGCAGTAACATATATTTCGCATCTTATGATATAGTTTTCCACTCCTATTGGTGTCGAATCGGTCCGCAGAGACCAAGAAATAGCTCAGAGATGTTACGCATAAAGTCTAGTGTCCAACATTGTTGGTGTTAGCAAATAAAAATATTTCAAAACAGTTGAGCTAAAAACCTTCACAGAAAGAGATTCAGACAATTGGAAACCAATGGAAGAAACAAAGCCCAGTGAACTCTTTCCGAGGAATCTAGAAAAATTTGTGCGCATCGACATTGGACTCGACCCCATCATCCATGGAAAACCCATTGTTCTGCTAAGAAAGTATTCAGACATTTTTGCATGGAGTCCCAATGACATGCCAAGAATAAGTCGGGATGTAGCCGAGCATCATTTGAATGTCTGACCTGATGTAAAGGTAGTACGACAAAAGGGAAGGGTGTTTGTACCCAATTGACAGTTAACTATTGACCAGGAGATTCAGAATTTGCTCGACACCAGCTCCATCATTGAAATACACTACCCCAAATGGCTCACCAATGTGGTGATGGTTTCAAAGAGCAATGGGAAGTGGAGGATCTGTGTGGACTGCACAAACCTCAACAAAGCTTGCCCTAATGATTTTTATCCCCTGCCTAATATAGACTAGTTAATCGATGCCACCACACGTCATGGGTTACTCAACTTCCTCGATGCTTTTGTGGGATACCATCAAATCCTAATAAGCCAGGAAAACATCTTGAAGACTTGTATCATCACTCAATGAGGTAACTACACATATAGGGTTATGTCCTTCAAATTGATCAACACATATCAATGGATAATGAACAAAATATTTCTCTCCTTAATAGGAAATATCACAGAGTCTACATCGATGACATGATTGTCAAGTCAATTCAAAAGACCAACCATGTCGCAAACCTCAGAAGGTGTTTCAGAGTGATTAAAGCACACAACATGAGACTAAACCCCATGAAGTGCATCTTTGGTTTAATAGGAAGAAAATTCCTAAGGTATATGGTAAGCCAAAGGGGAATCGAGGCTAATTCAAAGAAAATAAAAGTCATCCTTGACATGCAACCATCGAGGACAAGGAAAAAAGTGCGGCAATTACCCGGAAGGTTGGCGGCATTAAGAAGGTTCATGGCACAATCCGTAGAAAAGAGCCTATCATTCTTTAAAACACTTTGAAGAGGAAATAATTTCAAATGGACCTCGGAATGCCAAGATGCCTTCGATGCCATCAAGAGATATTTTTCCTTACCTCCCCTCCTGTCACCAAGGATTTGTTTTTGTATCTCTATGCTTGCGAATCCGTGGTAGGGGCAGCTCTCATTCAAGAGAAACAGGATAATGGAAACCTATATACTACGTAAGTCATGCTCTGAGGGACATGGAAACAAGGTATCCTAATCTTGAAAAGCTAGCTTATGCCCTTATCATCGCCAGCTGAAAACTCACACCTTACTTTCAAGACTGAGTCATTAAAATCCTAACAGACCAGCTCTTACGACAGATTCTACATCAGCCAGAGACTTCTGGAAGGTTAGCCGCATGGTTAATCAAGCTCAGCCAATAACATCTCAAATATCGGCCTCAGAAAGTAATCAAAGCCCAAACACTCATCAATTTTATTATCTAATACTCCTTCCTAGTAGAGATGGAGGTAGACCCTACACAAGGACCAGAAGTTAACTTCCAAGAAGAGAATGCATGGAAATTATATGTCAATGGTTCCTCTACCTCCACCTGAAATGGTGCAGGCCTCGTCCTTATTTCACCACAAGGATTCAAGGTTAAAAAAGTCATCAAATTCGACTTCATGGCGACGAACAATGTCTTAGAGTACGAAGCACTCTTAGCTAGACTTCGCCTTGCCAAGAGTCTCGACGTAAAAAACCTACTAATTTACAGTGATTCTTAATTGGTAATAAGGTAAGTCTTAGGAGAATACGAAACTCGGGAAGTCCACACAACACTCTACGTGAAAAAGGTACAAAGCTTGTTAGTTAGTATCCCATCTTATCAAGTTTGAGTTATTCCCCGAGATCAAAACACCATTGCGGATGCCTTATCTAAATCAGCAACCAGTGAAGCTTAAATGGTGGATGCCTCGGTACATGTCAAAGTCTTACTGGAGCCTAGTATTCTTGAGAAAGAGGTCATGGACATTGACGAAGAAAACACCTGGATGACCCATATCAGAGAGTATGTACTCAATGATACATTACCATAAGATAGGACCACGACCAAGCAGTTACAAAGTAAAGTCATGCACTATTATGTGATAGATGGCATCCTCTACAAAAAAAAAGGGTATCATCCCCTCTCCTCAAATGTGTCGGGCCACAAGAAGCCCAACTCCTACTTGAAAAAGTACACAAAAAGATTTGTGGTGATCACATTGGGGGCAAGACTTTAGCATATAAGATTGTTTGGCAAGGGTACTTTTGGCCAACATTCCACCACGACGCTAAGGTCTATGCAAAAAAGTGTCGGAAGAGTCAACTCCATTGGTACCTCAGCAACCATTAACCGAATTCATTCATATTCTTTCCCTAATACCTTTTGCAATTTAGGGAATTGACTTGGTAGGTCATTTACAAAAAGCACCACGACAGTTGAAATATTTGATTGTCATCATATACTATATGACGAAGTGGGTCAAAGTTAAACCCTTGGTAAGAATGACCGAGGCCAATTGCCTATAGTTTCTTATAGAAAATATTGTACTCCGATTTGGAATACCTTAGGTCATTACCAACCATGACACATAATTCAAAGGCCAAGACTCCAATGCTTACCTCAACAACCTAGGAATCCAACACCAAAGATCCTCGGTTGCACACCCCCAGTCCAATGGTCAGGTAGAGGTAATGAACTGAACTCTACTTAATGGGATTAAGAAGAGGCCAGAGGATGCAAAGGGAAATTTTACATGTCCTATGAGCATATCATACAATACCCCGAAGACCCACGGGGAAGACCCCATTTAAACTACCATATGTGTCCAACGCAGTTGTTCCAATTGAGGTTCGAAGCCTTTCCCTACGCATTGAAAAGTTCAAAAAATTACTCAATAACGAAAGTCTCCTTCAGAACCTAGATCTATTGGAGGAAGTGTGAGATGTCGCGATCATTAGAATGGCCCATTATCCATAACAGGTAGCTTGCCACTACAACAAAAAATGAAGGCTCAACAGTTCAACGTCGGCGACTATGTCCTACGTCTTGCTGACGCCTCTACACTGCAACAAACTGAAAAACTTATGCCTACTTGGGAAGGGCCCTAAAATATTGTTGAATTCTCTAACAAAGGTGTTTGTGCCTTAGAAGACATAGAAAGCCAAAGAATTCCTAATACATGGCATTCCATTAAACTTAGAAAATTCTTTCAGTAATTGATAAGCTCGATTTGAGCCAGTGCGTAGTCATTTATTCTTTTATACTTATTACTTCATTCGTTATCAATAAAAGTTAAAGTTTTATTCCCACATGCAGTCGTTCTCATCTTTGTTTCCTCTTATTACTTTGACACTAGTTCAAAATTTCATTTTTACTATCTCGAACTAGGAGGCATGTATACAACTAAGGACTAAAACTAGAAATATAACATAAAAATACATCCATCCAAACACATATGTACAAAGGAACTTAAACTTTTGTATATAAATTCAGTCACTACAAGATAAACTTTTATATAAAAAACAAAAAGACTAAGGATTCAAGGGTCTTGCCCCATCTTTCTTGGCCATCTTAGCCTCGAAAAGCTCGCACAACTCTCAACCCTTAGCCTCATTATCAAGATCAAGAATCTCAACCTCTTTGGAGTTGAACCTAGTAGTTTTCACATAGAATTACACAAACATAAACACGTTGGTATATTCGTCCTTGGTCTTTTGCCTTAGTTCCTCCTGATACTCCGTTGAAGCCCAAAATTTCTCGACCACTACTTTTTTAACATCTTGGGGTAGGTTAGAGATCGAGAGAGGAGAGGAGGAAGAAGACTTTGCATTTTCTGCACAAAGTCCTTGAGTTCATGTCGGCTTCTTGCTTTTTAAGGAGCTCGTCCTTCTCCATCGAGAGGTCCTCGACTCTATTGGCATAGAGATACTTATCATTGAGTTTATTCTCTATGTCTTGCCTTTTTTAGCACTCCTTGGTAAGCTCTTTGTGCAACATTTCTGTTGTTGCTCATTTTCTCTCTCTTCGAGCTTTCTTCATAGATCGGCGACTTCGCAGACAAAGGTAGCCCTCTCCTCTACATACTTGGCTCATTCCTAAGTAAGCCATTTGAGAGACGACTCGACATGCTTCTTATCTCAGAGATCCAACCTGCAAAACAACAGTATCATCATCAAGACAAAACATGGTAATGATTGTCATAAACTGCAAATATTCTTTGGGTATACATATTTCCTAAAGTGGAGTAGCATCTTCGATTATATACTCAGTAGAAGTTCCATGATACCTACTCTTGTCTACAGTCATCTTCCAATTGTTGAAGAAACCTATGGAAAATTTAAGGTCCTTGAAGCAACTTATCGTATGCAAGACACTAGTATTGAATTTCCACTTGGCGACCACAACTTCCCCATACTCACTTGTGACTATCTTCTTGAGAGTCTGGACATCCAGATCCGAAGGATTGGGGGCCTCAGCCTGTGCTCTTTTCCTGACCAATGTCCTTTCTTAGATCTCAATTCCCTTTCTCAGTGAGTTAAGGCCATCATGGAGATAATCCGAGACAAATGGGCCCGCAGGCCACTGACTCAAAGGCTGCACTACTAAAGCCTCGACTCTTTGGATGTTACCAATGTGGGGGTTAGTTATACCTTCTTGATTTTGACCATCCTCAACTTGGCCAACCCCGCCAGAATGTTCTCAGATGAAGATCCTGGAACCTCGGTTGGTTTAGGAGGTGGGCTAGCGATCGTACGAGAGGATAGACCTTCCTCTGTGCCTTCCACGGCCTGCACGATGGCCTCAGTGTGCACACTTTTAGGCATATTGGCCACTATTCAAAACAAATCAGATATCAGTCACTATTAGAAGTAATCTTGTGACATTTCAACACTAGCATAAGGTTAAAATACTTACACCCATGCTTTGTGTAGAAAATCATGGTCTTCCAGCAAATCCCTGCTCCACTTCATTAACCTTGCCTTGGTATTGATATGCTCCAATTGTTTCCTTTGAGATCCAGTGAGAGTAGGGGGGCCGCAAATATATTCTAAACTGCACTCCAAGGTTGGATGCAATATAGGCTTGGTCCTCGAATGAAGAACCATTTTGATGACCACCCTTGCTTAGTTGAGCAGACCCCTTGGTGGTGCAGCTTGTAAACCACACCCATTGAATATATAGGTCGAGCGAAGACTCAAGACCTAAAGTATAACAAATAGCCATGAAGCCGAACATGTAAATATAGATGTTCGACATTAATTGATTTAAGGATAAACCTGTCTCCAAGAGGAAATGGATGATAAAGGTCTTTAGAGAAAAATACATGTCGTATTCAAGCATCTTCTCACTTATGGGGGCTCATCCCCCTTCTGGTAGCTAATAGATCTCCTCCTCCTCGGTTAGAGTGCGAATTGGCTCGAGATATAGAACTTGGCTCTGATCAACCCTAAGTCCTCCTCCATCAAGACTTCCGGCTCATTGATGACCTTCGAGGCTGGATTGTTGGCATACTTGTCGCTGTTTTCTTTCTCCAAGTCCTCTTCAATCTTGCTCTTCATCACAATTGGAAACTTAGGGAGAGTGGGGTTTTCTCTAAGAAAAATGGAGAAAGAAGCAATGGTGACTGCAACGGGGTTGTTGAGAGGTTAAGCAACGGGGATTCAGGCACTTAAATTCATCTGAGGATTTGCCCCAATAATCACGATAGGTCCCATGGAAAAAGATTCAGTATTTTCCCTCTCGCCTTGCAAGTTCAATTTCGTGTAAGGGGAGTTGGAAGAATTCATCATTGTTGAAAAAAAAGGAAATTGCAGAGAGTAAAAGGAAATTCTTGCTCTAGTATTTTGAACTTGTAGTAAAGGAAAGGCGAAAAGGGTAACCCTCTTCCACTCTGAATATTTATATCATCCTTGCAAGGCTTTGAATTCTAAACGGTGGAATTCCCACTCCACACAATCGAATGTGATCCAAGGGCTTGTAGTCATCCTCACGAAAATTGAGATAAATGGTGGCCTAAGGGGCACGTTTATTCTCTGCAGTGATTATGCACAAACATTAAGGAGTACACTGTGATTACACTTAACCACTGAGTGTAAATTACAGTTCTCCCCCACTAAAGGGTGGTGGTATTGTTATTACCACCCCACTTAATTAATTTTCTCATTCTAGATCGGTTCAAACTAGACTGGGCCCAAGGATCTATCCCCTCATATGAAGTGGGCTTCTAGCACATGTCTAAAGGGGTTTAGTATGTCATATAGACCCATAATAATTACCGAGATGGGTTAGAGGACATTAATAAGTATGAACTCATATTAATAGGGCCCTCTTTTTGGGCTTTAATGGATTTAATATAAATACTCCGTACATAAATAATATTAACTGTGGAAGTAGGGGGCATTGTTGGGCCCCCGAAATAGGGTATAAGTTATTGGGCCTAATTAATCATATACGGGTGCCTTACCACTAGAGACTCAACATGAAAATCACGAGTTGATTAGATTGCATATACGATTTCATAATTGATTAGGATGTGTATGAAATCTCCTGTAATTAAGGTGACAAGAAAATATAATCCAATGTCAACTTAAGTTTCTCATTATAATCGACTATTGAGTAAGTATAAATAAATATCAACCATAAAGGACTGAGGTACGTAACAATTCGCACTACTTTAGCTCTCTTCGATAGTGTAATCCTTAATCTCTGATAGGCTAATCTTTAGTCTCTGATAGATTAATTCTTAATCTCTAATAGACTTGACTAACTTTAACTTTGTTGAACTCTCCAAATGCATTCTTGGTAATCTTTAATGATCACCTGCAGTCTCTAATGATCACATGCAGTCTCTGATGGTAGTCTCTGTTAGTACACTTCTACAGGTTCTAATACAATTCCAAGTTCTAACAAATTCTAAGTATTATACATCACCATCAAATGCTATAATTCCTAAGAGTCTCATATTATAATCAGCTATTGAGTAAGTATAAATATATATCAACCATAAAGGACTGAGGTATGTAACAATTCGCACTACTTTAGCTCTCTCACACACAAAACTCTAGACCCTCGCCGTTGATTCTCAAAGATACTTAGTCTCACGTCGGAGCTTTTCCCCAACGATAAACCGTTGTTAGGTTAACCAGTTATTCTCTTTTTTTTTTTTTTTTTTTTTTTTTTGCAGGCTTTCCCGAGTATCGTGAAAATCCAACACTTGGATTTTTTAGCATCAACACTTTTGTAATTCGAATTTCCAGTTTATTTTATGGAATTGGAAATCTGAAAGATGGTTTTTAGGGTTATTCATTCATTCTATAATGAAAGTACGTTATTCAGTTTACAAAGATGAATTGGATCTTTCTTTTTGTCGGACCAAGTATATCGGTTTTAAGTATTTTGAATAATCTACACATATCTTACAGGAATTCTTGGTTTTGTCTCAAAATATACTTGTGACCTATACTAGACATCCAAACAAGGAATAAGTTGTGTGTGGGACCCTTGAGGATATGGTGTCAGATTTTTTAAAACAATCATAACCAACCAAACAATCAAATCCATGTAACTTAGATCTACAGCAAGGCTAGATGACGATATCGTTTTGTATGTTTACAGAGAAGAATACAGGAAAGAGGAAAGGATCAGAATGAAGAATAACTTGGCTGAGGCTAGACGTGAGCTGCTTGCAAAATATTTTTCTGAAAAAGATATTTTTGGAGGTAAACCCTTACTATGAGATGCCATGACAAGGTCTTGGTTGTGTCTTGTTTTAACAGAAGTTAAGCTTCATATGTTAGCCTGCTGCTACAACTCCTATAGATAAAAACATCTGCATTGTTGGATGTAGTTTTATGTGCTCCATATGTTTTGTTGTGTTGTTCTTATGTGCTCAAAACACAAGCACAAATCTGCTTTTTCACTTTTGTGCATCTCTTTCTACTATATATTAGTTTCTAAAACATGTAGCTCTTAGAGGGGAATGACACCTATGTACTCATGCTATATACTAGAGGATGAGATGATATAAAGTGTAGCAAGTGAAGTTGTAGGTTAACTCAAGTGTTATGAGCACTCTTGTAGACCTTGAGATCAATGATCAAATTTCATTGGTAAGAACTGGGTTAGAATTAAGGAAAATTTCGCCGATAAAAAAATAAATAAACAAATAAAGCGTATTAAGTATGAGAGGAATTTAACCCCTTAAACTCAAGATTACGAAACCTAGATGCACTAAAAATTGACACAATTTAAGTTACTTGTTTTCTCTAGCAATAGCTAATTGACACTGACAACTCTTGCAGATGACATCAGTGAAGACGTCAAAGCTGGAAGGTATCATGAATTTATTGCAAATTACAAAAATTCTAGCTACTCTCTCAGCATCTAACCTTCATAGTGGTATAATGGTATTTCCATATGTAGGTGTATAGGCACAGAATCATACGAGGACCCAGTTAGTTACCAAAAGCTGAAGGCTGCTGCCTCAAGAGCTGCTGCAGAAGCTTCAACTGGCAATGGAGAACAAAGTATGGGTAAGAAAGGGTGAAAGGAGTGTAGCCATAAAATACTGTTTCGCTGATTTCAATAAGCATAATCAGATATTATGCTGTGTTTCATCTTTACAAACAATTTTATTATGTTGAAAGCTTTCCAAAGAATGAATTGTACTTTTTGTTGAAAAGACTCATTGAGACCAAATAATTGTTCAAGTATACACAAGTTGGCTATCTTGGCATAATTGTGAGCCAATGGAAGCAAGCTTGCTATCTAAGCATTTCATCTTGATTTATTCAGCCACTGCATATCAGTATACACAGCTGCTGTATTCTCAATAGCTATCCGAGTGGGATTTGATATGCATCCCTTCAATACAGCCTAAAGAATAAAAAACTTGCTCATGTCCAGTAATCGAAGCACTTGATGTCAATGATATAATCTTCCTATTTGCGTTTGACTGATCAAAAACTTCATCTAGATCGACGTACTAACTGATTGATGACTTCATATTTCTATACTTTTGATAATTATTGACCATCAACGGTCTTGCTGTTCTCATTGACTAGAAAACTATCCAAGAGCTTAGACGTTATCGTCTATATTCTTTATAAAGATTTGTTACTTTTACAGAGATATCATATTTAATTATAGTTGATTCTCTCAATACATATAATATCACTTATATCTAATAAATTTCTTTAGAATTAAAGTTCTATCTTAAACTTTCGATAGAAATACTAAAGGAGTTGTTAGGAACTAATCTATCACCCACCTCATCTATACCTATATAAATATTGTACAAGACCAAGAGATCAATTAGCCGTACATTCCTTTGGGCCTATATTATATAAGACTAACACGTAAATTACTCGTACGTTACAATTAGACTTTCAATACTAACCATCCATAATTATCCTATTTCATTTCTTAAATTCTCCATCAAAAAATATTTTAACTTTTAAATAAAAATTAAACAAAAGAGGTTTTAAAAAAATTTAGGATAATAACATATAAAACGGACAAAACAAACAAAATTAAATTAATAATATTCTTAAAAAAACAAAAGAATTAGAGTGTTGGGTAGAAACTTCTTAACTAGTAGTTTTGAGATGCAAATGAGTTAAATACGAGCAAACATGTAACTGCATACTTAAAATGCATTGTAATTACCGTGTCTTATCTTCAACTAATTTATGTAGTATTGATATCTTCATATATATACTTTCTTTGTTGCGATTGAGTTACTCTTTCTCAATTGGTAGAACTAGCACCCAATACAACCCCTAAAGAATTTTCCCCTTAAATATATTTTTTTAGCCCCTTGCATCCGGTAATAAGAACCCTACTTGTCAATTTTTATGAGTTTGTAACAAGAGATGGAACTCCTATTGGAACTCTTTGCTGGAACTTTGGAGAATGCCCTTACATACACTAATGTAACCACGCCCACATATGCACACAGTATACACACACACAACTGCACACACTACACACACGCGACACTCACAAACACACACACAGTCCATCACAGTCCACAAACCACACACATACAAACCATACACGCGCACACAGTCCACAAACCACACACAGTCCACTGGCATGCACTGCACAAACCACACACACAAATCACACACATACAAACCATACACGCACACACAGTCCACTTGCATGCACTGCACAAACCACACACACGGAATAAATATATATACAGATACACACCACCCTCTTTCTACTCACACACACTACACAAACCACACACACGTAAATATATATACACACAAGAAGTCATAATTAGACAACAAAATAAGAAACTAAGCTTAATTTGAGCCTGTTGAGTGAAATTCGTTGTAAAATCTGACTGCAAATCAAGCCAAAATTGTTGAAATCGCGCGGCCTCCCGTTTTCCCCAATTTCCCTGAACCCTAATCGAACGCCTCCACTCAAACCTTGAAAAATTGATGCCTCAATCTGAAAATGAATGGAGCTTGTCTCCGTCAAGATGCTTTTAGTCGTCAATGTGGCCGTCGAGGGTGAGGAACCAATGAAGAGACGAAGAAGAAGTGAAAAAAGAAGAAAGGTTACTGGTGTTAAGCAATTAAAACTAATATTGATGGCAATACCGTCGAGATCAAGTATTTACCACAATAAAAAATTTTACGTCGGAATCTCAACGACTAAAAATAAATTTCAACGGCTTCAGCTTTTGAGATTAGAAACGTCGGGATTAGAATGCTTAATGATAAAAGTATATATCCGTATAACATTGTTCTTTAAAATTCAACATGGAAACTCAACGACAGCTAAAATAAAAATTGACGGCCATCGAGATTAACTTAACCAATCTTTATTTTGTAATCTTATAATTATTATAAATTATTTTCATCACGCTACGAAATTTGGCAATTTTTATTTATAATCATGAGGCTCCTCAACTAGTCTTGGTGGCTTGCTGTCGAGATTAGTTTTTAGCGGCAACGATGATTGGGCGCACCAAATGGAATTGGCCACTACCTTGACGGCTACAAATCCGATGGACGGCATAAGAGTCTAATCTGAACAAGGTCAAGAAACCACATGTTTCTTGTACTAAATGCAATTTCTTTCTAATATCTATGAAGTAAAAATAATAATGATATAAACAGAATAATGGATAAACTATCCAATTCGGATTTAATAATAACTGTTATATATTATACAATATATACTTCATTAGATATATATATATATATATATAGGGAAAGCATGAAATATAGCTTATTCTTCTTTGAAATGGGTTGTAATAATTTCTTAATGTTTCTAACAAATCCAACTTTATAAATGGATAGAGTATTCAAAAACTTGTAAATTTTAAAAAATATTGGGATTCGTATTTCAATGTTGTTTTTATCCATACAGTTAAATATTTTTAAAAAGATGGCAAATTATAAAAGAAATTACAGCCCAAATTTAAAAATAGATTGCAACCTATTTTCATTTTGGTTATATAATATCATATATAATATATTAATATATGGTCATATGTAATTCTAATATATATACACACATATGTATATATATAGTCAATACATCAATTATATAAAAGTCGATATTGATATAAAGATAATTAATAATTTGATCAGGAGTTTAGTTAAAATTTTAGCTAAGATAGATAACCTTTAAAAGAAAAAAAATCTGATAACATTGGACCAAACAGAATAATAGTTTAATATTTTTTGGAACGCCAAAGCCCGGCCAAGAGATATAAATCATCATCGGGAGCAGCCCATTTTCTTACCACGATTCATTTCCTCAACGACCTAACCCTAAACTAGCTATATATATACATGTATGATCTCCGCATAAACAATCACTCACCACCTTCACTCCGCCGCATCTAATAGAGAAACCCTACACAAACCCCAATGACAGCTCTCCCTCTCCCTCTCCCATTTCAATGTCTTCCCAAAAAACTGATTTAACTTCATTATCTCCACCGTTATCTTCCACCCCCGGCTCCGATACACACCGGCAACCACCACGTCAACTTCCACAGTTTTAATTTACATTTTCACCTCTCTTTTCTTTTTCTTTTTTGGCTTTAATTTCGGAAATTGAGCTCTTTAGGGGTTTTGCTGCAGTCCCTTTCTTCTATTTACTGGAGGTTGATTATCCCATCGAGTAGTTTTAAGAAGGAACAGGAGAGATTAGCAAAATCATGTCAACAATTCACGTAAGTCGTAATTAAGTTTTGTATTGGTGACAATTTCTGTTGGTTGGGACAATTCTTTATCACAATTCTCTGTTTTTTTTTTTTTTTTTTCGGATTTTGTTGAATTACTAATGTTCATCACAAAGAAAAATGTTAGTTACATTTATATATAGAGAAGTATCACTTACCATAAATTGGTGAAAAATGGTCATAATTGGATGAGTTGTCCTTTCTCCAAGATTTAACATCCTTATCAAGTCTCTACGTTGTATTCTTGTATTCGTATTTGTTTTGATTCTGTTATTCTTTCAGATTATTCGTTCATTCCACAATTAAAGTATGTTGGACTCCAACAAATCTAGATGGAGTCAAGTTGGACTCCACTAAGGAAAGCTCTCCCGGTGTCTATTGTCTTCATTCACAAGACTTGAACTCGACAACTTACCAAAGGGGCACCAAGCTCCATTCAAAGTCGAAGTACTTTATATAGTTGTTTTGCACATATCATTTGACCTTTCTTTAAGTCAGACTGAATATATCATTTAAGTATTTCAAATAATTTGATCCAAGGCTATATGTTAATGACGTTTTGTTTGTTACAAGGAAGAGTATAAGAAGGAAGAATGAGTAAGAAAGGAAAACTTAGCTGAATCTAGCCGTGGGTTGATGGCTAAATATTTTTGTAGTAAGGATATATTTGGAGGTAAACCCTGTATAATAGATTCCATAAGGTCTTACTTTTGTTTGTGGCGATTTTGTGTTTACCTACTGGTCCAACTTACATAGATAATATATATCTTACGACAGTGGGATGTAGTTTTATTTGTTCTATATGTTTTGTTGCTAATATATGTTTGCTTGTGATATACCACTTTAAGGTCCATACTATTATGAAACATCTGTTAGAAAGGAATGAGATACATGTACTTATGCTGTATACAAAAGGCTCAGAGTCGATATAACGCATACTAAGAATGAAAGAACTTCAGCCATCGAAAGCTAAGATATAACAGAAACCCAAAAGCACTTAAAAAACTACAATTTAAATAGCTCGATTTTCTATGGATAGTGAATTGACTGACAAATCTTGCAGATGACATCTTAGAGGAAACAGGGATAGGTGGCATAAGGTTTAGCAGGTATTATGAAATTGATGCAGATTACCTCTGAGAACCCAAATATTTTAAATGAGTTTTGATTTATGATTTATTCATGTTGTGATTTAATTATTTTATGCATGGAGGTTCAATTTCTTTTATTCGGTTTGATTAATAAAGGTTCATAAAAATGTGATATCCAAAAAATTTTAAATGTATTTTGAGCTCCAAATCTTTATATGATTATTGTATTCAAGTGATCAAAAGGTAGTGTAATGATTGTTCACGTGGGGAGAAGCATACGGGTGTGAACGAGTATAAGCTACAATAACCATTTTTGAACCAAAGACTGCTGGGAGACATGAGGCATTTAATGCAGATCACTTCCAACAGTACACTAGAGTGGGCTATAATAGATGACTGATTGACGTTAGCAGTCGTTGCATCCACCCTTTCTCACCAATCACTTTTTTCTAAAGCACGTTGCTGTTTTTTTTCTAACCAACGGCTGAAATCAAATCTCAAACAATCCAATAGCTCTTGTTGTTCAACAAGTGATATATATATATATATATATATATATATATATATATATATCCTTGGAGTACAACCTTAGCCCCACTTTCATAAATCTTCTATATAGTATACCACCAAATACAGGTTAGTCTCACGGCAACCATCCTTTTTCGAAGAGCAACCCAAGGCTTTTAACTTCTTTTTTACAGCCAAAGAGGTAAGAGCATTACATTAAAGTCTTGCTCTGATTCACTTTTGTTCTATTATGCATGTCATGTTTAATACCTGACTCATTTATTTCTAAAAGTACGACTTAATGCATGCTTTCAACACCTGAAGTTAATGCCTTTTTGTTTCAAAAGCTACCTAAGATGAGTGTAAGAATGTTGACAACCATCTGGTTGGCAAACCTTTATTCACCAAACAATTCTTTTTGTCAGTAGTTGAAAACACCCTATTTAAACCTTTGTCAACTGGAGTTTTGAAGTTTAATCAGTGTCTGCAAGATCTAGTAGACCCCGAGAGATGTTATGTATTACTGAGAGGATGATGAAAGTTGACCTAAGTATGGATTTGGTTGAGAACACCACCCATGGAGGAGTGAGGAAGACACCACTGTATTTAAGACAAGTTCTAACTTAGTCTCCGACGGGTTAAAATTAGTCTCTAACCCTATGAATTAGTCTCTGGGGGATTCTCTGTTAGTCTCTGATGAGATATAATATTAGTCTCCGATGAAGGAAAAATTTGCTAGTCTCTGACAAGAAAATTCTTAGTCTCCGATGGAGGAATTTCCTAGTCTCTGATGAAGGAAATGTTGTTAGTCTCTGATGACGTCATCCTTAGTCTCCGACAGGCTAAGTTTAGTCCCTGATGATGTCATCCATAGTCTTCGATGAACAAATTTATTAGTCCCTGATGGCTAAAGATATTAGTTCCCGAAGAGCTTGGCGCTGAACAAATTATCCACTGATGAGTTCAGCGATGACTTAGTGAGTTCAGCGATGACTTAGTAAGTTCAGCATTGAACAAGTTGTCACCCAACAAGTTTGGCAATGAACAAATTATCCCCTTATGGGTAAGTCATCCCCTGATGTCTATTCCCTGATGAGTGAATGATACCCTGATGGTCGAAGGCTATCCCCTGATGGCCGAGAGACAACCCTTGAGGGGTAATTTACCCACTGATGTCTGGTTATCCCCTGATGTGCAGTTTGTTTTTGAAATGATAAAACATTATTTTCTTAAATTATTTTATGATGTTTCAATTATTCATTTAACTTCAACGATTCTTATGTCAAATTTGAAACATTAAAAGTTTAAGGACATCACATATGCATTTCTCTTATAATTCTATTTAAGGTATTAAATTATCATGTTATATGCATGTTTTACAGAATCTTTCACTCACGAGTAAATTGAATTTGATTTTGTGCAAAGGACCGAGGCAAGTATATTCTCACTCTCATGCTTATTTCAGTTAAACGCATGATCAATTGATTCGACATGCGTACAAGGTTATAACTTTTATGTCTTGATTTCTTTGTGAATGAGCATGCTATTCTTTAAATTTCGCTAGCATGATATGAATGATAATGCATTGATATAACTGAATTTTGATTTTCAGCTATTTTTCAATCTTATATCTGTGCAAACAAATGAGAATGATATGTCCCTTAAATGGGTTATGCCACATAGTTGGCAAGAGGAAGGGAAAGGTGTTGATTTGTTCTTCACCTGACCTAGAGGAATTATAAGTGACTACGTACGTTCACACAAAGAGGGATCATGGGGTCACAGTTAGACAAGTTGTGTACTGTATGGTTAGCAAATCCAACGGGTTTAGGCCCCCATTAATATTTTTGAAAAAGGTTGTACACAGGTGAATACCTGTCTTTCTTCAAGAAGGATTTCACGTTATTTATCATCAGTGATCCTAAAGATTCTTCAAAGTTTTTCGAGGCATTAGTATTGTTTCACTGAGCCTCATAATCAGAATTGAACTTCCTTCAATATTCTAAATTTGTTTCTCTAAATTGTTTATATACTTGTTGGGCATAAATCGCTCATTCTTGTTAAACTTAATGTCTTACATGACATAATCCAAAAGTTGAACCCTCTGACAAGGGGAAGACAAAGATGATTGTCTACTGAGTTTTATTAATTCTTTTGAGTGTCGCTAAGGAAGGAAGGAAGGAAGATATTTGAAGTTGTAATAATTATGAACTGTAATTTATAGATGGATTAGCTTCCGCTGAAATGTAATATTTTAAATTGTAATAACTCTCCACTAATTTCTTTTATTAGTATTTATGCTATAAATGGATGTGAAGTTATCTTTTTCTTCTTTTGACGATGCCCTGGTCCAGTAAGGATTTTGGGGTCGTCACATTACCAAATTCTCAAATTACTCTCTTAGTGTCCATGTTTTACAATCCATGTTATACAATGGCATAATGGTATAGTGGTATTTTCATGTGTAGGTGGATGGGCACCGAATCATATGCTGACCAGTGAGTTATCATGATCAGAAAGCTGTTTTCTCAAAATTAGGAGCAAAACCTTCAACTAGTAAAGGGAAACAACACAAGGGGAAGAGCGGGTGATAGTGTGTGTACCTTTTAATTACATATTAATGTATGGTCTTTGACATTAATTTACATAATCTTAGTCATACGGAGTACAATGTAGTATTAGTTTGTCATCTGGTAGATAACGGAGTGAGAAAAGTGGGTGAGAACGGATTAGTTCTTGGAGGGATTTGGCCGATTAAAAAAAGAGTAATATTAGTCCAGATATTCTTCTATACTTTATCTTAACATATTGCTTTTACTCAGTTGTTTCCCAATGATTTTCTCTATTGTCTAGAATATAATTATCGATATGTGCTTAATAGAGTTGGTGAGTTCAAATTTTTTTCTTATCAGCAAAATATCATTAAACTCACCAAAAGACAAGAACGTCCACAAGATTTGGACTGAACACAAAAAGACTCGCCTAAACAATAACTCAAAACCACCTCAAATAACAACCAACAGACAAAAACCCAACTCGAACACTTGAACTGTTGTTTATTTACCAAAACCCAGACGATGACTCGCGCAAAGGAGAGCTGGAAAATGACACCGAACGAACGGCTTAAAAGAGATGAACTCCCATTAGGTAGACCCGGAGTTCAATTAGATAGGTAGACTTAATCAATTGAAATCTTGATTAAGTAAAATTAAATGATCTAACTGAGACCAAATAAAGGTATAAGTTATACAAGATTGTACTAATAGTTTCCACAGCTCTATTAACAGCATGAGTGACGAAAGATTCCATGATTGATAAATGAATTTAATTGCTAATGTCAATTGACAGACATGTCCGTCGCACAAAACCCCATCGCAACTTTTGTGTGTCGTTGAATTGTAATTTGCGTCGGCTCTAAGTGACATAAGTTCCGTCATAGATTAGTTCATCTAGGATGACACCATCGTCACTGTATCTTGTAGTGACAGAAAAATTCATCTCCCTTTTCTTTAAATCCGTCGCAAATAAAAACAAATCTTTTGAAATGGTAATTACCGACACAATGTTGTAAAGTTCTATATATTGTGAGAAAAAAAATTAAATCACAGCTATATTTAGCTTGTGCTCAATAACACAAAATGATTCAAAGGAAACCAAAATTGAAAACATCAACATATATACTCCTCGATACATTTTTAAATTGACGGTTTTTGAACAAAATTTTTATGTTTCAAATATATTTATATTGTCATGTTATTTAAAATAATAGTAATAATAGTTATGATAGAGTAGTAAAAATAATGAAATTATTTGGAGTAGTGGAATAATAATCACTAATTAGTGGAGTCAATTGAGTGAAATTTAAGTACCTTTAATGGTTTTCTGTAGCCTACAAATATAAATGTATATATACTTTTGGAATAACAAAAAAAAAAGAGTATATATCTCTAATTTTAGAACATATTGAGTAATAATCATTAAATCATAGATAAATATAACAAAATGGGGATAATATAGCTTACACCAGACAAATTCAAGTCAATTACATTGCATTGATCGACAAGGATCACAAAATTATATGAATAATATAAAAATGGAGAAATTATAAATTTTGATTGTGATGAAATTAACAACTTCATATATCTAGGATGATAAACTTAAAAATACACATAATCATGAAAAAAGAATAAAACAATGAAAAAATCTTACGCATATATAATATCAAATTCATTCAACTTTTATGTGATTCAATTCCATCGAATAGTACCCCCGAAAACCTCAAATAACCACAGCCACCACTTAACTACCAACACCTCAAAATACACTATTATCATCATCACTGCCAAAATCAACATTGTCATCGACCTAACCCACCATATCACTGAAAAATAATCTAATAATAAGTTATGTTTACATTAGAAGGATTAGCATAATATTTAGTTAAATTAAATTAAATTTTGAAAATATTAAAATAATAATTATTAGTATAAATATAACATTTAGGAACATATTTAAAATACCTTAATAAAGTTGGGAAAGAATAATGGTACAATGCTCTATAACATTAATAAATCATTTAGTAATATTATGATAAAAGTCAATAAAATAAAAATATGTCAAACAAAATTAAATAAATTATCTATTTAATAATATTGACAGTTACATTTTAGTAATATTGAGCAACCATATAAATAGTACTGGACTATGCAACAAACTCTAAAAGATGAAAACATTAGTAATACTAACATAATATTTTGGACAATTAACTTGATATTTAGAAATATTAACATAAAAAATTCAGTAATTAAGCTAATATGCTAAATATCATATCAAAACTGAAAATAAAATTAAAGCTAGATGCACATTAAGAAATGTAGAAAATGTAGAATAACTAATAAATACGTCGATAGAGTGTATTTTGTTCAATTTACGATTAAAATGTGATCAATAGTTGATAATTCAATTGACGAACAAAGAGTAGACAAAATACGTCATAGATCGTAAGTCGTCGTGCACATCGATAATCGGGTAGAAAACAAAAAAACAATATTGAGAGATGTACAGTGATAAAAAAAAAAGGACGGGAGAGAAATTTAAGATGAGAAAGAACGGGGAAAAATATAAATACACCAAAAGATTGTGTCAACTGAAATATGGAACGAGATATGAGTAGAAAGAGAAAAATAAAAGTAAAGATAAAATAAGTTATTTAATTTGATAAAAATATTACTTGATTGCAAGTTTTTAAGAGTTTTTTTTTTTGGTTAATTATGTAAGAGGCAATCGAGACCTACTCAAATTTTAAATTAGGTAGTCAATAGTTAGTAGAGCTTTTTATTAAATGGTTTAAAACTCAAATTTTTTTAATTTTTAGAAGAATTAGTGACTACAAAATTCAAAATTTAGACATTTTTTCAATTATTTTTAAAAGAGACCACCTCAATTTTTAGACAAAAGATTCAATTTTTAGAAGATTTTTAGATGGAAGGTTCAATTTTTAAAAAAGGCAATCAATGATCAACAGAATTTAAATTTAGACCTTCTCAATTTTAAAAAAGATGCTCAACAATTAGTAGAATTTTTTATTAAACTACAAGGTTCGAAATTTAGATTTCCTCAATATTTAGAGGAGATAATTAATAACTAATGAGGTTAATAGTCGTGTTTAAAAGTTGATAACTTGATTACAATTTAGAATCTATTTAAATCACTTCAATTTAATTTTCTCCTTTTTATTAAACAAAATTTATAAGTCAAATATATTTTAATAAAATTTAATATAAAAAATTAAAATGAATATAAAATATAATTAGGTGGCATAATAGTAATTTAATCCTCAAATGTACTTATATCTCCTCAGACTCCACCTCTGCTCTCACCGCCCGCAGCGAACTGTAAAACCCCTTAAACCTCACCCTGTCATTTCAATGTCTTCTGTCAAATCCGATTTAACATCTTCTCCTTCTACCTCAACTTCTGATTCACAGATCAATAATGCTCCACCACACCAGGCTTAATTTCCTCTCCTTTTTATTTTTTATTTTTTTGGAAAATTTATCTCTCTAGGGTTTTTGCAGCTGATCCATTTTTCTATTTTACAGGAGGATAATGGCTCAAACCAGAGTGCTTTTCAGAAGGAGCGTGAGAAATTAGCTGAATCGTGTCAAGAATTCGAGTAAGTCGTCGTACCTATGTTTAATGGAGTTCTCAATTCTGATTTGTATATCGGGGTTTGGTATAGAACTGTTCAATCTGTTGGATTTGGTGTATTATTTACTACTGCTATGGCCCTCTTTGGTTTTTGATTTGATTTATTATTTGCTATTGCTCTGTCCCCGAATTCAGTATTTGAAGTTTCATGTAGTTTTAATCATGTAGTTTTAATCATCAAAACATGGAGGGGATACATGTATTTAGTTTAATGGATTTACAGTGTTGATTACTTGGGAGAGGTTGGTTATATTTTGTATAGGAGTATCACTTCCTATGTGTTAGTGGGAAGTGGTGTGGAATGGATTAGGTATAGTGTTGCCATTGAAACAGAAACGAAAAAGGGACACCAGTTTTAAGGGTATGTATCCATCAGTTGCTCTGAGATCGAACAACTCAATTCCTTCAATCCTTCTTCAGACCCCCAATACAAGATCAAAGCACCAATGTTGTAGCTATGCGGTATTGTCCATTAAGATCCTAAGAGCATATGGTTTTGGTTTTCGGGTTTTGTACTAAAAAATCCACCTCACATGGTTATGGACAACCCCATTTTATGAAAACAAACAAGGCCATTGAGTTATAAACAATGTAAGATATATGCTATTGATGTAGCCTCCCATGTGGGGGACTTGTGGGTAGAACACATGGTCGTGCCCTCCTTCTAGCGCTACTGTTAATGCTCTTTTTCCATGACACATTGTATTTTTTGTTTTAAATTGTGGTTGTGCCCTCCTTCTAGCTCACTTTTTGGTTGATTAGTGTTTATACAAACTATTCCCCTGCATTTTCTTTTGTATACTTAGATATTATTGCCTATTTTAATGTGGCGTTTGAGTCACAGGATGGATGTAACTATCTTAGTGTTTTGTCCAACTCCAGGGAAGCATATAAGAAGGAAGAAAGAATGAGATTTAAGAAATATGAAGCTGAGACTGCTCGAGAATTACTGCAAAAGTACTTCTCAAAGAAGGATATCTATGGAGGTACACATTATATCAAAATGTTCCATAAAAAAGTAGTTGTGTTTAGAGGATAACGCATTGAATGGACTGCAGCAACTGCTAGTTTTGTCTTTTTACAAACTCAGTGACACAATTAACTTAATGGATTTCTGTCGTAGTTTGACAGTTGTTTCCACTGTCACTTTTGTGTTATCAGTAGCTAACTTGATAGTTCCACAACCACAAGCTCCCTATCTCAAGTTTTTGACGTAGTTATTGCTATTCATGTGAAGACGTCGTGTTAATGAGAAAAATATGTAGTGCGAATTCTTTCTGGAATTATTAATATGTTAGGAAAATTCTGTTTTTAAGATCCAGTAATCTAATAATCTTTGTTTCCTGAATATCAATATCTATGTGATTTATTGTAAGATCAAAAATGAATACATGATTGTAAAGACGTATACTGGCTTTCAATTGTCTGTAAAAGTAACAGATCTCTCACAAAAAAATCTCTTTGTCACATCTATCTGTTTCTGTAAGGGTATATACTCTATCAATACGCATGGAAGTGATTTTACTGAACAGAAGAGTTTTTGGTTTTCATAATCTATAATCTTGAGCACACATGGACACTTGATCCTTTTCCTGATTGCTAAAGCCTGGAACCTGGTTACTTGTACATGTGATCCTTTTCCTTTCCATAATCTATCAATATTCATGTAAAGATCAATCCTGTTACAATGGGTTGACAGAAGCTAGGCATATTTAGCCTATTTATTGCATGTTTTGTTTGGTTTTGACTTTTAACTTCCTGTTGTTCTCAATGGTAGGAATGTATAATCTTGTATGACTAATATATGTACGCAAGTATATGTTGCGACACTTTCGCTTGAGAACTTGATATCTCAATACTTGAGAATCAAGAGAATTACTTCAATAGCTTTTTTCTAGTCTAGCTGATGTCATTTTTCTCCACTATCAAATAGTTGAGTTGAGCTGCGATTCTTTCAGGTGACATAATTGAGCGTGAGATGGTGATTGATGACGAGCCTATTCGGGCTAGCAGGTATGATAAAATTGAATAAGTTATTGTTAGTAAAGATTCGGATGCTCTCTTGGTGTGTAAACTAAACTATCTGTTCTGTGCCTTGCCTAGGTGGCTTGGCACCGAGTCGTATGCTGACCCAATGAAGTTTCTAGAGCAGAAGTTTCTAGAGCGTGAAGGCTGCAGTTCGGCTTCATCGTCAGAAGCTCCAACTGCTAAAGAGAACCAATCAATGAAGAAGAGTGACTGATTTTGGTTTATAGATAGATACTAGCCTCGTATAATATCAGAAAATGGTATTTCATGTTACATAGAACAATTGTGCCCATTGGAGAAAGTTGAAAAAGAAGTTCCATGCCATGTTTCATCTCGAAATAATTTTAATATTGCCAAGTTGGGGATGCGCACAAATAAGTTTTGCTAAATGTGCATCGATCGGTTTGATTTGAAATTGTGTAATATGTTTTTTGAAATGAGATGATTCGGTAAATTAAATTAACCTTAACTTAATTCATATGATTTCAATAGTATTTGTTTCGTTTAGTTTGAGTTTTGAACGTACCAAACAAAAACTAAATAAAATCATCTTATTCTTTATATACTTCATTGGTTCATAATAATAGTCACTAGAAGAAATTTGAAATTTCATATTTTTAATCACTTTTACATATAGCGAATTTTAAATTTTTTAAAAATGGTTTTAATCTTTCTCATATTTTTAAAAAAAACTCTACTAATAAAATTAATCTTTCAGTTTCTCTTTAAACTATTTATATTTCCTAACAAGGGTAAAATAAAATTTTCATTTGATATTTTTTATTCAAATGTAGTAATTATTTAGTTTATTGGTATATGTGTTTTAAGTTAAAAACATTGGTATCATTTTGAAACACATTATATAAGTTTAATTTCAATTAGGAAATCATAAAGTTTTCAACTTCCAAAACTTTTATCAACAGTATAATCTCCTACAAACATCAAGTCGGTATTTTGTAATCCACTTTTGGTAATTAATTTAAACGATTCAAATGAATTAAGCAAAAAAGGTATATCAATAATTTTTTTGCTAAAGATAAATAATAAAGTTAAAGGTATTAATGTTTATTTTTTTTTGTAATTTCTTTTCTAAAGGTATATCAATAATTAAATAAAGGAAAATTTCAATTTGAATCGAATTGGAAAAATATATATCAATAATTTATACAATTTAAAACTTTAAATTAAATTAAAGTGAAAACAAAATAAAAGGAAAATAAAAAGCCTCGAACATATCGAGCAATCTAGTGAATCTTCGGCGTGGGTTGTACTCCGTATATCCGTCGGTAGAGTAAACGATTTCTGTTCGTTTCGCGATTGAGTCTCAGTGAACTGCGCAGATACCCAAATCTCTCTCTACTTTCTCACTCTTATCCTCTCTCTCTCTACAATGGCTGCTCCAAATAAGAACATTGGTTCCTCGTCCTTCAAGGTTTCGTCTCTCTGCAATCTAGTTTATGGCTTTTATGTTTTGAATTCAATTGATGATTTGATCTATGGTTTGTAAATTGTAACCCCCATTTCAATTTACAGGATGACGAGATTGCTACTCGTGAGGAGCGTGAACAGTTGGCCAAATCATGTGAAGCTTTTGCGTAAGAATGATCTGACTCAAAATTCTTCGGTTTCATGATCTCGATGCCTTATGTGTTTTAAAAATCTTATATTTGTTGTTTTTTAATTGCATTTTTGGTTTTTTTGTTTTCAGTCTTGATGTCTTTTATGTTTTGAAAAATGGATTTCTTCTCTTAATTCTTTTGTTTTAATTACCAAAATATTTTTATGGTTATTCGAATTTGAAACCACTGTGAAAGTTTTCTTATTTTTGATCGAATTCTGAGGTGTTGTTTGTGAAAGTTTTCTTACTCTTGTTCTGTGCTTAGTGGACTAAGTTACAAAAATTCACACCTTCAGTTTTTTTTTAGTGAACATATCACATTGTTGAATGAGAATGCTCCCCGGATGTCGTTAAAATTGACAGATAATGCAAAAGTGTCCCCCAAAGTATAAACCATGTTATAAAACAGACCCCAATGTGTGAAAATTTACAATTCTCACCCACATGTACCAATTAGTAACTGATACACATCCTTCCAAGTAGTATAAAAGCAGAATTACTACAATCCCTATTTAGAAAAAGGTGGGTTAACTAACGAAAGAAAGATGGAATCAGATGCATTCTTAAAAGAAAATAGCTCACCGGTCTAGCTCCATGGCACCGCTAGATCACCAAGTAAGAAAGCCATAACAGTTCGTAGGCGAGTGCTGCAGTACAATATTTTTTCCAACCAAAGCAGTATCACCAAAAAAATTCGAATTAGCAATGTCTCCTTGCATAATATGGATTCCAAACATTCATGATCTGGATGTGAATGAGTCGAATTACTTCTCCATCGATCTATTAGTGAACCATTTCGCAAGGGATTGTGAAAGATGTTCCACTAGAATCTTGTTATTAATGTTTTGAGAAAAATTATTGTCTAATTCTCCAATTAGATATATTTTTTATGCATGTTAATTAGTTTTATATGTACTAACCATATTTGTAAATAAAAAAAATACGTGTTTTATCACTTTTCTAATCCGAAAAGAAAAAGAAACGTATTTGAAATAGATACTCTGTACTTAGATTAGAAATATGTAGCTTTTTACTTTTTTTTTATTTAGAAATAAGGTCAACATGTATAAGAGTAATTAACATGTATACAAAGTACGTATGGTCAGAAAATTTGAATTTTCTGACATTTATTTTTCTAGAACATTGGCAAGGGTGTGTATTGATTACTAATTGGTACATAAGGGTGGGAATTGTAAATTTTTATACATTGGGGTCAATTTTGTAACACGGGTTATACTTTGGGCACACTTTTACAATTAACTCAATAATAAACCATGGTTAAAAGTTTGTCCCCATGGTAGATTATGTGTATCAAATCATTGCATCATTGTCTATTATTGTTTATTGTTTTGGAAATAATTGCTTTTATCCCATTCAAATAGGTCGCTTCTATTAATATGGGTATTAGCACACTGGGTTCGGGAAAAAGGGCTGAAAAGGGTCAAATTGATCAAAACAATAAATAATAAAAGTTGCATATCCTTATGTAGGAGTTAAAACTCTAACGAGACAAACATAAAAAAAATCTAATAACAATCAACTTGCTTCCGTATTTAAATAAAGGTCCTAATAGCTATCTTGTTCTATTTCTAGTTTATTTATCATAGTAAAATAAATACTCCCTTTATTCCGATCTATTTACAACATTTCCTTTTCCTTTTATGAATGGGTGGATGTCTGTCCCATTCAATCGCAACATTATCTTTTGTAGAAATTTTCATCTTTTAATTTATCCAAATTACCCTTCCAATATCTACTTTATGTCACATCACTTACTTTAAACTCTCTTACTTTTTCACTACTTTTACCTCTTTCAAATTAATTCATTTTCCACCACTCATTTCAAAGGACAATATGGATATTTTGATCAAAACTCTACTTTTTCCTTAGTAATTATGCAAAATCAAGTGTTGCATATGACTTGGGATGGAGGGTGTAATAATAATAATAAATATAATAATAATATAATATAATACGATATAATTATTTGCAAATTTACAACAAACATTAGCTCCTTCATTAATTGTTCTCCATCAGATTGTATGGGCCTAAACACTTCCGGAAGAATATAATATGTCATGAATTATTTTCTCATGACATTTTTCGTTTGACAACTCATACTAATTATTGTAGAGTTACATATTTGTTCATTCCACAATCAAAGTACCTTCTTATTTTATTTTATTTTTTTTGTGCTAGTTTACATACACCCCAATATTACACACCCAAAATGCCTCATGGGAGACTTGAATGCTCAACTACATGGAGTCTAAGACTCTAAGAGGGCAAGAAATTCCATTGGGTCAAGCCCCGATGGTCACAATTAAAGTAATTCATTCAGTTTACACAACCATTTTGATATTTCTTTATGCCAGATTTAGAAAATATCACTTTATGTATTTTAAATAATCTACTCAAAAACTAGATTACAATTTTGTTTTGTTTGTTACAGGGAAGAATACAGGAAGGAGGAAAGGGTAAGGATTAAGAACAATGTAGCTGAATGTAGACGTGAGTTTATGGCAAAATTCTTTTCTAAAAAGGATATTTTCGGAGGTAAACCCTGAATAAAAGATGCCATAACAAGTTGTTTTGTTTGTGATGTCATATTTTAACAAAAGTCCCAGCTTCACATGTTTACCTACTGCTCCAACTTACATAGATATACGATAGTGGGATGTAGTTTTACGTGTTCTATATGATTTGTTGCTACTATATGTTTGTTTGAGATATCCCAGTTAAAGGTCCATACTATTACGAAATAGCTGTTAGAAGTGATTGACACCCATGTACTTATTGGTGTATGCAAAAGGCTAAGAGATGATATAAACTATAAAGGATATTAAGCTTGAAAGAGCTTCATCCCCCAAAAGATAAGCTATAACATAAGCCTGGAAGCACTTATAAAATCGACAAAATTTAAATTGCTTGATTTTCTATCGATAGTGAATTAACCGACAAATCTTGCAGATGACATCTTTGAGGAATCTGGGATAGATGGCATAAGGTCTGGCAGGTATTATGAAATTGATGCATATTACCAAAGTGTCAACTACTCTCTCAGTATCTAAGTTACATAATGGCATAATGGTATAATGGTATTTTCATATGTAGGTGGTTGGGCAATGAATCTTATGCTGACCCAGTGAGTTATTGTAAGCAGAAAACTGCTCTCTCAAAATCAGGAGCAAAACCTTCGACTAGTAAAGGGAAGCAACGCAAGGGGAAGAGCGGGTGATAGCGTGTCTACCTCCTTATTACATTAACGTATGGTCTTTGACATTAATTTTAATAAACTGAGTCATGCAATGTTGTTTTAGTACATTAACCAGATATTGTTCTATGTTTTGTCTTAACATATTGCTTTATTTGGTTGCTTTCCATTGATTTTCTCTATTTTCTAATATATAATATCGGTATGTGGTTCATAGAGTTGGTGAGTTCAATTAAATGATCTAAATGAAACCACATAAAGGTCTAAGTTACAGAAAATTGAAATGCTAGTTCCTACCTGGCTGAAGCAGCTTGTCATCTGGATGAGTTTGAACTATGTTAAAGGGTCTTATTAAGTTCTATCCCTAATTGAACTGACCAACGAGATGCTCATGTAATTTATGTTCTTGTCAATTGTAACAAACTTCAGTCACACATGTATACATACCTATTTAAATCTTCCGGCTGAAACACCCTTCACAAGTTTAATAAGTGATATAAGACATGGTCCACATGGAAGAATTCATGATGTTTATTTAATCTAAATTAGTGTAACATATCATTGCAAAGAAGAATGCTCGTGTAATTTATGATTTCAAAGAAGAGTCATAGTACATTTTCCTTTTTTTCCTATATCTTAAGAATATTTCTTACAATGTATGTAGGTATATTGTATGTAAACAAAGGTATACATTTCATCTAAATAAAACTCGATATCATCTTTTGTAGTCATAATTTTAGCATCTTGGTGATTATCTTATACATGTAACATATCATTGCAATATATATAGTGTATTTGGGACTGTTCAAATTATTTATTTTGAGGAATGGTGTATCATCCTTTTTTTTCATTGTGTTCGTATGTACATATAATGGAGTTGGTATTATAATTAAATCTATGAAACACGATAGAAAATAAAAAGAGCATATCCAAGTTCCTCCAACAATCCGTAAAGTTTGACCCATAGTTATGAGAATTGTATGATACACATCGTACGATTCGATACAATACACTGCCTTCCAAATAATCAATCCTGGATTATTAGAATTAGCCTTTCAAAGCCTTAAATATGATACACAACCTTTCAAATAATCAATTCTAAATTATCAGAATCAGCCTTTCACAGCCTTAGCTTAGCTTTACTCGCTGCAAGCTTTCTTTTAGGCTGCCAAACCCTGCAATATTTATTATTATTCTATTTTGAAGAAGAATAAATTTTGTTTTGCATGAGCTAGCACAGAAATAGTGTAGGCCCAATATTCAAATATAATTCAGTATTTTGAACCTAAATCTCAGATGTATCCCAAATCTACACGGCATCCATATATTCAGTGGTGAAGATACAAGATACCATGTGGATATGTGACACACTTAAAACTGTAGTTTGAAATCTTTCACGTTCAGTTAACATATTTTTTTTAGAGTGCAACTTGATTTCACATGTTGTACACACAAGCACACAAATAGACACCGTTTTGTGCTTGTGTTTCATTGGAAGCAATACGATTGTTTTGTGAATACTGGACAATCATTATGTTATTCACCTAGAGCAATTTAACAACACAACATTCTTGAGTATACTTGCCGTGATGTTGATATCCCTAGTGCAGTAACCAATGGAACCCTTGGTATATACTTTTGTTCGCTTGGAAATCAATGAATATAATCATATAAACTATGCAATTCATTCCTAGCTAAGGAGGAACTTGTCTAGCTAAATGAGAACACCTTAGGATTCCTTCAAAGGCATCTGGGAGGAATTTACCGGGAAAAATATTGAGAACTTCAATGTTAAGTAACAAAGAAAATATTGTGATGAAAACTTGTCACTCTTTCTATAATTAATATCAATAAAACACTCTTCTATAATTAATATCAATAAAAAAGTAAAAAACCTTCTTAGATAGAAGGAGAAATATTTCCATGTTAGAGAGAGATCTTGAAATTGAATAAGAAGTATTCCTTACATCAACCAAATCACCACTCAAGATGCAATATCGAACCTATGGAGCAAGGGTCCGGTTTTTGGATTGTCGTATGGGAGTTGGTCTGACAAATCTCGAAAAAGGTGGAATAAGGATGTTAGCACTTAGCACATACTTTATGTAATGCTCCCTTCATTCCAAAGAATAAGATCAATATGACGAAAATGAAAATATTAGGAATTTGTTTTATATTTTGAAGCCAATATTTGTTAAAAGTCTTATTAAATAATAATTATCTTTGTTGACTTTCTTTGGTCTTTATTTTTGTAATTTCAAGATTCTACTTGTGGTAAAATTAGTAATTTCTCTGTAAGATTGTATGTTAAAAAGAATAAATATTTTATATATCCAAATGAAAATCATGATTTTATTTCTTAGATGTATGCACTATTTGAGTGAGTTGTTATTTTTAATTAAATGAAGTTTATTAATCTTATATTCATTTTGATAATCTATTTTATAACAAATTAACAACAAAATGTCATGATATAATTTGGAATAGAAAGAGTATAATTTTCTTATTTGGTAGTTATGCACTTGAACCAAAAATTAACTATCACTAATAATAGCTATAAAAAGAAGCCCCAATAATTAAAAAAGAAAAACCCCTTTTTTGTAATTGTAGGTAGATTTATGGAGTGACACATTAAATTTAGATACAAGTAGTATACTTCATAAGATTATGTTATTTATTTCTAGATGGTAATGTTTATTGTTGTTGTTTAGAAATATAGACATTATGTACCAATTGTAGACCCTATCTGTTTCATCTTAAATGTTAGAGATTTTAGATTTTGTTAATATAATTTACATTATTAGAATTTAGAAACTCCAAAGTTTATGCTAAAACAAACCGGCCAATAGTTGGCCTAATTTTACAGATAAGATAGTATGTATTACTTCTCAATCTTTGAAAATGGAATGAACTAAACCCTTGGTAGAATCTATAAAGACCGCGAGAACCTAAAAATCTAGATTAAGGCTGATACGGGAAGAAGGGGTGATTCAATGGCAGATAGAGGATTTGATGCTTTATAGCATAACAAATGAAACCCACACGTAAGCAACTCTAAAGGCCAAAGATGGAAGGTCATTATCAGAACAAAAATCGCTACTCAGTATCACCTTGAGATTCAACGACCGTTAAATCTCAACATTGATTTAATGGTGAAGATTCCGTGCTGCAATATTTGTTGCGATAATTGTTGTCATTCCAAACAATTTTGCACCCGAAATAGCTAGTTGGCATCTGAAAATTAATAACAAGTTGATTGTTCTCTAACAGGATTCCCACTTCAAGCACGTGAAGCAGCAGATCTCAACCCTCTCTGTCTAGAGCTCTGCAAGTCTATCCATTTAGGTAGATTTTTGTTGTTATTATAGAAATACTCCCTTCCAAACTATAAAATCATTTGGATGAAAAAATATTAAGAAATTGTTGAAAATTTTCATTTCAAAGGATGTTATTCATCAGTAAGATATTGACAGTAAATGTTATCCTTGAGTTATTTTTATTTTTATATCTCAAGATACATCTTTTTATAATATTTATTGTTATTATTATTTATTTTTCTTAATTTTTTTGTATCCTAAAAGGTTTACCCAAAAAAAAAGTCATTTTTGTACTTATCAGAAAAATAAAATGGTGAATTTCATGTTTTCTTTTGATCTTTAGACACAATATTATGAGTAGTTATTTTCATTGATAAATTTTCTTGTCATCCCGTTATTCAATTTGATCATATTTTAGAACAAAATAAAAACTCATTTTGATTTTATAATTTGGAACAGAGGGAGTAAATACTATTGCCATCGTTGTAATTATACTTTTGTGTTGGCCAGCTCTGCGCAGTGTCTCAGCTTCGTATCTGTTCTCCAGGATGCTGCAAACAACTAATTCATTTCATCACGATGGAAACCCATGCTCTCTTTGAGTAAGTTAAACATCTTCAAATACCGGCCAGATTTATATTTTTATTAAGAATTTTATTTCTTCAGTTCTAATTATATTGATTCCTATGAAATTTTCATCGAGTTTATTGTTATTTTTTCATTAAATAATGAAGGGTGAAATTTTGACAGTTGTGAACATAGTACTATATTTAATCTTCAATTTCTGATTCTAAGGTTGAAGTAGGGCGTTGAATTTGAACTAGAGAATAGTAGTTGTTGGTTTCTTGGCTTCTTTTGGATCACAAAAATGAACTAAAGACGTAATAAGTGGTTTGGAAAGTAGTTTTGTTATTCTTTGGTACTTGGTAGTATCATAGTATGATTTAGAAGGGATTTATTTCGGACTAAGCTAATTAAAATGAAGGGGAAAATTCCATCTCAAGACTTCTATTTTCAAATTTCAAAATGTTGAAAGATGGAGATGTCTTCATGGACAACTGATGGGATAAGGGAACCAATTCTAAACTATAAGATTCATTTTATTCACTGGCAAATAATAGAAACATTGAGAATCAACCTCACCTTCGTCAACAACTTCACACAAAGAAGCATCAATATTAACCTCACCTTGATAAATTAAGTTATGGAATGGGTGGTAAAAATCTTGAATCTCAAAACTACATGTCCTCTAAAAAGTAACTTCCCAATAATGAATGATGGTCCCCAGCATTACTAGATACTGCATTTTCTTTAACAGGTGGTCTGATCAGAAAGTTTGTTGATGAATACAAGCACATTCTGATCAGTAAGATATCAAATTGTATTGGACTGAAAACAGGTAACAAAATTTAACATATAAATACTCCCTCCATCCCACCAAAAGGATGAGTGAAGTACACATGAATTTTGTACCAAAAACAATGAGTAAAGTAAATAATAATTTAGAACTAGACTATTTTACCCATGAAAGAGGACCCACAAGGTAGTGATACTAATGTAATTTGCTTTCAGAAATGTATTGGACCTACTCCAAATTGTATAGTAGGAAATCCACTATTCAGAAGTTTACCTTAAAAATTAATCCTCTATTCACTCATTTTTTGGGATGGGCAGCATATAAATTGAACTTTAGATGGCAGAACCTAAAATATCATCTTGATCATGAGACTCTATTAATACGATAATAACCGTAATTCTGATAATAGTGGTTGATGGTAGAAGTTGATCGTTCAAAGTTTCTACCATACACATCGATAGATAGAAACACTAATTATTTTCTGAATATTAGATCCAGCAAATCATGGTTAAATAATAATAAATAAATAAAAAGTCATGAGTCCACACAAGACAGAAGAATGTGTTATCAGGAAAAAAGATCCTTCCTGTTTATGTAGAAAGTTGGGAACAGGAAGTGGAAAGTATCCATACAAATATTGAAATGTTTACTACCTTGAAAAAATAAAAAATGGAACTACAAATAATAAATAAAAAATTTATATTCTCTGTTAACAGTTTCTTGTTTATCAGATCTTGCCCCATTTATGGAGTATGCAAGTAAATAACTGTAAAATAAAGAAAAAAATTAAGGTCAGCTCCAACTTAACATGAATCTAAGAATTTTCTATTCATACTGATCTAAGGTTTTTCTATATAAATCAACAAGTTACCATTGCAATTTGCTCAAGAAAAGCATTTACAGTTTCAGTGAATATATAGGAAGTGGAACTTTCAATTAATGTTATGGGAAGTCGTACTCAGTTATTCCATAAAGTTGGGATATAAGATGTGGCTCGGATTAGATTATGCATGTTCAGCTATGGAGATGTGGATGGGTCACTTGCTTTCAGAGCTAAGTTTGGATTATGTTTATTGAATGGGGGAGCTGATAGACGTGAACAAAGGCCATCATTTCATATATATTGCGGTTGTATCTTTTGTGCTACTTATTTTTCTACTCATGGTAAATTTTTCCAGGAAGAATCTTACTTTCATTTATATGTCCTGATATTTTTCTTAGCTGTATCAATTCGTAATATATCTATTTGCAATTTAGGGATGGAATCATCAACTGTGGATGAAAGATACACTTGGAAAGAATACAAGAGGATGGAACCAAGATGAAGATGAGAAGTTACGTATGCCATCAAGACTTGAATAAATACTGGAACGTGGGCGGTAATGTTGGTTTCTAGACAGTAGCTTTCTTCATTTGATAATTCAAGTCATGGGGTCAGCATAAGATTCCCAGCCAATCCATCTGCCACCCTTTATGTCATCTATGCCAGTTTCCTGAAAGATGTCATCCCCAAAAATATCCATATCAGTGTTGCCATTAAGCCATAAACTCATGTATAAATTCAGCTTTCTTCTCAAACTTATTCTTTCCTTCTTCCACTATTCTTCGAAAGGGCTTTCCATGATTTCATGCTTATGACAAATATGAGATGGAACGTCTGCGGAGCAGGAACCAAAGTAGCAGGATGAAATGGGGAAATTCGGGTGATTTTCACAGTTCACTGAGACTCCTGCTGGCAAAAAGAACATAATGATTCGGTTAGGGCTGTGCTATGTAAAGATGTTAGTATGTTATACAGTGAGCAGTTTTGCTTATTTATTTTGATGATCTCTCACAGTATAATGACTTAATACTGACGCATAGATCATGTTTGTTTCGGTTTAAAATTATAAGATTGTAGATTTTAGTGGTATAAATTATATTGGCAGAATTTATAATTGTCATAATTTTGAGTCGAAACAAATACGTAGTATTCTGTAAATAGATTGCTGCTCTCCTTCATGGAGTTCCATTCGTACAATTTTTTATTGGAATTTTTAAGAATATATAGTTTAATGATATTTATCCTCAACTCTTGAGATTTTAATGGGTTGGTAGTATAACCTGACAATGGATCCGACAGGCGAGTTTAAAAGGCATTGCACTATATTAGAACCTGATAGTGGATCATGTGTTGGTAGTATTATATATTTGTTTAGTAAAATGACTAAATTGACAATTATCATTTTTCATTTTTCCTCGTGATCCAACATGTTATAATTCATAAATAAGAAAATTTAGAATTCATAATTTAAAATTTAGAAGTTACTTTTTGCTTCAATTTTCATATTATAAAACAAATTTGTTGACTATGATTAATTGCAACATCGACCTCTAAAGTAAACACCATTTACAAAATTGACAAAAAGAAGTAGAGAAAGTGATGCAGAGATTATATAATTTACCAATATACATCCTACCATCAATCAAAATTCATAGCAAATATCTTCGTAAGAGCTTAAATTTTCATTCCAATAATTAGATAATACTCACTTTATTTTAAAGAAAAAGAAAGGGTATATATTTTGGGAGTCATTTTCTGCTGTATCAATATCTAGAAACATTTTTTTTTTTTTTTGTGATTACTTCTTCATTGGAAGTGAAGTTTAAGAATTAAATTTTAATTTAATATCCGATTACAATATTTTAATTTTATATGTTGAATTCTCTGTTTTCATCTCTATAAATTTAGATCCCGAAAGACCGTCATCGTCCTTTTCACTTTCAGATACTCAACCTCTCTCACTCCTCCGCTCACTCTTCACGCATATCAATGTCTTCTTCACAATCCCGTTCTTCTTCTCTCTCCGCCTCCGATCCCCAAATTTCATTGGTTTCTACTTTACACCTTACATTTTTCCTAGTTGATTTCATGTTTATCTGTGATAAATAATCTCTAGGGATTTCGTTCGTTTCTCCGCTTTTTCTTGTACAGGACGCTGTTAAAAAGAGCGATGTTGATGATAGGCTAGCTAAAGCTGCTGCAGCGGCGAAAGAAATTGAGTAAGTTCTTGAATTTTTTTTTTAAATTTTGAATAAATTTGTTTTTCTCTATATTAAAATTTTTCTGATAGTAAGATCAAAATGTTCCCAAATTGATTTAAAGTTTAATTGTAAAAATGTTGAGGTAGATATACACAGCTGGTGAAGAAATGAATTTAAAAGGAATCTTAATTGAGTGAATTTGGTAAACTGTGGAGTTAAAAGTTCTGTTGATATCAAAGAAAAGTTATGTTTTTTCAAGAAATTAACTGACACAGTAAGCATACAAAGCTACAAGATTAGCTACAAATATATTGGTTGAATAGAGTGCTTAAGCTTAAGCCAATACCACTGTACGGCTGTAAGAGGAAAGTGAAAAAAATCTATACTGTGCTTAATTGATTAAGGTTGTGGATGACTGATTACTAATGATTCACAACAAGAATCTTGATCAATTGAACTATATTATGTGACTTAATAGATCATATACCAAAGTGTTCTTGTGGCAATGGTTAAAAATCAATGTTTCCTCTTTTTTTTCTTTTTTTTTCCTTTTAATTTTGTTACTTGTCGGATGAAGTTGACATCCAGTTACTTCTTTGAACTTCAAAGTGAATAAAATTTTCAAGAATTTCTAAGGCCAATTTGTGATTTTAAAATTTAAAAGTATTATTGTCTGAAAAACACAGAACCACTGAAAGAAACAAAGAATTAAGTTATAATCACTTGGTAAGGAACTTGATATTTTAACTCTTTTGGCTCAAGTTAAGGAGAGCAAATGGATGTTTCCTGGAGATTGATGGGAAATATGGGATGTAGCTTAGACTTCATTGATCAACTCGTATTTAAGCAACCTCAATCCATATTATGCATACATCCTTTATGAATGATGAATCTCTTTGGATACTTATCATGTCTATCATTATAGATTTCCCTAGCTGCCCAATTGTGTTGTAACTGTTTTAGAAAGTAACTGAACCCATTTGAGTTGTGTACAAACTTATCCATGACTTCATGTTCTGCCCTTATATAGATATATCATACATGACTTCATCTAAATAGCAGACTACTTGCTTGAGTTCAGAAGTTAAATGACACTATCTTCCTGCTTGGTCAAGGGAAACTTATAGGAAGGAGGAAAGGGAACGTTTCAAGAGGTATGAAGCTGCTTACGCCCAAGAGTTGATGACCAAATACTTCTCAGGAAAAGATATCTATGGAGGTGAATATCTTGATCGTTTTTGTGGTATTGCGTTTGTGATAGTAGTGCTAATTCCATCTTTTTTCACAGATTATAAAGACATAAAAAGAAACGCAAATGTGTCTTCATGATACTGTGTCTTGATTCCAAAGTACTGAAGAAATCATTAGTTCCAGGGAACAAACACTTGCGTAATGAAATAAAAAAAATAATCCATTACTGTTGGGTGTAATAAACTCTAAAATAATGAACTACTGTTTTATTTGAACTTTACATTTATTTTCTTTATAGTGAAATCTTTTAATAAATATATATTTGGGTTCTTTGATATTCACTTTTAAACTCCATTAGTTGATATCTTATAGTTTATCTTGTAATTTCTCATAGCATGACATCTCGGGTTTGTTGTTTTGTGATTTGATTGCACAATGCTCTATAACGTTTGATGTGCTTTGTCTGTAACCTATGATATACAATGGATACTCCAATGAACAGACTGCAATAATCTCTAGCTCCACGGTAATGATCAATGCCAAGAAAAGGTATATAAAGGGGAATATCATGGGGGTAAATAAGTAACAGAAAACCCTGAATCTCTGATATGGTTTGGGTTGCACAATAATCCTTCAACATCTCAACCATAAAATATAAATAAATAAGCAAGAAAAAAAAATCTTTGTCATATCTGAACACTGTTAGCATATTAGGAATAGCGCCCATTTTTGCATCTCTCAAGTGGCAACGATGAAGTTTGATTTTTGTTATTGAGTTAACTTGTGATTTTGCAGATGATATATATGAGGAGGTTGATGTCACTATGGGCATCAAGGCAGGAAGGTACAATGAAACTGAAGTTGATCCATTCAGAGTTTTAATACTGTCTCAATATGTATTTTATAGATTCGGCATGTTTATGTAGATGGACTGGAACCGAATCATATGCTGATCCAATGAAGTATCGGAAGGAGAAATACAACATATCGGACAAAAGCTGTGCGGAAGGCAATGATTCAATCACTTTAGAAGATAGAAGGTACGATGAAATTGAAGTAGATGCTCTGAAGGATTGTTTCGAAAAAAAAAAAGAAAAATTCAGTGTCCAAACTACTTTCTGTGTGCTTTATGTAGGAGTGCTGGAACTGTATCACTTACTAATTCAGTGACTTTTCAAGAGGAGAAAGGTTCTACTTCAAAATCGGTGGCTGAAATTGGTAACTGAAAGAAATGAACAAATAAGAATGGCTGACATAGATCTTCTACCGTCTTCTTAAAGCAACGTATGAGTGGTTACAATGTTGAACACGAGTAGTTACTGCAAAGTTATTGAGCCAGATGTTTCTTAGTTTCATCCTTAGATCAGTCCTCAGATAAGTAGTTCGATCATGGATAGTAGTATATCACCAAGATGATGTTGATACCGTTATATATTTCCAGGAAGATGGATCTTTGGAACTTGGGTCAAGTGCAATTGGTGGATTGAACTAAATTATAGATTTTATGAAGATAGTGGGGTATCAAATTGAGACCAAGAAATTTCAAGCTTCTGACTGGGCTTAGGTTACCTGTGTAATTGCTCATATTTGTTTACTGGGCAAGTTTGATAGTCTTATAAGGCCTTACGTTACTAACCTTTACTTGCAGCCAAGCTGGATCAGAGCTATAGATAGCATCGACATAGCCACAATTTTGATTTTCTAAGCTTGATCAAGTGTGCACTAGTTTGAGCCTGACTATTAAATGGCTTGCTTAAATGTAATCTTAGTCAAGACTTATGCTATCTTGTATCTCATGGTATATTATGCCATTCTGGCCAAATTAGCTTCTTTGTTGAACCGTTGTCTGCTTTATCATTTTATCATCTTCTTTGATGGCGGTAGGACCAGTGGAAAGAGCCCAAGGAAAAATTACGTCATTTTTTTTAATTTGTTGTTTGTGTGTGTGCTTGTGTGTCTATTTGTGTGTGTGCGCGCATCTGTGTTTTGTTTGGTTACAGGGATGAGGTTACTTTCGTAACATCTCTTTGTTCTTCATTTAGGATTGCTTATTCTCCTATTCTGTTTTTTGCAATTCCTCAACATAAAAAGCACCGGAGCAGTACAAACTCAGATATCGTCTTTGAACCAAAGACCTACTGGTTAAGGGCCTCGTGGCTTTAAGCTCGCTTCCGCAGATTGTAAACAATGATTCACATAACGTTACACTTATGGAATTGTAGAAAAAACAGATACGCACAACTAACCAAGAGGTATGTTACAAATTATTCAACACTTGCGGAATTTTGCATTATACGTGTAGTTCCCAACACATTCCACCCCATTGTTGCCACAATTTTTCAAGAAATTATGGCTCAGAGTCTCAGACACTACAACTGTAAATAAGGTGTTTCACAAATCTTTGAAGGCAACGACAATTATTATAATCTGAAAAATCCCTATCCAAATTCCAGAAGATTTGGATAAAGGACCAAAGAACTTGTGTAACTGAATCTAAGCGCGAAGATGACAAAACATACAAGAAGAAACTGAAGATAACCCGAAAAACGACAATCAGCTGTTCAGATGCAACTCAAATTGAGGCCTATCAGCAAAACTGAATAAGCCAAAAACAAAATTTGGTATAACCACCAGAACATTCAAATCAAAATCACAGTTAATCTGCAATTCCAACTTTTACTCAATTTTAAAAAAAGAATAAATAGTACTCGAAATCCTTCACAGGTAACTTCGAGAAATAACTGTTTTCGATGTTCTAAAAGACACCCCCTTGCTTGGAAACTTTGCTTTTACTATTAAGGCCGAAGAAACCTGTTTTATTTAAAACAAAAATTGATAAGACGAGATTAAAAACAATCCCCCACTTTTTTCTGGAGAGTGGAGACAATTATATACACAATCAAATCACTTGGCATAAACTGGTCTGCTTGGCAGTTGGCACATTGCAAACACTGAACCCCAACATGGTTCAAAAAGTTGAAGCAACACACATCAGATGTCACAGCTTCCATTGTCTTAGGAAAGGTCAACTAGAAAACTAACAATTTACCAATAATATTATCATTACCTCCCTTGGTCGACCACTCTGAAGGGTATTTACCTGGCACACTTTTACCGCTTAAATTCTACTACTTGCAAATAAACTAATAATACAATATAACCAAACCGACCAAGTTCAATAAACTCACTGATTGAAAGAAGTCAATCACTACAACTCCAAAATTACCTACAACAAAGTGTTCAAAAACACATGCATAAGAATTAAAATCTATCAGACAACACTATCTACACATCTCAAAGTGAACATCAGTATCAAATCTAATGCCAATACCAAACTTTTCTTTTGGAAATGGGACAGGGATGAATACCGTAAGTCTGTCACTATGCTTGAGCAGCTCTTTGGCTCCTCCTTCGATCATAATCAGGATCATCTGTCGGTAATTCATATCGACAAACAGGACACGTATTTCTAATTCTCAACCATGGCAAGATACAATCGGCATGGTAGCAATGGTAGCAAGGCAGCTGCTTTGCCATTTCCCCAACATTGATCTCATCCTTACAAACTGCACAGAGTGCATTACTGTTCTTGGCATCATCCTTAGCCAAAACTACGGTATCAAGATTCTCAATAACAGATTTAGAAGCCGGTGGACTTCCTATTGATGCATTCTCATTCTCCGAGAACTGCCCAAACAACATTTCGTACTCCGAAATGGTGTACTCATTATGTTCAAAATAACCACCATCATCTTCCTCGTCATGTCCCAAACCATGATGCACCCCAAAATTATGAACATTCAACAAAACTTCCCATTCCAAATTCGAAAAAGTTTGATTTCTGTCACCACCACCTCCACCTTCTTCTGCTTCTCTTGCAGCAACAACTGACACATCATCATCAGCCTCAGTGTCAAAAAACATACTTAGAACTTCTCTCTCATCAATTCTGCCATCAATTTCCTCCCACTCAAAATCTGCATTGTCATTCTCCTCTCTGGAGTCCAACTGAAGTGAATCCCAACAAATTTGAAAACTCGATTCCTCATTAGCTATTTCATTATCATTTTCCAACTCAAATTCATCAACATCCTCATTCCCCCTGTTCTCCAGATCCGATTCAATATCCACAACCCTTAAACCACCCATAAAAAAATCAGCCTCACCCAAATTAGACGATTCACCCGATTCAGACAAAGCCCCAGATCGCCCACTCGATCCAAGAAACTCATTTCCGCAATCAGCAACAACAAACCCAGAATTATTACTATCATGAGATTCTATAGAATTCCCAAATCCTAACCCCATATCCAGCTCCAAATTGTTTAACCCCATTGCATCGTCCCCTTCAACTATTCCGAAATTCAGATCCGATAAAGATTCTTCAACACATTGATGAAGTAAATCCACGACAAAATTTACCTGATTTTCCCGTTCGAAGAAATCGATAGCAGTGTCCACGTCCAACGCGTCGTCGATTAAGATCTGGGAAGGGTCAGACCGTCGATTTTGCTGATGACGGAGTGTAGAAGATATAATTTCGGAGGATTGAAATTCAAGATCTGAGGTGTAGGCATAAAATCCATCATCAAAATCATGGGGCCAGAAGCGAGCTGAATCAATGGCTGATACGGCGTCCACTCGGCGGTGGTTGTCATCGCTGTCGTCGTCGTCTTCTTCCTCCAGGAGGCGCAGGATTGAAACTTCCGCCATTGATGATTCAATGTGTTTGCTTGGAGTGTTGGGTCGGCGACGGTGCTACGAATAATAATCGGTAAGAGCAAAAGGAGACAGAAAGATGATCTTTTTACATTTTTGCACCCCGTAGAATTTTCTTAGATGGAAAAAGAATAAATATTTAGATGTTGTTATTAAAAAAAAAAAAAATAGGTCGTCATTCGATAAAATGTGAACGAATGTAGATGTGTTACATGAAATATATTTATTAATTTTAATACACAATAATTTATTTCAACATAAATAAGATATACTAACCATTTACTAAATTTATGACCTATTAAGTTGAATTAAAACATTTAATTTGAGTCTTGAATACCGAATACTTTTGACCAAGAAGAGTTTGAGTTTTTCTACGAATAATAAATTTATTTATACACTTAAATTTATACATATTCTTACGATTAGTTATAAATTTTGTCGTTTTGTTAATATGACTTATAATGATAATTTATAATTTGATTTAAATGTGTCGATTATAATTTGCGATATATGTGTCATAAAGAATGGTAGATGGTAGGGAGGAAGTTAAATTTATAATTGGCCCTATTTTTTTTATCCAATAATCTCATGCATTGCTAACTAATTTGGAATTATTTTTGGCCTATTTTTGTCGACTTATACAGAGGTACTCATGCAGCTTATTAAAGATTACTACTTCTTAAATTGGGATTTTAAATATATTTTAATTATACAATATAATCCATAAATATTTGTGAAAATGAATGCAGCTTATTAAAGATTACTACTTCTTAAATTGGGATTTTAAATATATTTTAATTATATAATATAATTCATAAATATTTGTGAAAATGAATATAAATTTGGCGGCAGAGGTAAATATAGACTTATCCTATTACATATCTTAAGAAATACACACATTAACACTTGAACTACTTGATCTTTGACGGCTGAAAAGAATGAATTTGTAAGTAATTAATGGGGGCTCCATATAATTGGTCCAATACAACCTCATCAACACCATTCCATTACATCAGAAATCCAGTCCAAGCCCAACACTAATAAATGATCCGGCCCAGTAGGCCCAGCTATAAACAAGATGAAGACACTTATACTCCGTTTGTTTCAAGGAAAAAATTATTTTCTAAAAATTTATTTTTTGAGAAATACTTTTTGGAGAAAATGTTTTTCACAAAAATACTTTTTATGAAAATAATTTACTATGTGATATTTGGTTGACAATCCGAAAGATATTAAAATGTAAATCTTTTTTTTCTTTACTTTTTTATCTGCAAAAAGAAAAACTTTTATTAAAAGAGGTCACCTTGGTCAAGTTCAGATACATCTCAAAGCCGACAAGCCGTTTCCAAAAGAATTGTGTTAGAAATAATCTTGTCTTGATACAGTAGTTTATTTTAATCCTACAAAAATTACTTCATCATTTCTAAAATATATAACATTTAACTTTTTACACATATTTTTAAATAAAATTTAATATATATTAAATATTTTATTTTTTCAAAAGAAATTAAAAACTAAAAATATTTTAAATGAAGATTTATATGATATAAAAATAAAAATTTATAAAATATCTAATATATAAAAAATTTTACTTAAAATTATGCGTAAAAAAACAAAAATTATATATTTAAAGAAAGAGAAGTATTGACTTGACTGTTGGTCTCACTGTTCATTGATTATCTCTTCTGAACGTCTGAATATTAAATTTCATAAATTAATAAAAAATTCTATAAATTAGTTGATAAATGAGTATATGAATGTGTGCTTAACTTTTAGAAAATGGTTTCCTATGTAAAAAAAAAATAAAAAAAATGTAGTATTATAGTCTCGAGAGAGCTCCACCGATACGGTCCAATTATTAAGAACTGGTCAACCATATTCAATTGAATAAGAAGATATTAATTGCGTCCGAGTAATATAATTTTGTATAGTGACCATCAAACACCATTGTATATATTCTAGTTGATATATATTTATAGTAATCCCAACTATTATATATATACATATATATAATATTATATTTTGGTGTAAACAATTTAAATTGAGAAGATTCTCAATGTCAGGACGGGATCAAATTTACTACACTAAATAGTACATCTCATGCTACAAACTCTAAAAATTTGTCACATATTCCATTCTAACTTTTTTAAAGCCTCTGTATTGAATAACTAGACACCCACTTGTCAATTTATAATAATTTGTATCGGAAGATGTAATTTGCTGCCGATTATTATACTCATCTGTTCTATAAAAATAATAATATTTTATTTTATTTATATAAATTTACAAAATTCTAAAATTCAAATTATGATAAAAGTTTAATAATTTTTTCATATAATAAAAAATTTATTTTGTTGTAATTATAATGTATTATGTAATGTTAATCATTTTACGATCAAAATCAATCAAATTCAAATCAAATTTTAATTATAAATTTTCGTAAAAGTATTAGATTATTTTTTGTAATATTATTCTTGTTTTTGTTTTGGAACAAAGGGAGTATTTACTCTAGAGATATCAACCAATATTCAACTTTTAGCTGAAGATATTTGCTGGCCTAGCAGCTTGGCCCTATATATAAAATTGCTTCAACTTCCTCATGTTGGCAAGTTAAAAAAACAAAAACTACACACACAAACACATATTAAGAACACATAGAGCTACACAAGAGAAACATGGGTTCCTTAAGAAATGCTAAAAGCTCAAAGCCTCATGCAGTTTGTGTACCATTTGCAGCTCAAGGGCACATAAACCCTATGCTAAAAGTAGCAAAACTCCTCCACCAAAAAGGCTTTCACATAACATTTGTGAACACTGAGTTCAACCATCAAGTTCTTCTCAAAACCAGAGGCCCCCACGCTCTTGATGGCCTCCCAACTTTCCGGTTCGACACGATTCCCGATGGACTGCCGGAGTCCAACGCCCGAGCCACCGAAGACATCCCTCTCATGTGTCACTTTCTCAGCACCAACTGCTTGGCTCCATTTAAGGAACTCCTTTTCAAGCTCAACAACTCGCCGGAGGAAGATGTTCCTCCGGTGAGTTGCATCGTGGGAGACTTTATCATGGCGTTCACTCTCCAAGCTGCTGAAGAGCTTGGGATTCCTAAAGTTCTGTTCTGGACTGCCAGTGCTTGCAGCTTCATGGGTTACTTGCACTTTGATAAACTTATTGAAAAGGGTTATACACCTCTTAAAGGTAATTACTACTCTATGTCTCTACATAAATGTTTATATTTCTGCAAACATGCACATATTTATATGAACTATTCAGGATTCAGACATGCGTATCTGTTGGGTAGACAACTATTTGAATTAGAACATGCGTTGCCAGATAGAAGAAGGTTGTAAACTTATGATATTTGTTGATCTAGGTTGTTCATTGTAAACTTATGATACACAAATCATGTTCCTTGTTCATGATACACCTGCACACAAATCATGTTCATTGTTGTTCAGAATTTTGATATAATATTAGTAATGGATGTGGATCCTAAAAAATGGCTAAAGAATCTGAAATCTCTCTCTCTCTCCCTTCTCCCTCTTAACTATATATGACCATGTTTTGCAAAACTTAAAATTTCCGACATTTTAGATTCTGTTAATTAATGTAAAAGTAGACTAGTACGATCTAGAGTCTTCAAAAGACTCATCTCTCTCCTGTGGTGCAAAATTCTTCCCCACTCCCCTTCCCACCCCCCAATTTTTGGGTACCAAAGTTGGTCTTTCTAATCGATCTAAAAGTCGACTAAAACATACCATCTCAACTAAAAGTCTTCTTTCCAGAATTGAAATCCTTATCATATTTGATGTCTTATTTCTAAGATTGTCAGGTCATTCTATTCTTGAGATTAATTAAAAAAAATTGAAATTGGAAACATAGCGACCATAGATGACAATAAGATATAAAATGAAACATTAATTGAATAAGATAGAATATTTGAACTGCTCTTTCGAAAGTGATAAATATATACTTTTGGGCGAGACATGGGCCAATAATAGGACAAATTTTGCCGATTATAAAAAATTAAGATACTGTTAGATTATCTTTGTAATAGGCGATCTAATTTGTCATAATAAGTTGGATTGGCTCCAAGTCCAAGTGAAAAGTCTCCAATTTGCAAATTGACCTGTCCTGTTTTTTAGGGTGAATTAAAATATTAAAGACAAGTTGATCCAAATACTTGTAATCTATATTTTCACATATAAATGTCAACTCTATAGCTTATACGTCAGTTCTATTGGAGCTTACTTCCAGAATGTCCGCCTCGAAATTGATTGTTCGTTAATTTAAAATAGTTCTTTGTCAACATAAAGAATTAAAATTCATGATTTGCTAAAATAATATTTTATGGGATACCAATAAAATAAATATCTCAATTCTCAAACTCGTATTATATGCGTTGGACCATCTGTCCATCTCCATATATACATAAATAAAGACTATATTTCAAGTATATAGCTACTGTTGCCCATGTTTTACTTTCTATTTCTCGTGTTGATGATTCTCTGTGTGCAATTGCTCTTCTCGTTGCTCCCATCAGGTCTCAAAGTCCTTGATATCAATGTAAAATTGAGAAATTAGCTTAGGGTTCTTGCATCTTTTTTGCTGCCTCCCTGTATTAAGAAATAAGTTCAAGCAAAGATCATACATAGTAGTACATATTATGTAATTTGTAACAGAAGTATAATCAGCTCTATAACCTCACTAACAATAGTCAATTCATGGCAGCCCTGGAACTTGAGGTAATCGTTTCTTTAGTTGTTTATATAAGAGTAAAAAATAAAATAAATTATTATGCGCCGGCGCATATTATAGTATTGCGACCAAATAGTGACGGCTGTCGCAATTTGTATGGACACATCGATCACCCATCAGGATGACGGAGTTTTTCGGCGACTAAAAGCCGTCGCAAAGTCATTTTCACCTACAAGCGACTGCTTTGCGAGTTTTAACAGTCGTAAATATGGAGCAAACACATTTGCCGCGGACGCCGTCGCTAAAAAGACACTTAATCTGGTCATCAATTTTAGCCGCTTTGCCACACGTATTTGCGTCGGACTTCGCGGTCGCCAACAATTTCAATTCGCAAATTAATAGGTAGTAGTAACTAGCTTAATGGTCCCACCTATTTCCTATGCTTTTGGATTTTTCTTTACCATGGTCTAAGTTTTCAAGTGGTTATAATGAGCTCGGATATATCCTATTGAGTTAGATTAACCAAAATATAAAGGGTTTATAGATATTTGAAGCTTAGAAGAAAAAAGAAGTGGCCTATTCATTTGGATGGGAAAACATAGGGATGGGTTAACATTGGGATAGAGTTGAAGATAAACTATTTAATTATTTATTATTATTATCTTTTGGTTACAAGCAAATTGATCTGTATAATATTTATGTGCATGTGACTTTAAGCATATGGATCCATAAAATATTTATTTCCATCTGTCTTAAATAATTTTTTGATATTTTATTTCTTGAGCAGATTGGAGTTATTTAACGAATGGTTACATGGACACTGTCATAGATTGGATTCCAGGCATGAAAGGCATAAGATTGAAAGATCTTCCAACATTTATTAGGACTACAGATCCAGAAGACCCCATGATGAAATTTACCTTGAATGAGATTGCCAAATATTATAAATCTTCTCCAAAAATCATAATCAATACATACGACTCCATAGAACATGAAGTATTAGATGCATTCTCAACTTTTCTCCCTTTTGAGATTTGCTCTATCGGTCCAATTCACCATCGTCTCAACAACATTCAAGAGGAAGATACAAAGTCCATAGGAATGTTAAACTTGTGGAAAGATGAGCCAGAATGTCTTCCTTGGCTCGACTCGAAAGAACCCAACTCAGTGATTTATGTGAAATTTGGAACCACTACTATTATGTCAAAAGAGCAACTAATTGAGTTTTCATGGGGACTTGTTAATAGCAATGAAAACTTTTTATGGATTATAAGGCCTGACCTTGTCACTGGTGACACAGCCATTCTACCACCGGAGTTAGTCGAATCAATTAACCAGAAAGGCCTATTGGCAAGTTGGTGTTCACAAGTGGAAGTTCTTGAACATCCGTCTGTCGGAGGGTTCTTAACTCACAATGGATGGAACTCTACTCTCGAAAGTATAACTGCTGGAGTGCCTATGATTTGTTGGCCTTTTTTTTTCGGATCAGCAGACCAATTGTTGGTATTGTTGTACTCACTGGGGAATTGGCATGGAGATGAATCCAAATGGTAATAGAGATGAAGTTGCATGCCTTGTGAAAGAGTTGATGGTGGGAGAGAAAGGGCAAGAAATGAAGAAAAATTCCTTGAAATGGAAAGACTTGGCGGTTGAAGCCATCACTCCTTCAGCAGGATCATCATATATTAATTTTGAGAAATCTGTCAATGATGCCCTCGTTTCTGAAAATGTTGCAAAGTAGTTGGTTAGTTTTCCATGCACCATTGCATGGCATGCATGAATAACACTATGAATACAGACAGTAATATTATCATCATAAATTTTTATTTCAACTCTACTTTACTGTCTATTTGGGTTATTATATTTCCTTAATAGGTTTGGACTTAGGGTCTTATACTATTAAATAATCTTCTATTCAATGAGTTGTAATTATTAGATTCTTATATTAGTATTATTGCCTTCATTCGAATTTATTTGTCATAATTTACTTTTTAATATATTTGTCATAATAGTTGTCATAATTTGTCATAATAGTTGTTTGCCTAGTCACTATTAGAATTTTGAGATGTTTTGATCAATTCAAATAGTAAATTAGTTATGTCAATCACAAAAAAATTATTTCAATCACATGTACCTTTTGTGATGGTTAGTCTGTCACAAATCAAAATTATGTGAATTGAGCTATAATTTGTGAGTTTGTGATCTGTTAAATTATGATGAATCACATTTGTGACCCATTATTTTGTGACCAAATCAGTCACAGACAAAGATAAAGTCAGTCACAATATCTCGAAATTCTAGTAGTGGCTTTTAATATATATAAAAAGATAATTTCATTATAAAAATGATCAATTTAAATGACAAATAAAAGTAGTATCTATTATTTGCTATGGAGATATTCAACCTTATTGTTCTAATTTTTGTACAAATTAAACACTATGGGAGAACTTGAAGGACTTTTGGACTAGACGGTCAGATGCACAGTTATAGGTTAATACCGCAGTTGAGTTAATATTGCAGTTGATAACACTATTGATTTTTTTAATGTAATTTTAATTTGTACTGTGGAATTATTCTAGACGATTATAGTTTATAGATATAAAATTATTAAATATAATTACAAAACTGAGTTATAATTCATTTCTCTTCATACATGTATGTTAGGAATGTATATCAAATTTTTAATTGGTTTTGGATATATGAGTTTTTTCTACTAAGATTTGTTTTTTTTTCCCTTACTTGTACGTTCTTATATCCTATATTGGATTAAATGATTTCTATATATTGTCCACAAGTACTTTGGTTTAGCATTTATTTGAGATTGTCTTCGAGATGTTTTAGAGAGATTGAAAGTATTTTCAGTTAACCTTGTCGAGATGGCGTCTTTTCTTATGCATGCAAGATGAGTGTGTTTGATAGGTCCATCTTATAATTCTCCAGATTCATAGTAATATGTTTCTTATTGTAAGAATATTTAGAAGATATGATACCCTCACATTCCAATTTTATAGGTAAATAAGAGGATAAATTGGGAGCCTCTCTCATAGTTTTACCAAGCTTTACAAAATTTTATAAAATTTTGAGAGGCTCCACAAATAGAAATTAAATAAGAGATCGGAACTTAAAATAAAAGATAAAAAAAAGAAAGAAGAGATAATGCAAATCTTATCGTTGACAATCTGAAACATATTCCTAGGAAATAGGAATACGGTGTATGTCACCATACCTTTATGGATACATTATTTTTCACCTTACCAAGGAAAAAAAGTAATAGCAATAATTGATGAATCGGATATGTTAGAAAACTGAGAATATATATGAATTGAACGACTCCCTTCAGTTCAGTCTTTCAGAATATCGAACACTAAACTCTTTTGTACAGGTATTGGGTGTATTTATTATTATTTTTTGTCCAATTTTATATGTTGTGTTTGGTATTTTTACTTGTTCAAAAATAATTATTGTATATAACATTTAAGTAGAGTCTTAAAGTATAATTTTACCTTCATTTAAACCATCAACTTAGTTTTCAATCATTAATTATAAAAAAGTGTAAATATATAGTTTTACATTAATATTGATGACAAAATGATAATATTAATAAATGTGTAGATTACTAAGATGGCAAATAAAATTGAATACAAGAGGTACCATATTTTGAAGCTCTAATAATAATAAAATTACAAAATTGTCCAGATATTTTATACATATCAGATGAGAAAGAATAAGACATAAGTGAGGTTTGTTCGGAAAGAAGAGTAAATTTCCTCCTTGAACAAACAAAACGCTACTCAATATGAAATATTAGAAACAAACTCAAACGTCGGAACAATGTTGGAAAAAGCCGTAGGTTTATTAGTTGGGCTGGACACTTTGAGGCTGCCTTGGATAAAATTAAATGATTAAGTCTGAATGATTAAAATATTTATATAATATAGAACCTCTAAATTTAAATTAAAAATTTCATTTGATAACAAAAAAAATTTGATCATCTGAATAACATTAAAACTAAAATTAAGAATGTCATTATCAAAGTAAAATTAATTTTTAAATTAGTTTATATAATAAAACTTGTTAAATAATATTTCTACAAATTTAATGATAATATCCTTATTAAAATTCTCATTAAGAGATACCTATTACTCAATCAACATCAATTTCTTCTTTTATCAATTAAAAGACATTAAGAAACATTTAGAGATTTTAACTTTTTTTTTTATCAAATAACATACAACTCTTACTGATTAAGATATCAAACTATTAAGAGATGCTAAGAGACAATTAAACACAACCTTAGATTTAGTGATCGGAATTTAAGGTTATTAGGTAATTATTCTAATCACTGCTATGTTATATATATTCTTATTATATCATTATTCCAAATTTCAGCAACAACATAAATTAAGTATTGACAATCATAATTAAGTCATAAACAAACAATGAATAGATAAATAGATGTCACATACATCTCTCAGTTGCAAGGCACAATTCTACTGAATCAAAAGCAAATATTTTTAACTTTCGAAGTCACAGCTCTACATAAAAACATGAAAAATCACACCTCCAAAAACTATTAAATACTAAGTCGCAGTGATTAAAGAACTAAAGGTTATAAATCTTGTTTTAAAGTTTAAACATAAATTCGACTCTAAATCGACAAAACTTGACACGATTATAGCTTTATGCTAGGTTGTAGAAATAATATTTCATACACAGCTCCTGAGCTTATAAAAAAAATTTAGACTTATTAACAGTAAAAATAAAAAATAAAAAAAATAGAAATTAACCCTTGTTTCTATGTGCCGGCTAGGTCATCAACTCAACATTCCTAATGAATAAAGAGCTACTCCTAAAAGAGTAAAATTACACATAAATAAACTTACAAAAATAATTTCTGATTTAATTAGGATGTGACATTTGAATAGATTTTTTTTTTGCCTTTTTTCACTGTTATATTTCTTTCGTTTATATTGTTTCGTGAGTTATGAAGTATGACACCGGTAGCAAAATCAATTTCCAGCAACAACTTCAACTAATAATTATTTGACTTTTGTTAATAAGTTGACTTCTGAATTTGAATATTGGAAATATCCTGTTTTGTTTGCGTCTTTGGATGGTTGAATATTGCTATCAAAATCACATTGATGGCAGAAGATTTTATATATATATATATATATATATAAACTCACACTTCTACATATGAGTTGTCCGTGTCATTACCTTTTTTTTTTTTTAATAATTTTATTATCAACAGTTTATTCTACTAGCTGCTAATGTTAAAATATCTATTTTATTATCTGTATTTGAAAGATAATAAAATTATTATTAGTTTTCCAATTTCAGCTCTACTTTGTTGTTTATGATAATAGTCTTTGTTCATACCATTATTATTTTTATTTCAAAATACGTTTTCATGTGTTTAAATATATTAAAATAACTTTTAAAGATTGTATGAAATAATAACACAATATAAAAGGAGTAAGAAACAATATGAAGGCACAGTCACTAGGCATTGCGATGTGATAGCAGAGTAGACACAATTAAAGAATCATATCAAATGGTGAGTTAATTTGAGACCGAGTATAATCTCAATGATCAATTATGAGAATTTATGATGATGATAAGAGTAGATAAGTTTTTTCCACTTCTAAAATTCAATTGTGCTGGGGAGTTCTGAAGAATTCAAGGCATCATATATACAAGATCAAATTTATTTCTATTAAGAAGTTTAAATCATTAGATTTGGGTCAAAGATGTTTAGTTTTTTATGAGTGTTTAAGTGAATGTGTCAGTTTTTAGGCAATCAACTCTTACGTAATACAGAAAAAATTTACAGTTTATAATTGATGTGAGATGACTGTCCTTAATATGTGATTAAAATTTTTATTAGTATTTATTTTGATTTTAATCGATACAATTATTGAATCTTATAATTTATGACAAAAATATTTGATCATAATATAATTTCATTCAAAAGTTTCCATCGATTACAATAATTTTAAAATTTAATATGTCATTGTTTAACTCAAAAAATTAAAATATATTTTGAAACAGAAAAATATATTTATTTTTTTAATGCCTTTGCAATTATCTGCCATCAACAAACTATGTATATCCGCAACAAACTGTTTGTTACTCTTTTTTATAAATGGTGGACTAGTCCTTGTGTAATTCAATGTAGAGTTCTGTATACAGAATCGAAGAAAATCCCATCGTCTTGTGGAATCTAAGAAAATCCCATCGTCTTGTGGTTCTTTTTGTAACTTGACGCAGTTTGTATGTTATTTAACTCTTGTTGATTCTTTATATAATAATAATTGTTGTCGGACTTGACTGTATTATTGACGACAAACAAGTATTTTATCTTCGTAGTTTGTATTAGTTAATTAAGCATCGATTTGTGTCAATGTATATTTTATTGGTTGCCTCGTCTTATTACTATTTTTTATTTTTTTATATTTTTTGGGAGGGTTAACTTGATCAGATGCAAGACATTTGGGAATCAACCCAATATAAATAAAGCTACTAGCTCACGTAATAAATAACAAACACAACACATACAGATGAATGTTGGTTGTAAAATTAAGCAACACTCAAATTAGGTTGAGGTGTTTAAGTTTTGTTTGTCTGTCTTCTTTTTCTCATTAATTATATATATGTATGTACCGCTGTATAAGATTGATGACATGACGGCTGACATGTGTTAGTCCTCGAGCCAGGAAAATTTTTGTCGCCCTATAACTTTTTGTAACAAAATCAAATAAAAAATAAATGACAGTTATGTAATAATACCGATGCACCAATACTGTCGCTTGAGACTTAGGAATATAAAAATTCTCATATTCGATTCTCGCCTCTCCTTAATATAAAAAAACACACAGTGATAATTAAACGATTGAAATAACAAAACAACTTCAAATATATTTAATGTTTGTTTTTCAAAATAGCTAAACATATCTTAATCTTAAACATGGAAAGTACGAATCTTGACCATACAGAATACAGTCATATCTCACTTCCACTCAGGCTTCCATCCATCACTTACTATATCTCACACAAAAACTCATGCATGCATACCATGTGGTGAATGGTAAATTAATCAACTACTTTCCCAATTTAGAAATGAGGACATCATTAACAAATTTCTCAAAATTAATATATGATGATCCTGTTGGAGGAGTGATGGCTTCAACTGCCAAGTTTTTCCATTTCATGGAATTTTTCTTCATTTCTTTCCCTTTCTCTCCCACCATCAACTCTCTCACAAGGCATGCAACTTCATCTCTATTACCATTTGGATTCATCTCCATGCCAATTCCCCAGTGAGTACAACAATACCAACAATTGGTCTGCTGATCCGAAAAAAAAGGCCAACAAATCATAGGCACTCCAGCAGTTATACTTTCGAGAGTAGAGTTCCATCCATTGTGAGTTAAGAACCCTCCGACAGACGGATGTTCAAGAACTTCCACTTGTGAACACCAACTTGCCAATAGGCCTTTCTGGTTAATTGACTCGACTAACTCCGGTGGTAGAATGGCTGCGTCACCAGTGACAAGGTCAGGCCTTATAATCCATAAAAAGTTTTGATTGCTATTAACAAGTCCCCATGAAAACTCAATTAGTTGCTCTTTTGACATAATAGTTGTGGTTCCAAAATTCACATAAATCACTGAGTTGGGTTCTTTCGAGTCGAGCCAAGCAAAACATTCTGGCTCATCTTTCCACAAGTTTAACATTCCTATGGACTTTGTATCTTCCTCTTGAATGTTGTTGAGCCGACGGTGAATCGGACCGATAGTACAAATTTCAGAAGGGAGGAAAGTTGATAATGCATCTAATACTTCATCTTCTATGGAGTCGTATGTATTGATTATGATTTTTGGAGAAGATTTGTAATATTTTGCAAACTCATTCAAGGTAAATTTCATCATGGGGTCTTCTGGATCTGTAGTCCTAATAAATGTTGGAAGATCTTTCAATCTTATGCCTTTCATGCCTGGAATCCAATCTATGACAGTGTCCATGTATCCATTCGTTAGATAACTCCAATCTGCTCAAGAAATAAAATATCAAAAAATTATTTAAGACAGATGGAAATAAATATTTTATGGATCCATAATGCTTAAAGTCACATGCACATAAATGTGATACATATCAATTTGCTTGTAACCAAAAGATAATAAAATAACTCCAATCTGCTCAAGAAATAAATTTGCAAATTTTTTTTTTAAGTCACTTGGAAATAAATATTATTTTGGTCCATTTGCTCATTAAAGACACATGCACATAAATATTATACAGATCAATTTGCTTATTGAAATCTTTATCATCTATAGGTCATTGAAGGAATAAAATAATAGTTGTGGGGACCACTAAGCTATTTACTATGTACTGTAGTGTATATCATATGCGATAGTCAACGAGGTAGATATTGGCATATTGCCATAAAATATTTTTTACTTACTTTTGAAATTTTAAGTCTTTATAATGACAAATTACCCTTTTATAGTCGACGAATAATCTCAATCACAGGACCATTTCAAGGTGGTCACTGTGGAAGTAATCACGTTCCAATAGAATTGACTTACTCTTGTCTCTACCCTTTTTGTCTTGAAATCTTTGAGCGAGTGGTTTAAATTAAAGAGAAAAAGATTCCACCAGTTAAAATAAAAAACAAAAAATAACTTACATTTGACATTTTAAAGGAAAAAAAAAGTGCGTTTGATTATAATTGTGAGCACTTTTTGAGATGTCCATGTCCTTAAGAACACTTTTTGAGATGTCCTTAAGAACACCATTTTCAGGACAAAGAGAGTGTAAAAGAAATAATATATTATAAAAAAGTTGGATCAATTTGTCATATTTATTATAAATTCACCCTAAAAAACAGGACAGGTCAACTTACTAACTTTAGACCTGCCACTTGGAGTTGGAGTCCATCCAAGTTATTAGGACAAATTAGTTACAAAGCGAAGAGGACTTTTAGATAGAGTAGAAAGGTTAACTTTGGAACCCAAGAAACAGAGAAAAAAAAAATCACTTTTAGAATCACAGACATTCTGCAACATAAGAGAGATATATAGATAACTAGAGGGAGTCATTTTTTTTCAAATACTTTTCTTTTGCTGTTCAAAAGAAAAAAAGATAGCTAGAGAGAGAGAGAAGTGAATCAATTCCCATAAAATATATTGAATAATAAACTTATGTGTGCATGTGTGTATAAATAAAAACATAAAACATTTATGTGGAGTAGTAATTACCTTTGAGAGGTGTATAATCCTTTTCAATAAGTTTATCAAAGTGCAAGTAACCCATAAAGCTGCAAGCACTGGCAGTCCAGAACAGAACTTTAGGAATCCCAAGCTCTTCAGCAGCTTGGAGAGTGAACCCCATGATAAAGTCGCCGACGATACAACTCACCGGAGGAACATCTTCCTCCGGCGAGTTGTTGAGCTTGAAAAGGAGTTCCTTAAATGGAGCCAAGCAGTTGGTGCTGAGAGAGTGACACATGAGAGGGATGTCTTCGGTGGCTCGGGCGTTGGACTCCGGCAGTCCATCGGGAATCGTGTCGAACCGGAAAGTTGGGAGGCCATCAAGAGCGTGGGGGCCTCTGGTTTTGAGAAGAACTTGATGGTTGAACTCAGTGTTCACAAATGTTATGTGAAAGCCTTTTTGGTGGAGGAGTTTTGCTACTTTTAGCATAGGGTTTATGTGCCCTTGAGCTGCAAATGGTACACAAACTGCATGAGGCTTTGAGCTTTTTGGTTTTCCCAAGGAACCCATGTCTCTCTATGTGTTCTAAGTGTGTGTGTGTGTGTAGGTTTTCTTTTACTTGCAAAGATGAGGAAGTTGAAGCAGAGCTTTATAGTGCCAAGGCCAGCAAGTATCTTCAGCAAAAAGTTGAAAATTGTTTGAGCTCTCTATAGCCTATATAATAATTGGTGTAGGATTTATATATATATCAACTAGCAATAGCATATACTGCTGTTTGATGCTCACCATACAATATTATTTTAGCGGAAGTAATTAATCTAGTACTTTTTCTTTTTTCTTTTTGTTTAAGTTTGTTAATTGGGTCAATTTGATGTTTGTATTTAAAAACAATTTTAATTGATTTAAGTTGTAATACTATTGGTTTTTACTTTAAACAGGTTTCTGCATTCGCGTTCATAAATAATTATAAAAATAATACCTCTATATATATATATATATATTACAAATAAAAAAAATATGAAAAAGATACAAACTAGTATTTTCTTATTCCCCGAATATGGTTGACCAATTTTTGTTAATTGCACCGCAATCACTTCCCGTGGGACATGAGATACGATGTCACAAGTTCATATTTCAACTTGCATGCGACTTCTTAGGGTTACCTAATAGTAACACGTACAAATAATGCAATAAATCATGTCTAAATTCGAAATGCAACAAGATATATAAGAAGAACGTTTTGTATATATATAATTTTGGTTACACATATTCATAGTTTTATTACTCTCAATTTTTGTCCTTTCAAAAGTAAATTCAAAATTTTAAATAGATTGATACATATATAGTTGCCATATATACTTTAGACCGAAAAACATAAAACATTTTAGACATATAAACATTTTTCTATTATTACACCAAGATGACAAAATCTGCCGCTGTGACAAGGCATCACAAAACCGGTGCTTGTTGAGAAAAAAAACTTAGAATAATAAAAATTATGTTAATTAAAATGCAATAATTTATGTATGATTAATAATTTAACATGTATAGTGAACTGGAATCCACTGCATGTTACGTACTCTTTTTTCTCTTTTTTTTTTTTTCATTTCTCTTTATTTTTTCAAGTTAAAGGTTATCAAAGTTGAAGTAACGTGCAATCACCAAGGATAAACAAAAAGATTCAAACTATAGTCCGAATTGAGATGGACATAGAAATGATACGGGCATAAGATTGGTCTGAAACCGTTCTGATAAAACACCGGTGCAGTCTATACAATTCTAATGTCCATAATATTAAGGTGAAAAATTGGTTTGAATCGATTTATATAAAAACTGGTCTAAGAGTAAAATCGGAGCAAGACCAGAATTAGACTTGGACTAGACCAAGGCCGAATTAGGACCGGAACTGGATAAGGCTGACATAAATTTCATAATAAAAATTTATTACTTATACATGTAATCCCGAGTCACTTGAAATATGCATATATTATAAATATCATCTTGTAGCACAAAAAAAATGTAATATATGATTGATTCAAAAAATAGTATAGGTGATCTCGAAGTCCAAGATAAACAATTTGAAATAGGTTAAACTTCTATTGCATGAATCTCTAAAATATCGAAGATATCAAAAGTTGAATACAAATTTGAAATTGAAGATAAAACTCGAATTTAAAGAATAAAAATAATAATTATTTATCAACAAACTTAAATGTAATCATTTGTACTAATGCAATTATTACGCACTTGCTAAAATTTTCATATAATAGACTTATAATTTATTTTTTATTTTTTATCCTTACTCAAAAATTTAAATGTATTTTAAGTTTTCCTGTAATTTTGAAAATTTTATATGAATGAAATAATTTTATAGTTCTTCTACGTTGTTCTTTTATTTAAAATTTATACAAATAATTAGTTTGTCATAACTATAATTATAATAATTTGTTAAAAAAAATTAGATTTTAATATTTTTTTAAAGTTTAATTTATGTATAAAATAGGAGACTGTGACCAGTGTAGGACTGATACAATCTAATACTAGTTTGACATAAAGTTTTCAATAGTCCACTTTTTATTGAATTAAGAGTGGACCGGATTGTCATGGTCAACGTCGGGACCGATCAGGACCAAACTGATCGACTCCTGTTTTTGTAAGGACTGGTCCGATCTGAATCAGTTAGTCTGTATATTCATTCGTATGTACAACAAATCATTTGATAGATACTACAATATATCTATATATATATATATATATATATATATATATATATATATATATATATTTCATTAAATTCAGACGGATAATTTTGATATTATTAGGCCGGATGACATTATTATATGTTCTAATATACGTCCGGCAGGTTGGGATTTTCCATAGTTCAATTTATAACCATGCACAGACAAAACTAAAAGAAAGGTAAAAAAAAAAAAAAATTTTGTTGTCTGCTTCTTCTAATGGAAAATTTTGGTATTTACTCGGTTGCAATGCAAGATATATTTTTTTTTAATATAATATCATTTGAAATCTTAAGATTTTATCCGTGAAATGAATTTATAAAATTATCAAAATATAAAGTTTGTATTGAAAAATATTTTTCGTATAATTTATGATATTTTAGCTTAAAATTTAACATCACTCTAATGTTGAATTATAGAATTTTGCAAATATAATTTGTGTGAATTAAAATATATCTTTGTTTTTGGAATTGACAAAAAATTATAACTTCTTCTTTTTTATAATCTTAACTATTAGAAATGTAATATCCAATTTAGGCAAGCGGGGGGAGGGGATATATACCAGTTTCTGTTTTTCATTCTATTCTGTTAGCACAACTCGATTACTCGATTTTAACTTAGTTGAAGTTCATTAATATCAAGTAAGCCACTGATTAATAAATTTTGACTTTGGAAAAACTCTTTGAAGTTAGGATTTCTTTGTGAATGTAATAGAACCATGTACTAGTTGACACATCTATAAATTGCTTTCTTTTAAACATCAAAATATTTGGTTCAAACAGATGTTGAAAAAGATGAGATGACACGTGATTATGATATTTTAAATTGCTTCTACTAGTTAAATTTTAGAGAATTAGTTGAAACCCCTATGAAAAATAATTAGATTTTTGCGTAATGAAAGTTTAAAGTAAAACAAAGATAACAGGACATTCATGAGGCCTATGAATCAATTAGCCCCCATTTGTTCATAAACCAGTCACCAAACGCAATGAATATGTCATCAAATAACTCCAATTATTAAGGACGTTGTTTATATGACGACGGCTGTCTAATTGAATATTACTCATCTGCATGTTTCAAAATAAAAAATAAAAATAATAATTACATTTGAATTCAAAATTTGTACAAAAAAAAAAGGTTATATTTACATTTTTTTTTCATTTTAATGCTATATATTCCAAATTTTGTCATAAAAATTTTCTTTTGTTACCATTAGTTAAGTAATTTTTTATAACAATTATAATAAAAAAATTATTATTTGACGATGTTGTTTACTATAACAAATTTAATAAAATCTCCAATTATCAAGGACGGTGTTCATATAACAACGGGCGTCTAATTTACGATATGTGAAGTCACAGCAACCAAAAAGTCGAACATGTTTGAAATTGAACTGTGTATTTAATTGAGAAATAAGCAAATTGTGGCTCAAAATAAGTTCTTTTTGACACTATGTGTCTGTTTCATTGCTGGCATTGACTCGAAACGTGTTCGTTTGGCATTATATATATATATATATGTGTGTGTGTGTTCATTTCATACTTTCATTGCATTGCTTAATATGGTAACGTTATTTATGAACATACTTAGTATGAAAGTGAGTCTTATTATTTGCGGAAATAATAAAAGAGATTGTGAAAATAACAATATATTTTCTTTATATAATACAAGTTTCAATGTGAAGTTTAAAAATAAATTGTATCGTTTTTATCATGCGACTTCGATTTATACATTTAATTTTTTTTATATTTTTAAAATAGAAAAATAGTAGCAATGAGTTACAACTCATTTTCCGAATATAACTGACCATTTCCTAATATTTTATGGCATAAAAAAAGAGTTGGACAATGTTTTGACCGGATTTTAATTTCTAACACAAAACAAATAATGAAGTCTATAAATATAAATACTGATGGTCTTTTGTAGCATAATTTTAAAGTTTGCTTCATTTCCAAAGTAAAATCTTTTTGTGAGATTATATAATTACAAAAATTCTCTAATTCTAACCCAATTTTCATAATTCTCACTTATAAATTTTGATTTTCTAAATTGAACATCTATAAAAAAAATATATATTATTACTAAATTAATTCACAACTTTATCATAAAAACTGTTTTACACGTCACAAAAAATTATAAATACCCTATAACAATTTTTAGGATGAAATATAATGTAGTACGTGCACAAAAATTTATTCATAAAAAAGAGTTTGCACAACTCGAGACTTGAGTCGATGACTCAAGTGACGCGTTAACGCTGCTATTGTTGTGCCAACACACGTATATATGTACGTACGTGGCTTCTATCACTTATCGACAAATGGGTTGAATAATTGATGGATGAATCATTGAGCAAATGGTTATATGAACTCATTAATTACACACAAGCTGTCGGTGCTCTTGCGAGCCATATTGATGAGCTTGTTAATTCCACGACGAATGTACCCTTCCAGTCTTCTCTCTCTTTTGAGCGACATTTGATAGATTAGGTAATTATCACAATGTTTTTCCTTTTTGATAGATCTATACTGTACTTTGAGGTGAGATAATTGAATTTTATTTTTTGTCCATAGAAAAAAATTCATTATGTTCGTCTTCGCTGTCTTTTTGGAGATTTTATATTTTAATAATATAAATTATAGTATTAAAAATTAGAATTTTTAAAATTTAAACTGAAACAAACACAATCTTACATATTGACAAATTATAAATACGAAAAAACATATTTTACAACTCTGCGACATAATTCTAGTTTTTGACCGGTTAACTAATGAAATTAAAATTACTATTAATAACACGATGGCATAGGGAGGACAAGCATTGAAAGACAAGTTAGTTAACTTACATTACTATTATCATTTTCTTGTTACTACTACTATTATTCTTTTATTTATCTTTTAATTTTTGAAATCAAAAGTAACATAAATACATTACAACCGCAAGAAGTACATTAGCAGTCACCAATTTCGGAATACATATGATCGAAGAAGATTTAATGAAAGAGCATAAGCATCATTCATAGATAGCAGCTAGCCTCACTATTTTGTTCATTCATCAATCCTTACATGCACACATATGTCTACAGACAAGAGAGGAAGTTCTCTTTCCTCTTTCTTTTATTTATTTATTTTTTTATTATCACATACATTGTATATATTTATATTAAAAAATTCTCTCTACGATAATAAATATTAATTTATTGATAAATGAATAATTTATTCACTTATCGATAAATAAATAATCTCGTTAAATGAATATTTTTTTTCAGTTCTAAACATATTATTTTATCGAAATTTAACCATAATAGATCAGGAAGATAATGATTTTTGTATTTATGTAGAGTGAACAACTGAACAAGACTACGCATTAAATGAGGGATTGTTTTTTCCATTTTTAAATTTGTTTTGTAAAGTTGAAAAAGTAGTAATTATTAAGTAAACTTTCTAATTTGTAAATTTTGTAAATTTAATAAATGATAAATATTTTATATAATATTTATTTTTATATCATATTAATCTTCAATTAAAATATTTTTAGTTTTCAGTTTTTGTATAAAAAATAAATATTTAATATATATTAGGTTTCATCTAAAAATACGTGTAAAAAAAAACATCATGCATTTTAAAAAAAAAGATAATATAAAATAGTATTATGTATGTATGTATGTATAAAGAGATAAAGAAAAATGAACTATAAATTAATTTGAAGATAAACTAATTAAAACTAAGTTTTTTAATTAAAATTTTCAAAAATAAAAAAAAGAGCTATATTTCTTTGAAAATCGGGAAAACAAAATACAATTGTTTTCCCTTAAATTTAAATACAAACTAGTATAATATTCACGTGTTTTATTCACGATTGCACGTTGATATAATTATAGTATGTGGTCATTATTTGAGTGAAAAATCTAATATTCGGGCTTCGAGAATAGTGATAAGGGGTTTGCTTCCCTCTTGTCGGTCATCGTACGGACAAGGTTAAATGGGTTAATCAATAAATTTATAGGTAACATTTTTATTTATTAAATAATTATTTATTATTTATATTGTTAGGTTTAGTCAATACGAAGATAGGTTATGGCCAGTTAATATTACCGTGAATTACAATAAATTTGGTAAATATTATACAGGTTGTGAGACCAATCGTTATAGTTGATTTTATTTCGATTATGGTTATCGAAGTTACCTCGGTTTTGATACTCTATATTATCTTAAAATTACTTTGAATAGCAAACTATGAAATTCATTAATAATTCAGGATGGAACAAAGGAAATGAACTATAAACTTTATAGTCTATATATAGGAAAAGTGAAAAATAAGTTGTTAGTCATTTTGTGTTTTATCAACTTATACTATATTTTCGATTTTCAAAATATATAGAAAAATCTAACAATATAAATTGAAAAAGTGTGCCAAAAAAAATTCAACTTTTTCGAGTTCATTTACCTAAATTGTATAATCATGTAAAAATTAATATATATTAACTTTTGACGATGTAATTATTCTACATGATTATAAAAATTATATTATATAATACAAAATGATGTGAAGATTTGTATATCTGTCAACTTTTCGAAACACTTTCCATCTGTATGTATTGTTGGATGTTCTAAATAAATTGTAAATTTATTAATATAAAGCTAGCAAATAGATATTAATTAGAAATTCAATATCCGTTTTTGACTTAGTTGAGTCCGTAACATTTTTTATTTTTTATTGATTACATAGTCGGTAACATATTTTACTTGGTCATATTTTTCACTTGAATATTTGAATATATATATATATATATATATATATATACACACTTACACCTACATATTTTCAATAATGTGATAAATTTTATTAGTTACTACTAAAACAAAACTAAATTATGTTAATGAAAAGTAAGCCATTGTTTTCTCTAATAATCAACTTCGTTTTCAACTAGTACTTCATTTCGAATAATAAAGAGACATTTGCTTTTAAAATTTATGAAGTACGAACAATTTGCCGACCCATATTCTAGAAAAAACTAATAATTGATGGCGTTTTTTAATTCAATTCAATTCATTTTCATTTGAATATTGTGGTGAGAAATGAAAAAATCCCGTCTTATACTCGTCTATGGACGGTTGAATATGGTGAGCTCTCCCAATCAAGATGATAAATGAACATTATATGTCAATTTTCAAGTCAAATTGTTTACAATACGAAAGGAGTATGTGGGCACCACTATATGCATTGGGATGTGATTTCATATCAAAGAGTTGACACAATTCAAGAATCACCTCAAGTGAACTTGAGACCAAATAATTAACACATTCGAGAAGTTAGTATTGATATTCAAAGTTTCATAACAAAAGTTATATTTAGATTTTTGTAATATTACGTGTTTAATTAAAAATTACATATTTAAATAATAAATTTTTTTATATATAATTTGTTCTAAATATTTGATTAATTACAAAATGAAAAAACTTATAAAGATAACTTTAAAAAATTAATATTAGAATAAAAAAGTTGTGTAAATATAACATTTTTGTGGGATATCTATCAATTTTGTGAAATAGAGGGAATATCAATTTTGATGGAGGATTTGAGATGATTCCAAGAGCAAATAATTTTTGTCTATTTGTAAAATTCGGCGCCATACAATATGAGATCGAGTTGCAAGTGTTATTAATATAAGATTTAAGGTTTAAGTGTTGATATGATTATCTAGAGTTCATTAGTTTAAGATCTAAAGTTTAGAGTTTAGGGTTTGAGATTTGTGGAATAATGTTTAGGCGTTTAAGGTTTGAGGTTTGAGGTTTAGGATATAAGGGGTTTGGGGTTTATAATTTAATTACATAAACATCAATACTTGATTAAATATTATTTAGAAGCATCCATGTTTAGTGAAAATTGGTTAATTAGTCGTTATCTTATAATGAAAAAAGGCTTTTGAATTTATCATATGACAATATATGTATGTGCATGTGTAAATTTATATTTATATCTAATAATAATTCACTAAGTACTTGCCATATCAATAAGTATTGTGAAATTTGGACAAATACACTTTTACATATAGTCATTCTATAGCTCTAGTTAAGGAGATTATTTTGTGCAATTGGGCTTAGCTTTGGACCCATCTATGCCCATCTCAGGCCAGACTTTGGGCTTTTCCAGTCTTTGGGATCTAAGTTGTGCACCAGATTAATATTAGTGTTTTTCTTTTTCTTAGTTGATATCTTCTTCCACATGTTTTACTTAGTTTTATACAATAATTGCTCAATTCTTTTAAGCTAGCTAGATTAATTTACTAGCCTTGGAGTTTAGATTGTTTGTGAAAAGTTAGGGGTAAAAATTGAGCATTTTTCTTTTCTAAAATCACTCATTTATCCATTTCACAATACTATCTATTGCTCTCTTTTCTTGGTTCCCCATTTTAACAATTATAGATGTTGTATATACTTGGATATATATCATTTCTGATCGATCTACATGTACATTAACTTATCGATATTATTTTATTTCTTATAAATTCAATTTCATTATAATATTGACTCTGTCCACAACATCACTGATTATCCAGTTTCAACACAAGTTTCTGTGATAAGGAAATGGAGTGATCAACTTTTCAAAGACAGCTTTCTCGTTATCAAATCATTCACTTGGATAGATCTATATTTTACTTTGAGGTGAGTTAATTGAATTTTATTTTTTGCCAATTAAAAAAGAAATCATTTTGTTCACCTTCATTATCTTTTTGGAGATTATATATTTTAATAATGTAAATTATATTATTAGAAGTTAGAATTTTTAAAATTTAAGTTGAAACAAACGTAATTTTGCATATTGACAAATTATAAGCACTGAGAAACATATTCCCTACTTGTAATCTACGACTCTACGAAGAAAAGTAAAGAAACTACCACATAATTCTAGCTTCCGACGGATTAAATAATGAAATTAAAATTACCATTAACGACACGATCGCATAGGGAGGACGAGCATTGAAAGACAAATTAGTTAACTTACATTACTATTATCATTTTCTTGTTATTACTATTACTATTACTATTATTTTATTTATCTTTTAATTTTTGAAATCAAAAGTAACATAAATACATTGCAACCACAACAAGAACTTTAGCAGTCACTAATATCGGAATACATATGATCGAAGAAGATTTAATGAAAGAGCATAAGCATCATTCATAGATAGCAGCTAGCCTCACTATTTTATTCATTCATCAATCCTTACATGCACACATATGTCTAAAGACAAGAGGGGAAGATCTCTTTCTTTCTTTCTTTCTTTTTTTTCTTAATAATAATTTTGGTTACCAAGAGAATAGTTCAATACAAAAAAAGAGAATAGTTTTTATTCCTGGTAGCTACACAGTTTAATTCGAAGGATGATATGGATCATCATTCATAGTTGCTAGATTCTTCAATCATCCTTATGCAGGAATAGGATCTATCAGCAGTGAACTGATATATTTGTTAACCCTTGGGGAACTGTGAGTGAATCCGTCGTCACCATCATAGAGGATATGTAGTATACATGTCATGTTAATGATTCTTTTCAGGAGAGGCCTCGCAACAGGCGGTGGTCGACGAAGGCACTCGTGATTTATATCCTTCCATGAACTTAGAATCTGCTTGTTAAATTCAGCGTAAGTTTCTTCCTTTGAAACACCATGCTGATTCATGTAACACTCCACTGCTGAGGCTACATCCCCCTTCTCCTGCTCAGACTGCATAGTTTACAAGATTATTAGCTAAAATAATAAACACAATTGATAATTTTGTGTTAAAAATGTTTCGTAAAATAATGAATAAGTACTAAGTTAATTGTTACAACAAACATGTACATGATTAACAAGTCATTAATCAATACAAACAGGGGCCGTTGTCATATACTTCCTCTGTCTCTAAAAGGTATCTAAAGGACAACCAAGCACGTAAACTATATGTCTCTTTTTTTCCCTTCATATGACTTTTGAATGTCTGGTTTAAAATTGAAGAGAAAATGATAGCAATCCATTATAGTGAGAAAGAGAAATTATAAAGAAAGTGTACACTTAACATTTTAAGAGTAAATATGTATTTTTAGACGTTCTTTTGAGCACAACTTTTTCGCTATCTTTAAGCCACCTTTTCAAGGACGGATGGAGTATTAATATCTATAAGTATGTGTAGATATATGTATACACGAATTCATTTATTTTGTGTGTGTATTTCCAACCTCATGTCCAGCCATGTCATCGATGAGTCTGGAAACGAAGCCACAAGCTCTAACAACCGGGGGATCGTCAGACACCCATTGAAAAGCTTCGTTATTGGCCACATCGCCCATTCCCACAAAACTGATGCATGCAAGCATGCTATAACCCAACGATATCTCTGCCACTTTCATATACTCTTCTACTGTCGGAACGTACCCTTTCTTACACCATTTTGCTTCTTCGAGGTATGCTTTAGCCAGCCTTGCGAACTAAATACATATACATACATACATACATACATACATACATACATACATACATACATACATACATACATA
>CM025786.1:21004942-21020361 GCA_014636745.2 Centella asiatica
ATACATACATACATACATACATACATACATACATACATACATACATATATATATATATATAAGAGGTCAAATATATATATGTTTTACGGATTTGTGATGGTTTAATTTGCAGCATTAAGGTTTACCTAGTGGGAAATTAAGTTTTTGCTTTTGTTTTTGTTTTGGCCAATGTATATTTATGAAACTTATAGAGAAGGGGAGATTCAGCAGGTTCTGATACCCTCTTGTCTGCGGGAATGAAAACACAAGGCGAATGAAAGCTAGGAGCTTTCGGATACACAACAGTGGCACGACTGCGGAAACCCCTTATTCTCAACTTTTATGACTTCTTGTAAAAAATGTCGACCGAGTTACTCAGAAACTTAAAGATAATATGGAGTAAGATCTAATAAATAATTTTATCAAGAAAAATCTATTTCAAAATGTACAATCGTTGTTGACGTACCATTTGAAATAAATTCAGTTTTAGATATATTCCTTAGCATATTTTTGCAACATCTTAATTATTTGGAAAACTTTTGCTTGAAAGTTTATATGTCAATAATTATTTTATATTTTGGGATTGAAGAAGTGTAAAGAATTAGGAACTTACAGAATCTTTTGCATACTGAACAGGATACAATGGTCTACCAGCCTTTTTCATCTCTTTCTCCATTTCATCATAAACATCTAACAATGCTTGATAACAAACTCTCATGTATTCTTGTAGCGAATCCATGCAACTAATATCACAGTTTTCAATTGCATCAGTGAAGGGAAAAAGTTCTTCCAAGGTGCCATACACATCATATATGTCATCATGAATTGAGATAAGTCATTTTGGTCATCATTCTTCTGGCCGTAATATATTGGGGCTCAAAGTATACCCCTAGCATCCAAAAGTAGCACTCCACTACCCTGTCCCTTGCAAAAGGAAGTTTATTTGCAAAATCTAAATCCTTCCACCATCTGAAAACATTTAATATGTAACTCATTAGGTTAGTTGTACAAATATTTTGCTAATAACATATATATATATATATATATATATATATATATATATATATATATATATTGAAATTTTCTCAAAGTAGAATGTTCTAAACTAGTGGTGTATAAACTAGTGGCATTTACCTCATAATATGGGCTATCTCTCCTTGATGGATTTTTTGCAATAGATTGAAGTCTAACTTTGCAAAGTCCAATAGAACTTTGTTATGGGAATCGTATTGCTGGTAGATGGAAATGTAGAAACGGGCTTCGAGCCTATTTAAACTCTTGCGGATGGGAAGCTTAAGTGCGTGAGCAATAAGCTCCCCAAGAGGTTTTGTTACATGAGATTTGAGATTCTCAAGGTGGGAGGTGGTGAATGCCAATGCTTCTTCTAGTATATCTTCCCCATGTGTCCTATAATGTGTTGCTTCATACAAGCTTAAAATTCCTTGCACGTCCTTAATCATTTCCTCTTTGAAGTTCCCTTTCTCTTCCTTGAATTTGCTGAAAACATCTGCGATTTCAATATTTTGTTAGAAATATAAGCTAAACTTTATATTATCTATTATTTATTTATTATTCTAGAATATTCATGAGTGACTTTTGGGTACTATGCATGAATAGGCAAATACATGAATGTGTTTGATGTATCTTAATCTAGTTGATGCATGTATTTAAGCCATTGATATAATGCATGTACTAGAGGTTCTAGGAAGTTCTTTGTAGTCCTATAAATAGGACAACTCATTTGTTGTGGCAATTATTCAAAAAGTTCAAGTTATATATATAAGTGTGTAAGTTCTACAAAGCAAGTTTCATTTGTGTGAGTGTGTAGATTATTAAGAACAAGTTTCTTCTCTTTAATCTCCAACTATATATATATATATATATATATATATATATTTCTACAAAGTGGTATCAAGAGCAAGGTTTAAAGATGGCTTCCAACAATATGTTTCAACCTCAACTTCCTCATTTGCGGGAAAGAACTACAACCAATGGAACATCCAAATGAAGGTGTTATATGGCTCTCAAGACCTTTGGGAGATTGTTGAAAATGGATATGAGGAGCTAGAGAATCAAGCAACCCTCTCAACACAACAATTGAATACTTTGAAGGAGAATCGAAAGAAGGACAAGAAAGCTCTTTACTTTATCTATCAAGCGGTGGATGAGGCAATCTTTGAGAGGATCTCTTCGGCATCAACATCAAATGAGGCATGTGACACCCTTAACAAAGCATACAAGGGTGAAGAAAAAGTAAAAATGGTGAGACTCCAAGCTTTAAGAGGTGAGTTTGATTTATTCAAAATGAAAGAAAGTGAATCGGTGGAGGAATTTTATAATCGAACAATTTTGATTGTTAATCAACTTCGAGTTAATGGTGAAAAAATTGAAGATAGAAAAGTCATAGAAAAAATTCTTCATAGCATGACCCGAAAGTATGAACATATTGTGGTAGCTATTGAAGAATCAAGAGACTTGAATAAGTTCTCTCTTGAAGAATTATTGGGCTCACTCCAATCTCATGAGCTTCGAATCAAACAATCTGACTCCTCTTCTTTCAAGCAAGCTTTTCAAATTCAAGACAACAATCGTGGCGGTTTTAGAGGAAGAGGAGGAAAAGGATCTTCTCGCGGAAGAGGACAAGGAAGAGGAAAAGTTCAAAGTGAAAATTCAAGAGGAAGAGGAAGAAGCCATGGAGGATATAATGGAAGAGGAAGAGGTAATTCTTACAATTTTCAATGTCATTATTGTCATAAATATGGACATATAAAGAAGGATTGCTATAAGAGAATCAATGATGAAAAAGGTGATTCTAATTTTTTACATGAGGATTCGGAGACAAAAGATGAAAGTGTGCTTCTTGCTTGCAACATTCAAGAAACTTATCTTGATGATGTTTGGTATATTGATAGTGGTTGTAGTAACCATATGACTGGAAATAGAAAGATCTTTGTGAATTTTGATAAACATGTTCAAAAAGAAGTCAAGATGGGAGATAATAAAAGGCTCAACATCAAAGGTCATGGTGATGTTCTAATTTGCACAAAGCAAGGTACAAAACATATTTCTAACGTTTATTATGTTCCAGATCTTAAGCATAATCTTTTAAGTGTTGGACAACTCTTGAAGAAGGGACATAATGTTAATTTCAAGAATGATTTATGTGAAATTAAAGACAAGAATGGTGTTCTTATTGCAAGAGTCAAGATGACTCCAACTAAAGTGTTTCCGTTGCAACTCAAAAATGAAGTTCTTCCTTGTTTTGCTAATATTGCGAATGACAAGTCTTGGCTTTGGTATCACCGATATAATCACTTGAGTTTCACTACTTTATCCAAGATTTGTAAAGACCACATGGTGAGAGGAATTCCAAATATTAATCGCCAATATCAAGTTTGTGAAAGTTGTGTCTTTGGCAAGCACCATCAAGATCCATTTCCAAAAGAAAAGGCATGGCGAGCACAAAATCCTTTGGAGTTGGTGCATTCTTATTTGTGTGGACCTATGCGCACAAACTCTCTTGGAGGTAATCGTTATTTCCTCACTTTTATTGATGATTATAGTCGCAAGATGTGGATCTATTTTCTCAAAGAAAAATCACAAGTATTTGGAGTATTCAAAGATTTTAAAGCACTTGTGGAGAAACAAAGTGACTTTCATTTAAAGACACTACGATCCGATCGTGGTGGAGAGTATATGGAGAAAGAATTTGGAAATTATTTGAAAGAGCATGGCATTCGTCACCAACTAACAGTTCATTCAACTCCTCAACAAAATGGGGTGGCAAAAAGAAAGAATCGTATTATCATGGAGCTTGTTCGAAGTATGTTGAAGACAAAGAAGTTGCCTAAGATGTTTTGGGCCGAAGCGGTAGCTTGTGTATGCTATGTTCTCAATCGTGCGGCAACTAAAAGTGTTCAAGGAATGACCCCACAAGAAGCATAGAGTGGTCACAAGCCATGTGTTTCTCACTTTCAAATTTTTGGAAGTATTTGTTACTCTCATGTGCCGAATGAAAAGAGAGGTAAACTTGATGATAAATCTAAAAAATGCATCTTTATTGGCTATAGTGAAAGCTCCAAGGCATACAAATTGTACAACCCCATTACAAAGAAGACTATTATTAGCCGTGATACAATATTTAACGAGGAGGAAGCATGGGAATGGAAGAATGAAAAAGAAAAAACAAGTATTATTCTTGATGATGATGCATTTGAGCCAATTGAAGAAGAAGGCTCCACTCCTCCTTCACCATCCAATTCTTCTCCAAACTCATCTTCTACACCATCATCATCATCTTCAAGTTCGGAAACTCCACCAAAAAGAACAAGAAGTCTTGGTGAGATATATAATGATATTAGAAGCAATTTGGAAGATGACTTTGTTGATTTTGCTCTATATGGAAATGTTGATCCAGTCACTTTTAAAGAAGCCATAAAAGAAGACAAATGGAGGCAAGCTATGGATCAAGAGATTGATGCAATTGAAAGGAATCAAACATGGAAATTAGTGAAAATACCTAAGGGAAAGAAACCCATTGGAGTTAAATGGGTCTACAAGACAAAGATGAATGCAAATGGTGAAGTTAAAAAGCACAAGGCTCGTTTAGTTGTGAAAGGCTACAAGCAAAAATATGGTGTTGACTACAAAGAAATTTCTGCTCCCATAGCACGTCTTGAAACAATCCGGTTAGTGCTTTCTTTGGCTGCTCAAAATAGGTGGCAAGTTTACCAAATGGATGTAAAATTGGCTTTTTTGAATAGAATATTGCAAGAAGAGGTGTATGTTGATCAACCCCCGGTTATGTGAAGAAAAATGAAGAGAATAAAGTATACCGATTGAAGAAGGCATTATATGGACTAAAACAAGCACCACGTGCTTAGTATAGTCACATAGATGGTTATTTCATGAAGATGGAATTCAAAAGGTGTCCATTTGAGCATACTCTTTATATCAAGGAGAACAAAGGTAATATTCTCATCATTGGCTTATATGTGGATGACTTGATATTTACCGGAAATAATCTTGATGATATTAATGAGTTCAAGAGGAATATGATGCAAGAATTTGAGATGATGGATTTGGGACTACTTCATTATTTCCTTGGCATTGAAGTAACACAAAATAATGATGGCATATTCATCTCTCAACAAAAGTATGCAAAAGATTTGTTGAAGAAATTTAGAATGGAAGAGGCCAAGCCAATTAGCACTCCGGTTGAATTTGGTCTAAAGCTAAGTAAAGATGATAATTACAAAGATGTTGATCAGACATTGTATCGAAGCCTTGTTGGAAGTTTGATGTATTTGACGGCTACTCGACCCGACATCACATATGATGTAAGTTTGATTAGTAGATTCATGGACAAACCGAAGAAGAGTCATTGGGAATCCGGAAAAAGAATTTTAAGATATGTTCGTGGAACTCTTGAAGATGGCATTCATTATCACAAGGTAAATGATCCTAAACTACTTGGATATTGTGATAGTGATTGGGGTGGAAATTTTTATGATAGTAAAAGTACTTCCGAAAATGTTTTCTCTCTTGGTTCGGGTGCAATTACATGGATGTCAAAGAAGCAACAAGTTGTGGCCCTTTCAACGGTGGAATCTGAATACAACTCACTAGCAATGGCAAGTTGTCAAGCTCTATAGATCTCATGGATGTTGGAGGAACATAAACACTCATTCGATGATGCTCCACTTATATATTGTGATAGTAGTTCTGCAATTGAACTTTCTAAGAATCTGGTATCTCATGGCAAAAGCAAGCACATAAGGATAAAGTATCACTTCATTCGAGACTTGGTCAAGAAAGATGAAATTGTGATCAAATATTGCAAGATTCGAGATCAAATAGTCGACATATTCACGAAACCTTTGAAGGTGGAAGTTTTCAAGGAATTGAAGAAGAAACTTGGTGTGCGCAAAACTTTAGCTTAAGGGGAGCTGTTAGAAATATAAGCTAAACTTTATATTATCTATTATTTATTTATTATTCTAGAATATTCATGAGTGACTTAGTACTTTGAGGTGAGTTAATTGAATTTTATTTTTTGCCGATCAAAAAAGAAAATCATTTTGTTCACCTTCATCATCTTTTTGAAAATTCTATATTATAATAATGTAAATTATAAAATTAGAAGCTAAAATTTTTAAAATTTAAGTTGAAACAAATGCAATTTTGCATATTGACAAATTATAAACACGGAGAAATATATTCACTACTTGTAATCTACAACTCTACAAAGAAAAGTAAATAAACTACACAATTCTATCTTCTGACTAATTAACTAATGAAATTAAAATTACTATCAATGACACGATCGCATAGGGAGGACAAGCATTGAAAGACAAATTAGTTAACTTACATTATTATTATCATTTTCTTGTTACTACTATTATTATTCTTTTATTTATCTTTTAATTTTTGAGATCAAAACTAACACAAATACATTGCAACCACAACAAGTGCTTTAGCAGTCACTAATATCGGAATACATATGATCGAAGAAGATTTAATGGAAGAGCATAAGCATCATTCATAGATAGCAGCTAGCCTCACTATTTTATTCATTCATCAATCCTTACATGCACACATATGTCTAAAGACAAGAGAGGAAGATCTCTTTCTTTCTTTTTTCTTTTGTTTTTTAATAATAATTTTGGTTACCAAGAGAATAGTTCAGTACAGAAAAACAGAATAGTTTTTATTCCTAGTAGTTGCACAGTTTAATTGTAAGGATGATATGGATCATCATTCATAGTTGCTATATTATTCAATCATCCTTATGCAGGAATAGGATCTATCAGCAGTGAAGTTGTGATTGTTGGGGTTTCGTATCATCATACGCAGCGGAAAAATACGGTTTAAAATAAAACAAAACGAAACCCAAACCCGAGGATCTATGCGAAACAGTTTAATACAGACAGTTCAAGATTTTACCGATTAAAAGTGCGAATCTGAAACTTTGGTGAAGGTGTTGATCGTCTCCAAATCTTTAACGCAACCCAACTGGACAGCGTCTCTACGGTATCCACACGAACACCCGCGAACCGTCTTACGATTCGAACAAAAAGGATAACAGTACTAGCTGTAAATAATCTGTATCTCTTTTATCTCTCTTAACCTTAGTCTCTCTCTTATGAGCGGCTACGTCAAAACGTTGGTTATTCCAGAGAAAAATTCTATATATCTTTATATATCTAAGAGAATAGCTGATATATCATATATATATAGCCTTCTATAGAGTAGATTCCAAAACCTAATCTAATTAGGAGATTAGAATCCGAATCCTATATTCATTATATATTTAATCAAGTCTCACTTAATTAATATATGTACAAATAAATATATATTCGTATTTCCTTCCAAATGACTCTTCTTCATACAGATTACATATATATATATATGTATATATATATATATAATTTAAAGTCATGATTTAATTAAATCAATCTTATTGATATATTAAAATCATTGACATTTAAATTATATCTCCTTGACGAATGTTCTATGTGTGTGACCCTGTAGGTTATTATTACGTTGGCAATAATTTTAAATCATATTATAAAATTATAAACAGTGAGCGGCATCTAGTAATACATCACTGTTACCCAAGTAATAATAAAGTCATAGATTCGACGTTACCTTTTGTGACCAATGTTTCAATGTAATTTAATCCTTTTAACCATGATATCTAAGATTAAATTCAAGGCATGGATGTGTCATCCTCTTTATAATTTAATCTCAGTTTTCTTGATCAATGAGTAAACTATATGAAACAAATCTCTATTTGAGCATGGCCATGCATTTCATAGTTTCACTCAATCAAGAGGCCTATAGATATCACCCCTAATTTATAGGAGGGTTAAATTCCATCTACATCATTCCCATTTCTCACATAACTCATTATGCATCCAACAATCACCTTTATCGTCCACCCGGTTAAAGGTGACTTTTGATAATGTCAAAACGCATAACTCCTTATGTAGAAATGTCATGACTTCAGGTCGAAGGACCATTACATCATTGTCACTATGAGAATTACTTATGACACATAGCATAACGCTCCATGTAGAATTCTCATGGTGGGTCTGTCCAGTACTATGTTCTCTAACATGTACCTATGAATCAACTTAATATATCTCGTATATATTTATGACCAATGAGACATAGCCATCAGTTAATCCACATACTAGTCTCAATGTATTATTGTTGTCCCACTGACAATGATACTCGACTAGGGACATTTAAGAATAATGATACTTTACATATTTATATGATCTCATATTCAAGTCACATACTTGAATCCATATAATTAGTATCATTCTTCTAAGGACATTTATTATGTTAACATTTATATTACGCAGTAAATAAAACATAATAAAAGTAATTATCATTTAACCAAAAAACATAACATAAACATGATGTCACAATCATTACATAATTGGCCACTAGGGCATACACTCTAACAATCTCCCACTTGCACTAGAGCCAATCAATCATGTATCTAATACCAATAGCAATAGTGTGACCTTCATGCTTCTGCTGCGACAAAGCCTTGGTCAGTGGGTCTGCAACATTTTCTTCTGTCGGTATTTTGCAAATATGTACATCACCTCTCTCAACAATTTCTCGAATGAGATGAAAACGCCTAAGTATATGCTTGGATCGTTGGTGAGATCTTGGTTCCTTCGATTGTGCAATGGCACCATTATTATCACAGTAGAGGTCTATTGGATCAACAATAGAAGGAACAACACCAAGTTCAGTAATGAACTTTTTTATCCATACAGCCTCCTTTGATGCATTGGAAGCAGCAATATACTCAGCCTCTGTTGTAGAATCGGCAACTGTCTCTTGCTTTGAACTCTTCCAGCTCACAGCTCCACCATTAAGGCAAAACACGTAGCCTGACTGTGACTTATAGTCATCGTTGTCAGTTTGGAAACTAGCATCAGTGTAACCCTTTACTGCTAGTTCCTCTTCACCTCCATATATCAAGAATGTATCCTTAGTCCTTTTGAGGTATTTAAGGATGTTCTTGACTGCTGTCCAGTGACCTTCACCTGGATTTGACTGGTATCTGCTCGTCATGCTCAAAGCATACGAAACATCAGGACGTGTACATAACATTGCGTACATGATAGATCCAATTGCCGAAGCATAAGGAATCTTACTCATGCGATCCTTATCATCTTGTGATTTAGGACATTGAGCTTTAGAGAGCGTTACTCCATGCGACATGGGTATGTAACCTCTCTTAGCATCTTGCATGCTGAACCGTTTCAACACTTTATCAATGTATGTACTTTGACTTAAGCCAAGCATTTTTCTCGATCTATCTCTATAGATCTTGATACCTAGAATATAGGTTGCTTCACCCAAGTCTTTCATGGAGAAACATTTTCCCAACCATGTCTTGACTGCTTGCAAGGAAGGAATGTCATTCCCAATAAGTAATATGTCATCGACATATAATACTAGGAATACAATATGACTCCCACTAAACCTTTTGTAAACACAAGGTTCATCTTCATTCTTGATAAAGCCAAACTCTTTGATTGCTTCATCAAAACGAAGATTCCAGCTCCGAGATGCTTGCTTTAATCCATAAATGGATCTTTGTAGCTTACATACCTTTCCAGCATCCTTTGGAGTGACAAAACCCTCAGGTTGTGTCATATACACATCCTCAAGCAGATTTCCATTAAGGAAAGCTGTTTTAACATCCATCTGCCAGATTTCATAGTCATGAAAAGCTGCAATAGCAAGTAAGATCCTGATGGATTTAACCATGGCTACTGGAGAAAAAGTTTCATCATAGTCAACACCTTGAACTTGTTTGAAACCTTTTGCTACCAATCGCCCTTTATAGGTTTGTACATTACCATCCATGTCAGTTTTCTTCTTGAAAACCCACTTGCACCCAATTGGTTTTACCCCTTCAGGTGGGTCAACCAAAGTCCATACTTGGTTGGCATACATGGAGTCCATCTCAGATTTCATGGCTTCAAGCCATTTCTCAAACTGAGGTCCGTTCATAGCTTCTTGATAGGAAGTAGGCTCATCATCATCTATGAGCATAACTTCGCCACTTTGAGTGATAAGATATCCATAATATCTTTCAGGCTCATGGCGTATCCTACCAGATCTACGAGGAACTTGTGTTACTTGAGCAGGTTCAGTTTCCACAACACCTTGTGGCTCCTGCTCATGTTCCATCTCAGGTTCATTGGTATTTTGTGGTTCTCGAATTTCTTCGAGTTCTACATGCCTCCCACTGTTTTCTTTAGAGACAAATTCTCTTTCTAGGAAAACTCCAGTGCGAGCAACAAACACTTTGTTCTCAGAAGGTTTGTAGAAATAATACCCTTTTGTTTCTTTTGGGTATCCCACAAAATTACACTTATCTGATTTAGGTCCGAGCTTGTCGGAAGCTAGACGTTTTACATACGCTTCGCATCCCCAAATCTTCATAAAAGACATACTAGGACGTTTCCCAGACCACATCTCATATGGTGTCTTTTGAACCGTCTTTGTAGGAACACGGTTAAGTGTAAAGGCAGCAGTTTCTAGGGCGTGACCCCAGAAGCTTATCGGAAGATCTGCATGACTCATCATGGATCGTACCATGTCTAACAAGGTTCGATTCCTCCTTTCAGACACACCATTCCATTGTGGCGTTCCAGGTGGAGTGAGTTGTGATATTATACCACACTCTTTAAGAAGATTATCAAATTCCTGGCTTAAGTATTCACCACCTCGATCTGATCGAATGGCTTTTATACTTTTGCCAAATTGGTTTTGTACTTCATTCTTAAATTCTTTGAACTTTTCAAAAGATTCAGATTTGTGTTTCATAAGATACACATATCCATATCTACTGAAATCATCAGTAAATGTAATAAAGTAGCAAAATCCAGATCTAGCTAGCGAACTCATGGGTCCACATACATCAGTATGTATGAGGCCTAATACATCGCTGGCCCGTTCACTATGTCCAGTGAAAGGTGCCTTAGTCATTTTGCCTAACAAACAAGACTCGCATACATCATATGATTCAAAATCAAATGAGTCCAAATACCCATCTTTATGGAGTTTGGATATGCGTTTCTCACTTATATGGCCCAAACGACAATGCCAGAGATAAGTCGGATTAGAATCTTTCGATTTTAGCCGTTTAGTATTTATATTATAGATAGGCATTTGTAAATCAAGAACATAAAGACCATTAAACATTTGTGCTACTCCATAACACATTTCATTTAAATAAAAGGAACAACTATTGTTCTTTATTATAAACGAAAAACCTTTCTTGTCTAAACAAGAAACAGAAATAATATTCCTGCTTATAGCAGGCACATAATAACAGTCTTCAAGTTCTAATACAAGCCCAGTGGGCAAAGACAAAAAGTAAGTTCCTACAGCTAATGCAGCAACTCTTGCTCCATTTCCAACGCGTAGGTCCACCTCGCCTTTAGCCAATGGTCTACTCCTTCGCAGTTCCTGCACATTTACACAAATGTGAGAACCACATCCAGTATCAAATACCCAAGATGTAGAAGTAGATAAATTGACTTCTATAACATATATACCTGAATTGGAAGTCCCACTTCCTTTCTTCTTCTTTAGATCTTCCAGGTAAGCATGACAATTCCTTTTCCAGTGTCCAGGCTTTCCACAGAAGTGACAATTACCTTCTTTAGCTATCCCACCTTTAGGCTTCAAAGCCTTATTGGATTTGGATTTGGCAACATATTTAGATCCCATCTTCTTCTTTTTGCCTTTTCCATTTCCTTTGGCATTCCCCTTTTGTACCATCAACATGGGAGAGGGTCCTGCCTTTTTCATGTTGTTTTCAGCAGTTCTCAACATGCTCAACAACTCAGTAAGTGGTTTCTCAATCTCATTCATGAGGTAATTCATGACAAATTGAGAATAGCTATTGTTCAGAGATTGTAAGACAAGATCAGTTTGAGCCTCCTGAGTAAGTGGAAAGCCCAACCTATCTAGGTACTCAATATACCCAATCATCTTAAGAACATGTGGACCGACTGGATCACGTTCTCCCTGCTTGCAATGATACAATGCTTTGCTTGTATCATACCTCTCCTGCCGAGCATGCCCCTCGAACAACTTCTTAAGATGTTCAATCATGTCATAAGCATCCATCAACTCATGTTGCTTCTGAAGCTCAGGGTTCATGGTTGCTAACATAAGGCATCCCACGTCCAGAGCATCATCCTGATGCTTCTCGTAAGCATTCAGCTCTGTACGTGGTGCAGTGGTAGCTGGTGCAGCAGGAATTGGTCCATCCAGGACATAGAGCTTTCGCTCCTGCTTGAGGACAATCCTCAAATTCCTATGCCAGTCTAGGAAATTAATCCCATTCAATTTTTCCTTCTCAAGGACTGATCGCAATGAAAGGCTACTATTGTTGTTGTTTGCCATTAATATCTACAATTCATAAATGCAAAATAAATAAGTAAATTTGCAGAAATTTTAATGTTATGTTTTTGATAATGGCACATTCAAAATATACCTCCCACTATTTTATTCAAATTAATAGCCCTCACCATTAATTCGGAATTATTTCTTTTAAATACTTCTAGTGAGCCAAGATCCATATTTCATTATGCCCTAAGTTAGCTTTGGCTAATCGCTCAAAACATAATTATTTAGGTAGACAACACTTTGTCAATTATATCATATATAACTCTTGGATAGTTTGTAGAACAACATTTGTTCAAGCTCAACTAATGAACTTATACAAACTCTATGCCTCTAGACCCACAATCCTATTGTGATAGCCTAGTTAAGTCGAGCCCAATTTTAACAGTTTGGATATCACAATTATCCTATCGCACCATGCCAAGATAAATGGGGTACTTTGCTTTGGCAAACCTACATCCATCGATCAAGGCCTTGATGAGTGTTAATCATTGGAAGGCATCTGTTTAAGACTTAATAATTTTATGAGGGATTTTATTAATTAAATTAGATCTCACCAACTATAACTTTCATGCACATTTATTCATTATATCATATATAAGCATAAATAAAGTGCAAAATTTAATTGTGACACAGTTATGGCCAAATCCTATGCCAATCTTTCCAAGCTAATGAAAAGATTGAAGGTCCGTGTAATGTGGTAATTGATCTTCAAACTTGGCAGCTTACTTGAAACTCTGTTTGCATGCTTCATTTTCTTCATCTCCATCTTCTATTGGTCATCTTTATAGATTACATAATAATGAAACCTATACTAAAATATTCTATGTTGTACATTACATTATAGAAAGAAACCTCGAGTTACATTCGAGGGGAGTAAGATGAGAAGAGAATATTACATCCAGATATAAGAGAAGGCACGACATGCAAGCCGTATTTCAAAACCAAAACCACTAACCTATGGGTCGTAAGGCCATAACTGTGCACCATGCATATCATCATAAGCACATAATAACATGATTTAAACAATTAAAATAATTAAATATATATATTTTAATTAATTTTTAAATCATTAAACCATATTTGGGGAACACGACAATCGTGCGCTACGGCGGGGGGTCAAGGGGGCACCCCCCCTTGCCGGGGTCCTAGGGGTCGGGAGGCCCCTAGCGGGGTCCAAGGGGCATGGCCCCTGGCAATTTTTTTTCTCTATCGGAGACTAAATATTAAGCCTGTCGGAGACTAATCATATTAGCTCGTCGGAGACTAAATATTAAGCCTATCGGAGACTAAAAATTATGCCTGTCGGAGACTAATCGTATTAGCTCGTCGGAGACTAAATATTAAGTCTGTCGGAGACTAAATATTATGCCTGTCGGAGATTAATCGTATTAGCTCGTCGGAGACTAATTATTAAGTCTGTCGGAGACTAAAAATTAAGCCTGTCGGAGACTAATCGTATTAGCTCGTCGGAGACTAATTATTAAGTCTGTCGGAGACTAAAAATGACGTCATCAGAGACTAACATTTAACCTATCGGAGATTAAATGTGACGTCATCAGAGACTAACATTTAGTCTGTCTGGGATTAAATGTGACGTCATCAGAGACTAACATTTAGCCTGTCGGAGATTAAATGTGACGTCATCAGAGACTAACATTTAGCCTGTCGGGGATTAATCGTGACGTCATCAGAGACTAATATTTAGCCTATCGGAGATTAAACGTGATGTCATCGGGGATTAATCTCTCATCAGGGATTAATGATTCCTTCATCAGAGATTAAGGATTCTTTCATCAGAGACTAAGGATTCCTTCATCAGAGATTAAGGATTCCTTCATCAGAGACTAAGGATTCCTTCATCAGAGACTAAGGATTCCTTCATCAGAGATTAAGGATTCCTTCATCAGAGACTACGAATTTTAACATACGAAATTCTGAAACAATTCCAGAATTCGAAACATATCTTATATGTCCAGAATCGTATAACCCTTCATCATCCCTGCATCCCATCTCCCGACTTACATATCAAATATGCAGAATACCCCATAAGCATGTATCATCGATAATCAGAATACGTAATTCCAGAATATCCATACATGCAGAATATCATATATATTCAACTTAAAATCGGTAAACTTGTATTAACTGCATATATCAGGTATATCGAATACAATTAAACACATAAATCCATATTAACGTTTCGCATATAGCTCTGATACCACTGTTGGGTTTCGTACCAGCAAACGCAGCGGAAAAATACGGTTTAAAATAAAACAAAAAACGAAACCCAAACCCGAGGATCTATGCGAAACAGTTTAATACAGATAGTTCAAGATTTTACCGATTAAAAGTGCGAATCTGAAACTTTGGTGAAGGTGTTGATCGTCTCCAAATCTTTAACGCAACCCAACTAGACAGCGTCTCTACGGTATCCACACGAACACCCGCGAATCGTCTTACGATTCGAGCAAAGAGGATAACAGTACTAGCTGTAAATAATCTGTATCTCTTTTATCTCTCTTAACCTTAGTCTCTCTCTTATGAGCGGCTACGTCAAAACGTTGGTTATTCCAGAGAAAAATTCTATATATCTTTATATCTCTCAGAGAATAGCTGATATATCATATATATATAGCCTTCTATAGAGTAGATTCCAAAACCTAATCTAATTAGGAGATTAGAATCCGAATCCTATATTCATTATATATTTAATCAAGTCTCACTTAATTAATATATGTACAAATAAATATATATTCGTATTTCCTTCCAAATGACTCTTCTTCATACAGATTACATATATATATATATATATGTATATATATATATATAATTTAAAGTCATGATTTAATTAAATCAATCTTATTGATATATTAAAATCATTGACATTTAAATTATATCTCCTTGACGAATGTTCTTTGTGTGTGACCCTGTAGGTTATTATTACGTTGGCAATAATTTTAAATCATATTATAAAATTATAA
>CM025786.1:21020461-21030711 GCA_014636745.2 Centella asiatica
AAAAATCATATTATAAAATAATTTTGCAATTTTCGGGTTCTCACATCTGGTCAAATTATTATTAAAAATAAGGGTTTGTCTTCAAATAAATGTCTGTCTGAGTATGTCTTGCCAATTTCCTTTATTAGAACATTACTTGAGCTGTAGAGTTGATAATGTGATATGTGTAGGCTAGCACTTCTTCTCTCTTTCAATGGAAATAAATATCACCCCCTCAATTACATAATTAGAGTATATTTCCTTTTTAATTTTTTAATATAGTACTATTTTAAAATTCAACAACTTTATGAATTTGTGAGAGTATAAAAATATAAAAGTTTATATTCAAGAGTAATTCATGTATTTTTTGTATTTTTACATCAAAAAGTTATTACAAATATAAATTGTCACTTTAAGTTTGAAGTATTAACTAAATTTCTTAAATTTTAATCAATGGTGGAGCGTCTTTCGGACTCCAAGATTATATATATATATATATATATATATATATATATATATATATATATATATATATATATATATATCACCCTTTCCAAAAAAAAAATCCAATGCTTGCTCCAAATTATTTTTTTATGTACTGATGCCGGAAACTATAAGCAAAGAGACATGTGGACTATAGAGGGTTTAGGCTTAGCCCTAAGGGAGCGAGCAAACTAGCCACCAATGGGAACCCACAATCCAATGGACTAGAGTGCATACTCACCACGCTAAGGAGTCCACCACTAGAGTTAAAATAAGAAATACTAAATCTTCTAAAAACTCAAATCTCAATATATTAGGAATTAACAAAACTGTCTATATCCCACATAGAAACTAGAAAATAATAAAATTTGTATAGATCTAACAATTTTTTATTTTTTTTTTATCAGCAAAAAAATAATGAATAATCTGTAGCAAAATAAACGTAACTTCTTCTACAAAATCCAAAAATGCAAACTATTTGATGCTTTAGAAACTAGATTTCTGCAGCTTTCCATCCATATATGGTGTGCATCAAAAAAATTTGGCTGTCACAAACTTTTCCAGTTTCTACCATTTTTTATTTCGGCTTGTTGTTTACATAGACTATTATTTTTAGGTTGTCTATGTTTTCCTATTCTTCTTCCATATAAAAAAATAGATTATAATTTCCCACTCTCAGAAAGTATACAACGTTAATTTCTCGGAATGTAAATTGAACACATTTCCTTTTGCTGCTGAAAATAATAATATTCCTGCTTCTGCGACTTAAGTTTAATTCAGAATTTTTGAAATCCACTAGCCCAAGCCAACCTGCTTCAAGGCCTGTGGTGTCTATGAGCGCATCTTCCTCCCATGTCCCTCGATCTGCCCTTTGAATCTGTATCCCCACGTATTTTACATAGCAAATCGAAGTTTTTTCTCGTAAAATTTGTTATTAATCTTCGATTAAAGATAAGATTAAAAAATAATAAGTTCCTTTTAATCTGAATTCAAGTCCAACTTCGCACATCATCATCTGCTGGAGCGCGCGAAAAACAGCTCTATATATGTACGTACACTGCCTTAATTATAATTTTCTGGTGAACCAAAATCTTTCCTTAAAGCCAATAAAAATCACGCTGGTATGTATTCAGCAGCAGTAGAGGAACTTTTCTGCACTGCATCAAAATGGTACTTGGAATATTGTTCCCAAATTATCTACAGATTGTATTGCACTTGGGGCTCTAGTGAAGGAGTATAAAACACTTGAGTTGAATTGTTTATTATAGGCAGTATAAAAGTACAATATGTAGATAAATACAATTTATCGAAAATGAAATTATTTTTTTTTCATAATTCGAAAAAAATCACGTCAAAACATACAGTTATAACTTCGTTAATCCTAATCTGAATACAATCTCAAATTGAACAATTTAGAATCTAATCTTGTATCTAATTTAAAATAGTTTGAAATCTACTTTGAGATTTTGTAATTAACTCTTTATCATTTGAGTTTGTTATAATAATTCAAATTCCAATCCTTCTAATCAACTACTAAACTTATATATTCATATACACACAAAAATGTAGGATTTTCTTGCAAAGAGATTTAATTCATTGATACTATATCTTAATATATACAGATTATACCCTTTATTTAATTGGGAGGATGAGGTTTACAAAATTCAATTTCGTAACAAAAACATATATTCAATTTCATGAGTGACCGGCCACATGATTTAGTTCAGATTTTCATGTTGGCCATCTAAAATCTACACTCATGAATTGGTAACATAGAATTTATTTTAGTGTTATTATACTTATGGTCATCAACTTTAATTGTTCTTTTCTTTCGTTTTTCCAAATACATTCTTATCTAAAATTTTAATGGATATTATTCTTGTCGAACTAGTTCCACTTGTCTTATTCTTATAATGATCTTGTTCCACTTATATTTACTTTTTCTCATCTTATCCTTTTAACAGATGCATCCCTATAGCAATCGAGCAACTTCGTTAACGTGGTTGTTAACATAATCGGTAGGTTAAAAATCTTAAAATTGAAAGCAAAAACTAAAAAACAGTTAATGGTAAGCAGTTATTTGCTTTCTTCCTTTTATACAAGTGTCTCTTATTAAAGAATGGATGTAGTAGGCAGACAGATACCAACTTGAATTATATTTTCAGCATACTATTCCAGTTGGTACCTAAAATGCATATTATTAAGAAAAATATTTGCAATTATATAATCATTAATTAAAAGGTGAACAATTTTTCATATAAGGAGAAGAGTTTGTTCTCAACTTTAAAAAGCACTTATCCGAAGTTTCTACACTAGAATCTTTTTCTTTTTTAGTGAAACTTAGAATCTTTGATTATGGAAAGGAACATATAGACCGAACTTGATGCGTTACAGCCTGAATAATGTGGAATATCTTTTTTCCACCTTTTTCTTGTTCGTATATATCAAGATCAAAACAAGATTATAGAGAGATTTTTATTCGTATAGTGAATAAAAAGAATGAAAAACAGTACTCCCTTCATTTCATTAAAAAAGTTACATTTTTGGCTTTACTCAATGGGCTCCATCAATTTTTTTTTTTTGTAGTTATGCACTATTATGAGTTTGTTTGTGTGCAACAATTAATTCATTTGTTTTTTACCAATATTAATATCACATATTTAATTGAAGATTACGTGTTTAAATATTTTTTCATGAAATTTATTATAAATAGTCAGATAAGATAAAATAAGAAGATTGTAATAAAAAAATTTGGAATATATATATATATATATATATATGCACGAATGTAACTTTTATTTGTAAAATAGAAGGAATAATTTTTTTTTTGGGACTGTGATTAAGTACTTCCTCCATTCCAAATTTGGTGATCAAGGTGCGTTTTTATTTTGTTTCTAAATATTGGATAAAATGAATTATAAAATGACAGAAATTTTCAGCAATAAACATTGACTATCAATACAAACAATATATTATGTCTAAGTTCTGAAAACTGAAATTTATTATTCGATACTTGTTAAGTATACAGAATAGCATTTACATAATTTTTATAAGCCATTGTTTCTATTATTTTTAAATCCTAATCAACTTTTACAAATGTTGTAGAAAGGGGTCTGTTAGTGCCATATAAGCACAAGTGTTTGTAGAAGAGGGGTGAATACAAACTCCTGAAACTTTTCACTCTTTTAAACTTAAAAATATTTACTGGAAAACAGTTGTAACAAAAAGAAAAACTAAAGAAATGAACACACAGATTCAAGTTAAAATAGTTATATTAAAACTTGGGGTTTTTCTGGAAATCTGTATAATCACAAATGTGATTTACAGCTACAAATTCTGCAAATAAAATTCACAGCTTCTCACACTCACTAGCTACAAAAATTTTTCTCTGAAAAATAAATCTCTCAAGAAATATATTATAGAGCTTCTTAGTGTTGTGTGCTTCTTTGTTTGTTTGATCTGTTGGATAGATTTAAAACTCACTTTTTTTTTTTTTTGTAATGAGAACTCCTTTGCTTATATGTTGATCAGTTAATGAAATCACGTGCTAGAGACGTGTTGCTTTTCTCAACTTAGCCACAAGTATGTCACATCCTAGCCCTATGTGTCAGACTGTTGCATGCTTTGTTGCTTCTTTTTCTTTCCCTGATCTGTGAGCATTTAATGCAAGAGAGTTCTCATTGGATCAAAAACAAACTTCAAGAAATATCTTTCCAGTTGATATTTCTTGCTTTTGTAACACGTTACGTTGATTTCCGTGTAAGAACTGATGACGGATGCATGCTGTCATAACGATCCACTGACTATCAACCCTGATGGACTTTGATCAGTGCTTCTAGATCCCCTGATGCTTATTGACTGGATCAGGGCTTCAACCTTCACTTGAGTTTCACTCAGTGCTTCTTGATCCTGATGGTTATGACTGACGGCATACACTGATGGCTTCCACCGCTGTCATGTTGGTCATTTCCCCTGACGGGTTACCCTAATGGGTTTGCCTGACACTGACATGTCCTGAAGTGTTTCCCTGACGGATTGGTCTGCCCTTGTCATACCCTGACAGGTTCCCCTGATGGGTTCCCCTGATGGGTTCCCCTGATGGGTTCCCCCTGATGGGTTTCACCTGATGGGTTCTCCCTGATGGGTTCCAATCAATGCAACTTTGTATAGAATTTCTGATGTGCGGAATACTTTGACTGTTTACTAGTAGCATCAGACATTCTTCTTCATTTTGTCAAGTCCTTTGAATGTTTCTGTTTTCTAACTTGCCTCGTGAAGTTATTAACCATCCATTAATGAATAAGTTTATCATCAGCGGATACAAAACTTGTGCTGATCTTAAGGTTTATAAAATACCTGAAGTATTTACAGTTTGCACAATTTATTACATAATCATCATCATCATCATTTATCTCTAACAATCTCCCCCTATTTATGTTTATCAATTTGATAACCATAAATCCCTATTTATGTTTATCAATCTTGGCTGAGGTTTCCTGGAGGTCCTGGGCCTGACACTCTTCTTTTTCTATGCTTCTTCCTCCTGTTCCTTTGTCATTTCCCTATCTTCTTCTTTTTGAAGTTGTTGTGCAAAGATTGCATCAGCTTCTACTAACTTTTTATCTTGAGGGTAGACCAGCTCCATTTTCCCATCTATTACAACTTCAACGGGTGTTGGAAAATGGGTTGTCTTCACGGTATCTCCAAGTAGCTTAGGCCCTGATTGAATGTTGGATTTCTTCTTGGGTTCTTCAATCATGATACCCTTGCCTTTATCCTTGGATTTTGGAGCAGGAACAAGAGCAGTCACATCCCCTGATTGTTGATTTGTATTCTCAGCATCATCCCCTGACGACTGCTTGGTTGATTTCTCCCCTTTTTTGACAGCATCATCAGTGGGAGTTGAGAGTCGGGATGTGACTTGAAGTACTTGTTGCAGAGTGCCAGCCATGGAATGTTGCAGAGTTTTCATGCTGGTCAGTTGGTAAGTGAGATCAGCTAGCTTCTTGTCAACAGTGTTAGTGTGTTTCTTCATTCTGTGGAGAGTCTGGCTGGTGACTAGGGAGTCGACAACTTGTTGTACACTTTGTATCTTTGAAGAAAAATGTGTATACAATTTTTGATTTTCTATATCTATTGACTGACCAATCATGATCTGTGACTTTAACACTTTGATCAAGATTGGATTAGTAGTTCTAGCTAATTCTTGCTTTAGTAACTGTACAGTGTCAGACATCTGGTTCTGTCGAAAGTATAAATCAACTCCGATGAACTGGGAAAAATCATCTTGTGGAGCATCATCTTCATCACTTTCAGAGGTAGAAGTAATATTTATAGTATCTGTTGTTGGGTTTCGTAGAATAAAACGCAACGGAAAAAAACGATTTAAAATAAAACAAAACGAAACCCAAACCCGAGGATCTATGCGAAACAATTTAATACAAATAGTTTAAGATTTTACCAATTAATTGTGCGAATCTGAAGCTTTGGTGAAGGTGTTGATCGTCTCTAAATCTTTAATGCAATCCAACTGAACTACGTCTCTACTGTATCCACACGAACACCCACGAACCGTCTCACGATTCAAACGAGAAGAGTTATAGTACTAGCTGTACGATCTGTATCTCTCTTTTCTCTCTATATCTCTGAACTCTAGTTTCTCTCTTATGAGCAACTAAGGTTCTTAGAATACGTGAAAACGTTGGTTTGAGAGAATAGCTGATATATCATATATATAGTCTTTCATAGAGTAAATCCAAAACCTAATCTAATTAGGAGACTTGAAATCCGAATTTTATATTTATTAGATATATAAGAGTGGCTACAGCATCAGAGATGCTTTCGCCATCATGAATGATTGGTTGATTATCAGAATCTAACTTAATGGCATGAAGAATATCATGTTTGTCATGCTCTTGAAGGTGCTCATCCCACCATCCTTTGAGCTGGCCAGTAAAACCGGCAATGATAATATGAGCAGCAAGCTGGTCAGAGGCATTGTGGGTTGTCCTATAGGCTGTGGCAACCATAGACATTTGTTGGAGCTTTTTAAGGATATTGTATTCAGAATCCCCATCTATGTTCCATTCATAGATGTTGTTGCCATTATAGCAATTCTGAAGGATATTTGGTTGTTCTTCAAGTGCCACATCAGGGTGAGTAGCTCTTGGGTAGTACAACTTTTGGGAAGTCTTCCAATTTTGCCGATTGTTGAATCTTAGGGGAGCTATTCCTAAGTCAGAAGGGACTTCAGGTCGTTCTTGGTGGCTGTTTTGTGATTCGGTGTCAGAATCCGTTTCTTTAAGAACTGCAACTGAGTTCTTAGTAGAGTGATGGGGGGGAGTACAAGGTGACTCCGGGATAGTGACGGGAATGGTAGCCTGTATCTCGGCTATTTTGTTTTGGAGCTCCGTAATCTGATGACTAGTGGTGCTTTTCTTCGAAAGTTCCCTTTTATACTTCTGGGGAATTTCGTGGGGTTTAAATAACGGAATATTGGAAGATTGAGTGGGCTTCGAGAGACCTGGATTTTGTACCGGAGAAGAAAGCTGAGGGGATTTAGTTGCCAGATATTCTCCAATAACTTGTAAATATTTATTTGTATAATTATTTTGTTCATAAATATTTTGTATGTCTTTGGCAATAAGAACATCGCCGTCTTTTCTTTTGAAAGGTGTGGCATTTATTGTATTTATGGGATCAACATGCACTTTAATCCCTCTTGCTGGTGGAAATTCAGAAGTGATATTCTCACCTTGAATTGTCTGCCAGAGTCTAGAGACATTTAAGGTTTTGGAAAAAGGATAATCAATTTTTTTGAAATCAGCATAAGCTTCAAACCATTCAAAAAATTCAATTTGTTCTTTTGCAAAATTTAAAAATTCATAATAGTGTTCTTGGATCTCTTGTCTAGCAGATCCTTGAAAAGTTTGAAGAAACCAATTTTTTCTAGAAACATTATGAGGAGAGTCAAACTGGGCTCTCAGCTTTTCTTTGTCAATTTGAAAATCAGTTTGTAAAACATTTAATTCTGATTGTATTGAAGAATAAGTTGGCGATATGGTACCATCAGCCTCTACTTCTTGATGGGTAGTTTCCGTTGGCGCCGATTTAACAGTGTAATGGGCTTGAGGAATCCTGGGTTCAAGGTTTAAGTCTTGAAGTTGTGTGATAACGGTGGAGACCGAATGCCGAGAAGGCTGGTGGTCTGCCAAGATTTCAGTCGGAAGGCTGTCTATCCTTTGACTGATGGACCTATTGCTGTTGGACCTTTGGAAAGAGATTGAGACAGCGCCACTAGAAAACTGTTGTATCCTAGAGACAGTCGTATTCTCAGGTTTCTTAGCAGGGGCGGCGTCTTTGAGAAGCCAATTTTGGGGTAAACTAACCCTATTCCACGAAATGGGTTTTGGGATAGATAAATGGGATTTTTGCAGGTCAGTCTGGAAGAGAACAGTTTCTCCTTTGTGAAGAGTTCTCATGGCTCCTGTGTTGAAGGCAGAATTCATGGCTTTATACTGAATTCTGTAGATAATAGCTACTGGTTGGGTTCCAGCTTTAGTCTTAAAGTTATTGGTCTTAACATTAAGGGTTAAGGAGTCAAGGATATTTCTGTCTCTAAGGGAGACAGTGAAGTTTGGGAAACAATCAAAGTAGATTGGTCCACTGCAAAGACTGGTTTCGACCATTCCTAAGAGGGAGTCATCGAACTCAAGCCATCTTTTGTCTCTAAGGCAAAGAAGGATAGACGTGTCTAAACCTTCACGGGATAGAGGTTTGGCAGCAACTTGGACAAGGCCAAGATGCAGATAATTGTACTTGTGTTGTAATTTTTCTATGGATTTGGGGGAGATCAATCGGATATCCTCATGATCTGAATCTAAGGAGATGGTATGCTCTACGGTTTTTATGACATAGTCACTAGTAAGGCTCCATCTACTTTTGGCATAGACATCACTGGTAGGATGCTTAGGGATCTTCCAGTTGTCTATGGATTGTTGGAGATCCGAGAGGTGGATCTCTTCTTTGATTTTGGAAGAAGAAGGGTTAGGAGAAGAGGAAGAGGACGAGGAGAAAGATCGGAAGAGGCTCATGGAGACGGCTAAAAAGAAACAGAAATATGTAAAAAGGTTAATGAGACAACTTCCGAGCGTCCTGATATCAAGAGACCATCATTGGGTTCCATAAGGTTCATATTCAGAAAATATCTTTAGAAGGATAGATAGATCCGAATCATGGTCTGTTACTTAATAACACATAGATAATATATAAAGGATAAGTCTGCTGATTCAAAGTAGATCTGAAATTTTATAACCCAAAGCTTTGTTAAAAGCGTCTGCAGAACTGTGTGCGTCTTCCCTCGACATTTCACAGAATTACCATACAGCGTAGATCTAAAAGATCACAGTGTCATAATATTTCCGATCTACAAGAATACCAAACAGATCTACCCGAAATATATTAAGGAGTGTTATGAAACAACAGATCTGAATCAGATCTAAACCATACTTAAGCAGACATTAAAAGAATACTTCACCTTACTTCCCCCTCTGGCTCTGATACCAGAAGGACACGTTGATCAATTTCTTGACGGGCCTTAATCTGCCGAATGTCTTCTTTGAGGATGGCAATCTCTGTTTGGAGATCTTGGATGGTGATAATTTTTGGTTTCGTAGGGAACCGATCAAGAATGTCTTTAAAATTGTAAGTATTGTTGAGTCTTGGGTCTTTGTGAAAAGTCTTCTCAAAAGAGGAAGGTTTCTCCAATGTTTTTTTGAATTGGTTAAGGTAAGATTGCTTTTGGTCAGGATCAGAGAGTTGTCCTATTAATTCAAGAAGAAGGTCTTGTTCTTTGGTAAGGACATTAATGGTACCTTGATCTTCTTGGTCAGAGGATTGATCGGAAGAAGATGAGTATAATCCATCATCGCGGAGATGGTTAAGACATTCATCGTCAGCCTCAGAAGAATTCTCACTGTCTTCGATCAGCAGATTTTGGATTTGGTCAAGAAGAGAATCATCGATTCCTGAAAGGGTTCTAAGTCTTTTGGAAAAGCGACAATACTTCGCTATGTGACCAGGTTTGTGGCATTTGAAACAAAGGTTATTGTTGGGAGCGGGCAAGGTTGGTTTAGTTAGATTGCTATCACGCAATCTAGCCTGATTGTTACTACGTTTGGGATAAGATCTATTTTTAGTTTGGAATTTTCTAAAAGATTTGTAGGGGGTCTTGTGCGGCTCATTCTGCATAAGCCTATTCTTGGGCCTTTTGTGGGTTTTGGTGTTACAGGAGGGTAATCCAAATTGTTCACAGAAACTTCCCAAGTCTCTGCTTCTTTGGGCTCGATCTCTGGCTAAGTGCCTCATCATTTTATCTTGACGACAAATTTTGAGGGCGACCTGCTGGATTTGGCTAGATAATTGACCATAAGTGACGTCTTGCCAAGGAATGACATCATTATATTGTTCTTTGAGGTCTTCGCGAACAAGGTCTCGTAAAGATTTTGGTAGTCCGTCTAAGAATTTTTCTTTCCAATACTGGAGATTGCCGTCGGCTCTCGAGTAGATCCTGGTCATGAAGGTATCCTTGTACCAACGATAATCTGTTAGGGTTTTGCACTTAAGGTTATTAAGGATTTCTGTGGATTTTTCTCGGAAGATACCTGGATTTCCGACAAAGGTTTTGGCAATGGTATAGATAAGAGTGGCTACAGCATCAGAGATGCTTTCGCCATCATGAACGATTGGTTGATTATCAGAATCTAACTTAATGGCATGAAGAATATCAT
>CM025786.1:21030811-21045847 GCA_014636745.2 Centella asiatica
CGGTTCATGACATGGTAAGACGCAGCACTGTCAAGGCCACTGGTGGGCTCGTCGAGAAACAGAAGCTTAGGGCGTGTCAAGATCTCAATGCAAATGCTAACTCTTCTCTTTTGGCCACCACTTAGGCCTTTGACACTCCACCCTCCAATTCTGGTGTTCATGGCATCTTGTAAGCCCATGTCTCGTATCGTCGTCTCCGCTCTCTCTCTCTTCTCTGATCTTGACATGGAATCAGGAAGTTGGAGCTGAGCTGAGTAGTACACTGCTTCTCGCACTGTCAGTGTTGTCATCAGTGTATCATCTTGAGTCACATAGGCCTAAAAATTTCATCACGTGCATTTTTGGAATGTTATCAAATATATATTAGTGGAAATTTATGTATTCTAGCATTGGGCAAGATATTTTGTGTATTCTTACTGAAGTACCAAAAGCAAGTGCTTGTTTTCTCCCATTGATGAGGATGTCTCCGGCTTGTGTTGTGTTTGAAGCTAATCTTCCTGCAATAGGTAGTTGATCATGACTTGTCAGGGTAACATTATATATATATATATATATATATATATAATTATATGACCCAATATATCACCGTATTTTCATTCAGTAATAAGTTTTTATTTTTGAAATTTGTTATAAATGTTCAATTAATTATAAGATTAGAAGATATTAATAACAAATTTTAGAAAATACATTATTATAATAAAAAATTTATGTAAATATTTTTTTTAATAAATCTCATTTTCAAATATTGCTCTTTTTTTTTTTAAAGGAGAGAGTATATATATATTGTGAGACTAAAATATGTACGATAGATATGTGCTACTCAATAATTGTCTTATTTCGAATTTATGTATGTATTACTAAATATATCAATTGTGACACGGTTATAAAAGTGACGCCTCCAAAATCTGTAGCCACCAAAAGTAACTTTGCTCATATCTGAGTGTCGTACTGATGCGAACAACTTTAGTTATTTAATTTTAGTTTTCCACATATTTCCTTAATTAATGATGAAAAACATGAGTATTCTCAAAATTCTAAATCATTATATCCCTAGTCCAAGGGTTGGATGAGAAAAGAACTGGAAAGCGGATTTAAAACTGAAGAGAAGAGAATAAAAAACGTTTTCCATCACAATTTTTTTGTAACATAAGCATGAATTATTCTATTATCCTACTATATCCTTTGTCCAAGGAGTTGGTGAACCAAGTCAAACATCTGAAAAGAGGTTTTCAAAATTGAAGATAAGAGACTGAAAAACGTTTTCCATCACATTTTCTTAACATTAGTATGAGTGATATTTAATCAGTATCAACAAATGCTCCAATTCTTTTATTTTTTTTGTAAGAATAATTGATTTATTTTATCCATTTTATATGTTATTATTCTTTCTCTTTTCAACTTTTTTTAATTATATTGTTTAAGTTAAAAAGTGAAATTTTTTTTGTTGAAGAACTTAAGAATATTCTAAATTAAATTTTAGAAATTAAATTGTTACAATTATGGGCTGTATTTTACTCGAAGAAGCATTCCGAATAACAAAGTTTATACAAAACTCAATGAAACGTACAATTAATTGACCTCTTATTTTTATATAATATAGACACAGTTAAACAAATGTATAGTATAGGGCCAACGGAACGTACAACTAGTTTGGTCTTATATTATTAATATAGTAATATAAGTATAGATTGCACCAAAAAAAATATGTATCTAAGATATACTTTTTGAACCATATAATTTTGTTTAAACGTCATTTCACTAATAATTTTAACTAAGTTTGTGTGTGTCTTAGACTCATAATCACTGTTTCCATATTATAGCCAATACGTGTTAAATCTTTTTTAAATTGCTACGGTGAAAGAATTATAGGATTCTCATGTATGAATCGACTATGTTGCTTTTAAACAATATTTTAATTAGATGTCCTTCTTATAGAATTGTTTTATGTTTCATTATCTTAATTAGAAAGTTGTCAAATAACTTCAAGCAAGTCTTTATACAAGTTTAAGAAGGAGGTCATATGGAGTCCAGTTTAGAAGAGCTCACATAATTTTCAATACATGGGAATATATGAGAAAATTAAGACAAATATGTAAAGAATGAGGCAAAATTTATAATGAGATCTCTAATAAAATACTGTAAAAGTATATAAACTAATATTGTGTTTGATTGTTTGAAATAAAACAAATTACTCTCTCACCATATTTGACTTTAAACAAATGCGAGGAAAAATGAGATTTTAATTAAATTATTTATTTTGTCCTTTAAAATAAGTGAAAGAGAATAAATAAATTTGAATGAGGAAGTAAATAATTAAAAGTAAGATGACGTGACATAAAAAAATTTTGGGAAGAAAAACTACTCAAATCCAGAATGATTTGAAAATACAAGACAAACAAACAGAACCTAACAACAAAGCCAAACAATAAGCAAAAAGCTAAACAACGGATGGCGGCTACAATTTCGTTATCTGCCTCCTACATAATTGAGTAAATGTATCAACTAAATTTTTTAAATTCATTTTACACAATCCATCGGTTTTTAATACGAGCTACTTCATTTTCTCTTGTTCTCCCTATCAGCTCAGCTAAATTTTTCTTCCTATCTTTCGTTGCATCCTTTTGAAGTAAGTAAACACAACAAAAGTTCTTTCAATAACTGCTTCGCTTCATCATTTTTTGCAGAAAGTGTATAACATGTGAGTAGCAATACATCATTGGGCAAGACAATTATGTCAAGACACAAATACACCATGAAACATGATTTGAGATTGTGGACTAGATCAGAGAAAGAGACCGAGCATCCGCTCGAACTTTAGGTCGGAGATTAAAATATCTATTGATTAAAAAAACAACGATAGAAAGATAAACAAAATGAATCACCATTTATGATTATAAAAGAATCACGTGCACACTAAAGCACCCATAAAAATAAATAAAGCGGTAATGTAACAATTGTAGTACCTGCCAAAGTATCAAGAAGAGTAGACTTGCCACAGCCGGAAGGGCCCATAATAGCCAAGCACTCGCCGGGCTGCACGTACCCCGTCAGACCGAGCAAGATAGGCCGGCGGCCGCTTTTCTTAGCGGGCACCGTCACCCACAAGTCCTTCCACGTTATATAAACCCGAGTGTGCTCTCCCTTGAGTACTACTTCTCCACCTTCCATTTTAGCAGATCTTGATCTTTCTGCAGCTTCCTCCATTTTTATGGACCTTGATCTTCTGCCGGAGCCATAGAGTCTAAGCGACGGCGTATCGAGACAACTGATGTGTGGAGGAGAGGGTGGAGGAGTAATTTTACCACTTGATGGATAGTTATTGATAGGAACATTGTCTCCTTCTTCAAGAGTAGTTGATAAGTTTTCTTGATCATCAGTTTCTTCTTCAACTGGTGACTGAATTTGAGGAGAATGGTCATCTGATCTTTCTCTACTCATAAATTTCATTAGAAGATTTCTTGTTGGGCTTGTGATAGGGGCCCATTTAGATAATTTCTCAAGAGGATCCATGGCTTACAAGAATACTATATTAATAACCTCTAATTTAGCTATGCTAAATGAAGAAGAAGAAGAAAAGAAAGATATATAGAGAAACATATGGAGGGGTAGACAACTATGTGATATTTTATTATCATGACCAGATGAGTTTACATACGGGAAAATTAAAATTATATGTAGATTTAGTCATTGTACGTACTATATCCAAAATTTCATTTTACTTAGTAAACCAACACTTTTTATAATTGAGTTACCAAATTAAACGTTTGTTTTCAATTGAGTTAATTAGCTATATACGAGATAATATAGTAGACTTAACTGAAAATAAGATAATAGTTTAGTGACTGAAAATGATGTGATAATATAATGACCAAAAAACTCAATTTCTGTTATCGATATAGACCGAAATAACGGAAAAAGATTTGATTGAGAACGAGAATTTAGTTTGATATCTTAATTGAAAAAGAAATTGTGTTGAGTAACCAAATTGACAACGCGAGATTGTCACGAGTATAGGCGCACACCATAACTAATTAAATACTCCCTCGCTTCCATAAAAAAATGAACATTTAAATTTTTGACAACTATTAATTTTGTATATTTGATTAATAATTAAATGTACAAATAATAATTTTTTTCATGAAATTTGTTATGAATGTTTAAGTTATGATGAGATCTATAAGTTTGTAATTGATAATTTTTAATTTATAACAAAAATAACAAAGAAAAATTTCAAATATAACTCTTTTTCAGAATAATTTTTTTTTCAAATATAACTTTTTTTAGAATAGAAGTAATAATTATTTTTCTCTTGTTGATATATTTATTGAGTAAATTTATTTTTCTTTTAGTCTCTCTCTCTCTCTCTCTCTCTCTCTATATATATATATATATATATTATACTCATACATTATTTGTTTTTTTTGTTTATTTAATAAAAAAAATTAAATCTAAAATCTCTCAAACTTAAAAATGGCGATTGTATAAATATCAATGCATCGTTGCTTTGTTCTATATATGTGATAAAGGGCGTACATTCTACACTATCCTCAGCTTTATGTTGGCAACTTGGCAAAGTACTTTTTTGAGATTTGTCTTTCACCGCCACTCGGCTAAGAGCGAGGGCCGAAGAGAAGACACGTACATATATGCCTGTTTGCTTATTTAAATAAATAAAAATAAATAACTTATTTTGTACAATTAGTACAAAAGATAGTGAATTTCAAGCTACGGCTTTGTTAATTTATTTAATTTTAGTAATTTCTACTCGATCAATCCCATCATGTGATGCATGCAAAAACACGCGCGTAATTCTATATTAAATATTCATTTGCTTAAAAATAAAAGATACATATACGTTTATAAGTTATGTTACATTAAGTTTTAAATTTTGAATAACTAATTAGAACTTCCCGCGTATATAGTATGTGGTAACTAATTGTGATGGATAGTTTTTGTTATATAATTGTATCACGTAAAATAAAATAAATTCGCATTAATTAAAAGTTTAATTTATTATCGTTTGATTCTAAAAACTAAATCACACATGTTACTAAATATTAGAGTTACTTTTATTTAATTTACATTATAAATCTCTAATATTTGTATTCGATTTTATGGATGATTATTATTAGTATTATTATCCATTTACATCTATTTATGCCCTTAACTAAAACTTAATAAAAAAATTTATAAAAAATTACTGGAGTATTGTATAGTTATAAGTGTAAACCTCAAGCAAACAAGAAAGAAACGAAGTCGGGAGTAGCAAGCAGTAGGCAAATATGATGGAGAAATAAATTCAGTCATTTTACAAGTTCTTAAAGCCTTGAGCCATAATTTGTGATTCCTGTTTATTTTAACTTAAATTTTAAAATTTTAAATTTTAATAATATAATCTATACTATTAAAATCTAAAATTAATAAAATTTGAACTCCGACAAATATTGCCATAGTGCATGCGCATGCGTTACTGATACATCGTCAAATTGCTTGTGTTTTGGTGGCCATTACTGCGGTCTTAGACTTTAACGGCAAACAAGTTATGATCCATTCCTTCGTAGTTCGGGTGAAAACTATATTATTTTTGTAAAAACATGTTCCCATATATTATTTGTCATAAATAAATAAATAATATAGAGAAAAGAGAAATAGGTTGTAGTCAGTTTTTTTTTTAAAGTTGCACGCAATTTTAATAAATTTTAGAATGCTTTTGAAAAATCCAACTTTATGAATAGATTATTTTTTAAAAATATACAGGTTTGTAAACATTGTAATTTTTTATGATCTTATAGTCGTTTTTATAACGACATAAATCATGAAAAAAAAAGTTATCGGTAGAAAGTTGTTCAAGTTGCATGAACGTAATAAAAATTTGTGAAATTTTGCATCCCTTATTTTTTGAATGTCATTTTCTTTTTTGTAGTTGGATTTAAAAAATATATATATTACAAAATATAAAAGAATTAACTACAACCCAAAAATTACAAAATAGGCTACGTCGTAATATCGGTTTTCCGCATGTGTGCGTAAAAGATATTAGGAATATGCTAGGTTTGGTGCGGGAAAAAAAGCATGTTCATGTTGTCAACTCACAATTCATATTTCATTTGTTATATATACAAATTCAAAGGTTTAATAATTTTTTGAGATGTCTAGCATTGTTATTATATTATTATTATGTGAATTAAGAAAAATCAGAGCCATTGATGCATTCTTATATTCATATTATGTATATCTATAATAATAGCGTGACACGTCACTAGAACAAATTAAAATGTGCATATTTTCAGTTTTTTATTCTTTTGCTTATAATTGGATTTACTTAAAAATTTTGAAGATACGAAGTAAAATTTTTATGCCCAACTTGTCTCTCTTTTTCTTCTATATTGAACATCGATGAAATAACATGATTTTGATTTCCTATGAACTTTTCTCGTGATCACAAACTTTATAATTATAATATAAAATCACAGGGAAATAGTTAAACCTTAAACAATATCATGTTAGTTAATTAGTATGTTGTTTTGACTAAAATTGTATATATTCTCTGTTTTTAAAAGGTGCTGAGGAGCATTCAAGAGTCAAGATAATAAAAAAAAAACTAGAATAACAAAAAAAAGTTTAGAAGACCGAGAGAATACATTACTAGAAAATGGTAACATTATTACGGACATAATCGTTACAAAAGAGGAGAGTCCACACATTTAAATTATTTTATGATAAAACCGTCCATCACAAACTGCATAAATTACCATCACAATTGTATAATTGTAGGTACGTCAAATCCGTCATAGAAAGTCCATTGCGACGAATCTATCCGCCACAAATCAATAGTAGCATTCTGTCCATTGCATGTACATTACGGAATTTTTCTGTGAATTTAATGAAAAATTAATTTCATAATATTTACAATTTATAATAACATTAAAAAATGCAATGCCTTTTTAAAAAACGTAAAAATGACAAAATATTAGTATTTTTCCCCGACAACTCGCTGATTCTTACTGAAAGTCAACAATGATTAGTTTCATCAATGATTAGTTTCAAAGAACTTTTTGTGACGGATTATGTCTACCACAAATTTTTTCTAGAAGTGTATAAGATCACAAAGAATTGTGTTTCCTCCGTTATAAACTTAAAAATATATTTCATTTTAATATTAAATTAAAATTTCTTGTTTTAATAATTTTAAAGTAGACTATCATAAAATATATAACGAATCCTCTGAAATATAAGTTTTTATACTTTTGTATTTTTATAAATTTATATCACAAATATAATTATAAGATTTAAACATTATACTATATTAAAAAAAATCACCTCTAATTTTAAAATTGAGAAATACAAAGTCCTCTTCGAAGTGTCTTTGAAACATTATTTTGGGAAGGGGCCTAAGTGCCTAACATATTATATACTCCCATTGTTCCAAAATTATAATTATATTTTTAAGAGTAATTTTTATGCATTCTAGCAATATTTTATTTTTATTTTATTAAAAATAAAAATTTAATCTTGAATTATAAAATTTTACATTTTTATTTAATGTAAAGTAAAACGTATCTCTGATTTAAACCGAAAAGAGTACAAGTTTTATATTATTAAAGCTTAATATGCTGACCTAGAATTTATCGACTAATATTTCACCATCTTTTATTTTTATATATAGAGAAAGATTTTTTCTCAATTAGAATTTTCATGCAGCTGGCTTAATTAAGCTTTTGCGATAAACATCTACGAAAGTCTGAAAATACATTTGTTAGTTTTTTTTTTTTCTTCTTTTTTTTTTTTTTCTGGCTAAGTTAAAACATTTGTTAGTTAACCGGCTGGAGAGTACTGGAGTATATGTCGGAGCATTCTTTAATTGTTCGGCTCTATACGGTTGAGACGATACGTACACTATTTAATTTATTCATCTAATATTTTCTTTATTCGACTTTTTAAATAATTTCAAGGAATTAGTCCTTAAATCCTCAATGTTTAGGACATGCTAAAGATGAAAACATAATTCATTAAAAGTTGAAATTAAATTGAAGGGAGATAAAGTTCTTCAAGATTTTGCAATTGGTAATACTTGTGCATATCTCTTTTCATTCTTTTCTTTTTTTCGCTAGAATAAGTGTATAGTTTACTTTTTATTTATATATTTTTTGAATTTTATTACAAAGAATTGCATATCACCAATCTGAATCAACAAACACGATATCAACAATACTCCATCCCATAAACTTCATACTGAAGAAAGAAAAAGGTTGCTGATGAGAACAAATTATGATAAAGTGATTTTAGTTGTACGCCTATACTCCATTTTCATTTGAACTGAATCTAATTGAATTAATTTTAAATGATAAATTAACATTAAAATATATCTAAATTTTAAGATCCCTGCAATACGTATTGTATACTAAAAAGTGATAATACGTGCAAATATTTTTTATTTCTAGAATTGGATTTTAAGTTCACATCACTAGCTAAACTCCTACTTAAGTTTTTAAATGCAATTTGTTATTAATTAACAAATTAAGTCCAAGAGATGAAACTATTTTATAATACGAATGGTTATAACTATGCAATATAATTTAGAGAATCACCATTTTAAAGGTCCACATCAAATATTTAGTTGGCTTTAATTTGGTGAAAATACTTGTTTAATTTCATTGATATTAAGTGGTGCATGAAAAGTTGAGCATTAAATAACAAGTTTATTAATATGAGTATGACCGATCTTTGCATAATTCAAGCGGAAGAAGACAAAACGGGGAAGAAGCACTACCTAAAAGTAGCAACAGGGGAAAATACTGAAATGATTGTTTTACCTTTTGTTTTGTTTCAATTTAATTCATTGACAATTTAATTATCTTAATAATTCTTATTTTTTTTATGAAAATTTTATTTTAATTCAAATTTAACATGAGGTGATTATAAAAGTTGACATATATTAACAAAGTGATCAAATAATACTTGCTTAAAACTTTTAAATAAAAAGGCATACACTAGTTTTATTTTAAAATTTCCTAACTATTTTACTGTCAAAATCTATATCATTCCTTATTTAACAAATTTATTATTTATTAACAATTTCATCAAATTCCTTCCAATATTATAATAGTGATTTTTACATTTATAAAAACTATACTTAATATATATAATGTCTATATATAATATACGTATCACAAGACTATATATATTATGTAATATATTTAATTAATATATATATATATATATATATATATATATATATATGACAAAAAGGATGTGCTCATGTGAGTATAGAATTGTTCATGAACATTATGGAGTATTTTTAGTTTTTACTTCGTTTTGAAAAATTTCAACCTATAGATTGACAAGATATTTAAAAATATATGTCATCAATACATGTATTATAAATACATGTATTTTTTGACAAGATATTTTTTTCAAAAGAATTTATGATGTCTAATACATGTATTATGATTGTACAAAAATAGTGTTTTTTCTATATAAATAATCTAAATATTGCATTCTAAAAAATGTTAAATACCACTAAAATTTTTGGAATACGTATAATGATATATCATAAATAATGGCTGTTATTTTAATTTTTTTAATAGTTATTGGTTAATTATGATAAATTACGTTGTGTTTGTAATCATTGATTTAATTAGATAAATTTAATTAATTATTAATTTCAACATGATAAATTTATTTGTAATTACAAATTACTCGGGTATGAGTATTTAAAATTTAGTTGACAGACTATCTACTTTCAATCGACCTAATCTGCAAAAAGTTCTCGTGACTGATTAAAAAATTTATTCATATAAATTTGTATTTGAATTTTTTATTAATATTAAATTATTAAAAATGAATAAAATATTTAATATATAAAAAGATTGTCTGAATTTATGTACAAAAATGTATTATGAATGGTAGGGAGTATGTAATAGGTAGATAGAGAGTGATCAGAAGCTGTTAACCACATAAGATGGTTATGGTGCATGTGTCACTGTGATTTTGACTTTGGCCTCATTAGGTATGTTTGCTTAGTCCACCGATGTTGAATATTTATATAATCACTTTTGCTGCAGCCTAATATATATATCACCTCTCCTAAAAAGGAAATCTCCTTCTCACCAAAAAGCTGTTTCACATCCATATATATCGTTGTCCATCTTATTGCTGTAATATTCCCAAATAATGGTCCCCGGCTCAATAATGCAATTTAGTTTATACACTGGCCAGATAAATAGATTTCATTTACAAAAAACAAAAATTATATATATACATATATAATCCATTGTTAATGCAACCAAACAGCCCTATTTACTGTGTTTAAACATATATTAAGAAAAATCTAGTTTGAATCGAAAAATACAATGACTATTAATATTGTTTTTAAAGTATACGTCAAGAGTATCTAGTTTAGAATACTCGAAATGTTGCCTCTAGCATGTTAAATAGAAAAATACATAACCTGAAATTTAATTTTTTGGCTCCGTATGACTTGGAAGGAATTTATTTATTTAATTGGGTTGACATCCGAATTCTAAATAAAAAGAGTCAAAACTACCTATTTATCTTTCTAGGAATAATATTATTATTAAACTAATTAAAAGAATATCTATTGCTATCATTTATATATAATTTGAACTTAACAAATAGCCTAAATCTACCTATTAATCTATATAATCTATAATCTATAATAATATATTAAAACACAAATGTTGATTCCCTGACTCAGTTTTGAATTGTTTGTGTCAATTGAGCACAGTTAAAAGAACCGTTTCAAACATAATTAAAATGAAATAAAATACAGTAAAAGGCGATACATTAGTAAAATTTTGCACAAAAGTATTTTAATTGAAACAAACAGAACATAGAGAGTATTAAGTAGCACTATACACATAGATCACAAATGTTTTTTTTAATTAAACAGGAGTCTATTATTTAAAAATTTATATATATTTATCAATTATCTTACAAGATTTTTTATTAATCCGTAAAATTTAAAATTTAAAATTCAGTATCCTCATCTTTAAAAAGTAGTCAATAACTAATAATACTAACAACTTGTGAACTTACTTTAGTTTTAGACATTATTTTTCTCATTGGATTCCTCAGTCTTCTGCCTTTTTAGATTTAATTTAATTGAAAAGGGTGTGCTTATGATCGAATAATTATTTTAGCGGTTATTACGATCTCAATAAAGTTTAATAATATCCTTTATTTAATTAATCACAATGGATAGTGAAGTTCTGTAGATTTCATACGACACAAATCATGTCTCCCCTTTTGAATAAATAATGAAGATATTTGCAGGTTAGACAAAATGTGCAACTGTAAACGTAGTATATTAAACATAATTTATTTAAACAATATAATGATTAAAACACGTGAAATATAATTTTAAAAAAATATAATACTGTTTAAAAAGCAACATGGTGGAACAAATCAAGCATTACAATTAGTTGGAAAAATGTCATGCATCACATTACGATCTTCGACCAAACTGACCATTACGAAATTTGAATATATTACTGCTCCGTTTCACAAAAAAAATGAATATTTACTCATATTATGATTATTAATTTTGTATATTTATTAAAAAATTAAATGTACAAATAATAAGTTTTTCTAATAAAATTTGTTATGAATCTTTAAATTATAACAAGATTTATAAATTTATAATTAAAACTTTTTTAATTTATAACAAAATAATAAATATAATTTTTTTTAAACAATTTTTTTTTAAATATTACTTTTTTTTTTTAAACAGAAGAAGTAGCAACTTATGTGCATAATACAGATTGCTGAATAGAAAATTACAAGAAGCTGACATTTATAAATGGAACATTTTTCTTCGAGTGCCAAAGATGACGTTATCTATGCCAATTAAATGGGAGAGAGAGGCTGAGTGAATGAATGATTATGGTGATGTCATGGATAATATTTGATATGAAGGGTAATGCTACTCATACATAAAATTTGTGCACTGGGTATATAATACTACATATGCAACAAAATTTTATTTTAAAAAAATGACTTAAATATATCAAAAAAATATATAATTATTATTTTATTATTTATAGTGCCCCTACTTCCTTCTTTAAAAAAATAATAAGTACAATTTTTATATTTAAAAAATATTAAGTAGACTCACTTCAAATATATAACGAAAATTTTATTTCTAAAAAGTTATCTCCTTAAAGTGTGTGCAAATTTTACTTTAATCATCCTTTTTGTGACGGAGGAAGTGTATGAATATATCTTTATCATTTATTGTTATCTTGGTATTAGAAAATAAGGTTATATTTGAATTGAGTGAATGAAATAAAAGGAATAATGAATTTGTTTCATATGTAATTATAATAAGAGATCACAACAAAATTTTATAATTTATATGAGAGATGGTGGTAGAATAAATCATTTCTCTTATTATAAGTTCATTTCATGAGTAAAAAAGATGAATAAACCATTCATTTTATTTTTTTCATTGTGATTCTTTCTCTCATTCATGTTCACACTACTTTTTATTACATTCCTTGTATTTTGACTTTTTTATTTATTTATTCTCCCTCTCATTTCATTCTTTCAATTCAAACGCAATCTAAGTGAATTTGTAATTTAATGTAAAATTTTTGATGAGTCGTGATGGAGAATATGAGATGGTTGTTTCCTTATCTACTTCACCATCTGTTTCATTTCTTTTAGGTTGTCACATAATCTTTTAAGATTTAATTTTTTAATTAAGAAAAACTTATTAATAAAACATTTATCAATTTAAAAAAGAATAGAACAGAGAACGAAGTAACAAATGTCATAATACCGACCACGAATTTTTCCATTATTCTTTACAAGAAATTACTTGTCTGAGTTATTTTTAAAAAAGTATTATCACAAAGTAAGAGCCGAAGAATTCGAAACTTATATTATCCAAATACTCATAATTAAATCTGCCTGGATTTTCCAAAATTGCGGAATGGAATTAAAAATTAATTTTTTTTGATAAAATGTCAACTTCAACAAATTTTTTATAGTCATCTACAGTTTAGGGAACATAATTAAATAATAATTTCTTAAATATGGGGAATCCCATATAGAGTTCTAAAAACTCAGTTAACTTATTCATTTCTTTTTCGTGCTTATATGTAGAGTTTACATTCTCTTTTTATTTCCACATATAGTATAGATATGAATAGATAAATATTTACTTGTATACTACCTAATCCCTTAACATTCAATAAAATAATAGAAAAAAAATACATTTACAATTTTAGCGAGCTGAAACATAAAAAAAACAATCACAATATTAGCGAGTTGAAACATAAGACTTTCACATTAAATATCTTTTAACAATTTTTTTATTTATAGACTTTATTACATAATAAATTAATATTTTCCGTCAATAAATCATGAATGATAGAACTGCTTTTCTGTGAAATTCATGTTCACGAATGAAACTTGAAACTTACAGTACGAATATTGACGTAGAACCATATTTGCAACTTTTGTTCTTGCTCGCCAAAATAGGAAGTCTACCAATTTCATGGGCACGCTCTTAATTTGTTGATCAGCAGGCCTTAAAAATTAAACTTCGAGGATGGGCCAGGAAACTTGGACATTGGACATATGAAATCTAGCATTGTAGTTTCCCCTTCAAAAAAAAATGAAAATAATAGTGTAAATGGTCGGCCGAAATCTAAAAATAAAAATATTATCCCTTTAGTGATATCATATTTACAATTCTAGCTTACTATTTTATTAACTATATATAAATATAAATATATATGCTACTATAAATATAAATACATATATTTCTCAATCCACCCGCCAACCACATAACTCATTCATCACTCCTGCCACCATCCACCCCTAAACCCACCCACTAACCTTATTTTTTTCAACAAAATTATTTATAACTTAAATTTCATCCCAAAGCACAAATGCAACCTCCCCCACCACACACTTCTATCCACTAATCTTACTTATTTTAGCAAAATTATTTTATAACTTAAATTTCATCCCAAAACATCCATGTACCTTCACACTGCTCCCCCCCACCCCCCAACTAAGTTATGACACCCAAAGACCCTTCACACATCGCATGCCCCCATCCCCACCCTAATCCTCACTAACATTATGATTTTTAACAAAATTATTTAAGACATAAAGTTCATCTTCAAACATCTCTACATCCCTCCTCCACTCCATACCCCGTACCCATACCCCCACTCCACCCGCACCCATTCCACTAATTAAGTTATTTTCAACAAATGATAACATAAATTTCATCAACCAAAACCTTCAACCCCACCCCTACACCTCTCACTCACCCCATCCTACCTATCTCACTCCTTACCACACACTTAACCCTAATGTCACCCCAATTATAACTAGATTATTGTTAATAAAATATTATTGTTATGGGGGAGGGGGTAGGGGGTGCTAGGATGTGTCATGGTGGAGTATGGGGTGGCATGTTGATAGTGGAATTAGACGAGTGAAGAAGTTAAGAGAATAAAATTTAAATTATAAAGTAATTTTGTTATAAAAAAAATTAGTAGATGGGATGGGATGGGGTGGTTGTTAGGTATGGGTGAAAGTGTGGGGGTATTTAGGAGATGAAATTTAGGTTGTAAAATAATTTTGTTGAAAACAATAAAATTGATGGGTGAGTGAGGGGATTGGGGTGAGTGTAGCGTGTGTGTGTGTGTGTGTGTACCATTGGGGTGAGTGTAATGTGTATGAGAAGACAAATGGTAAGATTAAATTTAAGTCATAGGATACCTTTATTGGAAACAATAAGTTTGAAATGTGGGCAGGGAGGGTATGAGAGTGATTAAGTTTTATCATAAAATAATTTTGTCAAAACAATAAGGTCAATGGGAGATTGATGGGGGTGAGGTGAAGGTATATAAGTGAGGGTGTGAGGTTGTTTTGGGGATGAAATTAGCTATCAGATAATTTTGTAAAAAACAGTAAGATTAGTAAGGGGTAAGGGTGAGGGTGAGGAGGGGCGGGTGATGGTGTGAGATAGTTTTGGGCATGAAATTTTTGTTA
>CM025786.1:21053111-21063945 GCA_014636745.2 Centella asiatica
GTTCCCCCTGATGGGTTCCCCCTGATGGGTTCCCCCTGATGGGTTCCAATCAACGCAACTTAGAATTTCTGATGTGCGGAATACTTTGACTTTTTACTAGTAGCATCAGACATTCTTCTTCACTTTGTCAAGTCCTTTGAATGCTTCTATTTTCTGACTTTGCCTTGTGAAGTTATTGACCATCCACTGATGAATAAGTTTATCATCAGCGGATGCAAAACTTGTGCTGATCTTAAGGTTTATAAAGTACCTCAAGTATTTACAGTTGCACAATTTATTACATAATCATCATCATCATCATTTATCTCTAACAGATATATTAGAAGAAGTAACCAAGGTGGATAAGAAACACACAAAGTTTCACCACTACTTGGTTACTGGAATAAATGGTGCAGTGAAGAGAATGGAGGAAAGGATGGAGTTGGAGACAGAAAAACTGAGAAGGTGCTATGAAGGACACTTGCCAAGGAGGACTATCACTGCAATTGATACTCTTATCAAAGACAAGTCCAAGACTGACAGTCGACTTCAAGCCCTAGAAGCCAATATCCAACTCCTGATCCGAAAACAAGACAGAATGGAACAGCTCCTGATGCAGGCTATTCCACATCTGGCCACCTCCTCCCAACCCAAAGATGCTGATGTCAAAAAGGGGGAGAGTGATCAACATATTAAACCTGTACAAGCACAACCAAAACCAAAATCTGTTCCAGTTCATATACCTGCTCCATCCAAACTTCCAAGCTCTGATGAGCTACAAGCAATGATGGACAGGATATTGAAAAAACATAAAGATCTTCAAGCAACAACAACAAAGTCAATAACAACAACACAACTTCTAACAACAACAACAACAGCAGCAACAACAGCTTCTCCTTCTTTTTCTGCACAAGCCCCTACATTCAAAGATAAAGGCAAGGGGGTTATGGTTGAAGATTCAAAGAAGAAAACCACTACTCAACCAGGACAGCCCAAGCTAATGGGGGATGCTATGAAGACAACTCACTTTCCCACTCCAGTTGAACTGATAGTGGATGGGAAAGTGGAGTTAGTTTATCCTCAAGAACAAAAGCTGATAGAATCTAATGCACTATTAGCTCAGAAACTTCAAGAGGAGGAGGATATGGCAGCAGCAAGGGAGGAGGAGGAGGCAAAGAAGAAGAGACTTTTATCAAGAAGGTCAAGTGCACAGAAAGCAGCCATAACCAAAAAGAAGAATAAAGAGATGGAAGAGGCTGAAAAGAAATCAAGGAGGAAACCCTTGGTTCAGGAATCTGCAAAGAAACCTGTAACCAGGGCAACTATCAAGAAGCCTACTTCTCAAGATCCTCCAAGGTCAACTAAGACTGCTTTGGTGGCTGTGAGTGGACCAACAAAGCCACAAACAGTTTCATCAAAGAAGTCTTACAAAGTTGAAATGACAAGTGCTGATGAGATAATCAAAGCCCTGAAGAAAAGTACTAGGAAGATAGATCTGATCAAGGGTAAGAATAACAGAGAACTTCTTCATGTCTTTTTGAAGGATGGAGAGTCTTTGAAATTTGAGAAGCCAGCCTTGGAGGGACAGACTAAGGAAAATTTGGAATGGTTGCTGACTGTTGTATTCGGAACTTCTGATCTCAACATGGATCTTCGAAGCCAGATTCAAAAGGTAATGAAGGTGAAGCATAAGGTGGATACAGTGTCGGAAGCTAATCCTAAACCTCTAGGATTTTGGTATGAGACTTTTCATGGAGAGAAAGTCTTCTTTAACTACAATAGAGATATCAACAGTGTCAATGAGAGACATATTGAAGGATTTATTAGTCTAATCAAAGATGCTGAAGATGAGCTGGAGATTATTCTGAGAAAACTGTTGATAGAAAGGTTGGATGTGTTGAAGAAAAGTAAAAGATGAAGTTATTGAAGTTGGAGGTATGTTGGTTGTTAATTAAGCTGTAATTTTTGTGTTTGAAGCCAGACTTATAGGATTTAAACCTGAGTCTTGGTGGAAGCTGAACAACAGATCAAAGATCTTAGTTCAGAATACATTTGTAGTTAGTAATTCTTTATTCTTTTTCTAAGTAATTGTAATGTTGAGTTTTGACATCATCATCAACCTTGAAATTATGCTTATCATTCTGATATTCATAATTAGGGGGAGATTGTTAGGTTTTAGAACATTTGATGATGATTGTCTTTAGATTACTTAGAGTACAAATGTATAAAAAGTGTTAATTAGTAACACTGAAGTTTTGTAGCTAGCAGTTATCTTTTTGTTTGTAATTCATTCATTCTTTGTAAAGAGATATAATTATTTCTTATTTGTAAGTAACTGTTGGAATGGTGTATCGAAGCTTCAGAAAGTCGAAGTGTGTATTTGATCCTTTGGAGTTTACAAAAAGGCTTGTCGGAGACTAGTTTTGCCTATCGGAGACTAAAGCTTACGTCATCGGAGACTAAAGTTAAAAACATCAGAAACTAAGCTGACGTCATCGAAGACTAAGCCTTAAAGCATCAGAGATTAAATAACTCTATCGGAGACTACACAATCTGACGTCATTAGGGACTAAAAGCACCGGAGACTAGTAATGACGTCACCAGAGACTAAAGATGAAGCATCAGGAACTAATCGTGATTTATTTCCTGAGAGATACAGAGTTCGAATTAAAAAAAAGAATGTCTTCCATGTTAAGCAAGATATTATTGAAGACGTAGCTGGTAAGGAAACTAACCAGAAATCTCTTCCTAATCAAAAAGGAAAGATTGTATTTGATTCGAATAAGGAAGCTGAATTTTATTCAGAATAGAAACTGAGTTAATAGTAATTCATTTGTTAGAGAAGCTGTAATTAGTTTTTACAGAGAATTATAATTCGAAGCTGTATAGGTTTTTCATAGTTTTGTATCTTTTCCTATACAGAATAGAGAAGAAGCTGATGATCATATTTATTATGATTGTTAGAATTTGTAATCAGTTGTGAAATCAATATAGCAATTGTTTATAAATTGATTTGAGTTTTTGTTCTTAATATTCCGCAAGAAAGTTTAATTTCTTAAAGAACAAGAAATTCGAAAAGTATTCAAAGAACTTGTATTCAACCCCCCCTTCTACAAGTTCTCGGCATCTCACTGGGAAAACAGGAATGTTGCACAGGATTTTCAGCAATGGCAATGGCACTAGTGTTATCACACCTGATTGGAATTTTGTTGAAATTTAGGCCATAGTACATTAACTGATTTTTCATCCATAGAATTTGTGCACAACAACTTTCAGCTGCTATATATTCAGCTTCAGCAGTTGATGTTGAAATTGAGTGCTGCTTTTTGCTGAACCAAGATACAAGCCTTCCTCCTAGAAACTGATAGCTTCCTGTTGTACTTTTTCTCTCAATTCTGCATCCTCCAAAGTCAGCATCAGAATATCCCAACAATTCAAATCCAGACTCCTTTGGATACCAAAGTCCCAACTCTGTAGTGCCCTTGATATATCTCAAGATTCTTTTCACTACAATGAGATGAGATTCCCTTGGATTAGCTTGATATCTTGCACAAAGACATATTACAAACATAATGTCAGGCCTACTTGCTATTAGATACAACAATGATCCAATTATTCTCCTGTAAGTCTTCAGATCAACTTTCTTTCCATTCTTATCAGGGTCAATCTTGGTTGTTGTGGCCATTGGTGTCTTTGCTACTTTCGAGTCCTCCATGTCAAATTTCTTGAGAAGTTCTTTGGCATACTTTGTCTGATGAATGTAAATCCCATCAGTGACTTGTTTGATCTGTAGTCCCAAGAAATAAGATAATTCACCCATCAAACTCATTTCATACTTGTTTTGCATGAGTTTGGAGAACTTTTCACACAGTCTAGTATTAGTGGATCCAAAGATAATATCATCAAGATATATTTGAACTAGGATCAGATGACCTTGGTGTTGTCTAAAGAACAATGTCTTGTCAATGATACCTCTTGAAAACTTGTTTTCCACCAGAAACTTAGACAGTGTGTCATACTAAGCTCTAGGTACTTGTTTAAGTCCATAAAGTGCCTTTTCTAATTTGAATACATGATTTGAGAATTTTGAACTTTCAAACCTTGGAGGTTGTTAGACATACACCTCCTGTTCCAATTTCCCATTGAGAAAGACATTTTTCACATCCATTTGATAAATTTTGAAGTTTGAATGTGTTGCATAGGCTAAGAAGATTCTTATAGCCTCAAGTTTGGCTACTGTTACAAAAATTTCATCAAAGTCAATCCCTTCCTCTTGAAGATAACCCTTTGCAACCAGTCTTGCTTTGTTTCTGATAACAATGCCAGCTTCATCCATCTTGTTTCTGAATACCCATTTGGTACCTATTACAATTCTTTCTTTGGGTTTAGGTACCAACTTCCATACTTGATTTCTTTCAAACTGATTCAGCTCTTCTTGCATAGCCATTATCCAATCTGCATCTTGAATGGCTTTTTCAAACTTCTTTGGCTCTACTTGTGAAAGAAAACAAGCATATAAGCATTCATTAGATGTTGTTTTTCTAGTCTGCACTTTCTTGTTTGGATCACCAATAATCAAATCTGTTGTGTGACTTCTAGACCATTTAGGATTGGAGAGGTATCTTGATGAGCTTGCTTGATTATCATCTCCTCCCCCTAAGTCTGTGCTCCCAGCTTTTGATAAAACTCCCCCTGAATTAATGCTTAAATCAGGGTTATAGTTATCCCCTGATGGTGCATGCCCTGATAGATGATCCCCTGCTGGAGTATCCCCTGATCTGTTGTCCAAGAAATTTACTCTATCTGCAGAAGGGGCTTCAAAAGTGTTTGGATTGACATCAGGGATGGATAAATTCTCCATTTGTATGCACTCATCAGCTTCATTCTCTTGACAATCAGAATCATCTTCATTTTCAAATCTTAGTTCTTCATGAAAACCAGGATCTTCAAGTCCAGAGATCTCTTGATCATCAAAAACTACATTTATAGACTCCATCACCACCTGAAGTGTTTTGTTGTAAACCCTGTAGGCCTTTGATGTCAGGGAGTAGCCTAAGAAAATTGCTTCATTAGCATTTGGATCAAATTTTCCTAAGTTTTCACCAAAGTTTCTCAATACATAACATTTGCATCCAAAAACATGTAGAAACTTGATGTTTGGCTTTCTCTTTGTCATTAGCTCATATGGTGTCTGGATGTGAGCCTTGTTGATTAAGGACCTATTTTGAGTGAAGCAAGCAGTAGAAATTGCCTCAGCCCAAAAATAATTAGGAATCCTTGCCTTTGCTAGCATTGTTCTAGCAGCTTCTATCAGGGTTCTGTTCTTCCTTTCCATTACACTATTCTGTTGAGGAGTCCTTGGAGCAGAAAATGTATGATTGATGCTTTTCTCCACACAAAATCCATCAACAGATGCATTCTTGATTTCAGTTCCATTGTCTGTCCTCAAAACTCTAACCACTGACCCTGACTCGGTTTCCACTTTCTTAATATGGTCAATGATTTGTTGAGGAACTTCTGATTTAGCATTTTGAAACTTAACCCAATTGTATCTGGTGTAGTCATCCACAATAACTATTGCAAATCTTTTCTTTGACACTGACATAATGTTGACAGGGCCAAAGAGATCTATATGAAGCAATTGAATTGGATCTTTAATTATTGTGGCTTCCTTGCTGACAAAGGATGATTTCCTTTGCTTCCTTGTTGACATGCTAAACGTAATCCTTCTTGAATGAATTCCATTTGAGGTAGTCTAGTTACCAACTCGTTCTTCACTAAATCATTGATAGCCTTGTAGTTCAGGTGAGAGAGCTTCTTATGCCATAGTCTACTCTCATCGGGGGTTGCCTTGCTATAAAAGCATGATTCTCCACTTACTGAATTAAAATCAGCAATATAAAGATCTCCTTTCCTTACCCCTGATAAAACCAGCTTCCTATCATCTTCATTTGAGATCAAGCACTGATCCCCTTTGAAAGAAATAATGTGTCCCCTGTCACATAGTTGACTTATGCTTAATAAGTTATGCTTATGCCCATCAACTAGTGCTACATTTTCAAATGAGACATCCCTATTTGCTGCTTTGCCATAACCAAGAGTTAGTCCTTTGCTGTTATCATCAAAAGAGATTATTGGACCAACCTTTTCTTGAAATTCTATGAGCAGAGCTTTGTTTCCTGTCATGTGTCTTGAGCAACCACTGTCTAGAAACCAGATTTGACTACTTTTGACTTTTCCCTGCACACAAAAGATATTTAATTTGTTTTTGGTACCCAAGTGGCTTTGGGTCCTCTAGGTTTAGTCACAGTTAATGGTAAAACAGTCTTTTCTTTATGTGTGACTTTTGATTTTGGCAAATTAAAAACTTTCTCCTTTTTAGGAGCTTCAACATATGCTTTTGATTTAACAACTTTCTTATTTTTACCCTTATGGGTGAATGTTTGAGCAGTAGGTAAATCATCAACATATAAAATTGTGTCAGTTAAAATTTGTGGTTTTTCTTTACACTGAAAAGATAAATGATTATTACTACCACAATTCCAGCACACGTTTCTAGGAGCTTCATGAATAGAGGTGTAATTACTAGCCTTGTTTACATCTAACTTACCATTCCTATTCTTTTTATTTTCCCCTGACAGGCCTTTTTCTCTTGAAGGGCTACGATGGCCTGATGCACTCTTTCCCCCTGATGACTGTGTATCCACTGATGCACAGTCTAGTTCATTCCTAACTGGGGGGTTTGAGTGCTTTGGCAAAAATAGATTTCTTGCCACTTCCACCACTTGTGGAAGCTTCACTCATCGGGAAAACATTCTCTTTTTCTGACTTTGTTACAGCCTTTACAAATTTGATAGGTTGTATTGGCCTTTTTTCAAAGCTAGCTGCATTTTCAACCTCAATAGGAGGTTGCTTCACAAGAGCCTCTTCATAGACTAAACCAGATTTGGGATTAGATTTTTGACTGTTCAATTGATCCTCCAGTTTTTTGCTAGACTCATTCCATTTCTTTATGACTTCCCTTTCTTGACTCAGAAGATTGGAGGTCCATTCCTTTCTTTTAACAGCACAATCAAGAAGATTTTTAGTCCTTGAGAGTTCTTTTTCAAAACTCTCAGGTCTAGTGAGTTCAAATTCTAAGAGAGTGTTTCTTGCTGTCAAATGATCATTTATTTTCTGCACTCTCTCAGTCTCAGCTACAACACTCCTCAGGGTGTCATAAAGATCCTTTATCTCACAAGCCATTTCCTTAATAGTTTTAGAAATGTTAGAGGAATCCTATCCTAATTAGGTATAAAAAATAAAACTCATCCCAATAGGAAATAGAAAACTTATTCCTAATTAGAAATAGATAATATTGAAGTATGAGCCAACCCCAACATTCTCCTACTTGGTGAATATTTTACATACAACATAGCAATAACCATAACTTGATTTTCAAGACCCTGAACATCAGATATACGCCACCAGAATTCCTCCATACTATCAACCATAGTAATGATGTTCGCATAACCTATTTCCATGTCAACAATCATCAAGCGAACAAACCTTACTCTTACTCGCTTAGGAGTCACAACTGACTTGCAAACAATCATGTTTAACATTTTCAAAATCCCTTCAACATACTTCTTTTGTCCAAGCCAAAGTCGTCTTTGTAAATGATCTTTCTGAATATGTCGTTTAACATAAACATAAGAATTATCTTGATATCGTATAAATCCAACCTGTTGAACAAATAAACCAACCATTTGATAATACATCTGAAAAGATTTCTCCATCCAATGTAAGGGTAATAATAACTTGAGCACCAAATTTTCCTCCTAATGACAATAAATCTTTTCGATTGTAACACATGAATTTTCTCCAATATCAACTTCGCCACCAGTGAGAAGATTTCAACATAGAAAACACAATCTATTTGAAAATCTTTTCTCACCAAATTTTCTTTGACTTTTCCGTGATCCATTGTTTTCAGCATCTCTTTGTTCTCCAAATAGACGCTCTTACCATCATAATTTTTATAATGGCTAAATCATTCATGATGGGAAGTCATATAAAAAAAGACACTTGTGTCAAAATACCACACATCATAATCGAATTGCACAATGCATGCCGCAACTAAGTACAAATTTTTGGTGTTGTCATCCCTGCTCTTGGAATAACCTTTGACTTTAGTCGCTTTGTTGGAACAATCTTTTTTTCCACGACCAAACTTTTGACACTTCCAGCACTACATATTTGACCGATCAATACTCATTTCTTTCTTATATGATCGAGATCTACTAACATCACGCCTTGCATTTTTATTTTGATTGCTGCCTCTATTCACCGCCAAAAGATCCATAAATTGATAAAGATTTTCTAGTTTCATCCAAAGGTCTTTTGTGGTCTTTCTATGTCAACTTCTATCAAAATAATATTTGTAAGACACAAGCGGATCAAGCTTTTAACTTTCCAACATAAAATGTTTCCACTTCATGATTTGCTCATTTGCCACCGCCTCTACTACATCAGAAGAACCGTCATCCTCCTTGTCCGCAGCAATTACCGGCTTAAGATTCCCAATCACATCTCATAAACCTCGTTCAATAAGAACATCAATAATTTTGAATTTCCATAATTTAAAATTTTTATCGTTTAACTTCTCAATCTCAAATCTTAAGTTATAGATGAACGAAATCTTTCAAAATTCACCTACAAATCTCAAGAACTTTGTCGCGCACCTAGCTCTAGATACAAAATGTTAGAATTTGGAATCTAATGTATCACGCATGCACTCCACAAACTCAAGAAATGAAACAAGATGATGATGTTAAAAAGAGAACATACAAATCAAGAGCACATTATTTTTTACCTTGCTCCACCTTAAAATCGAACAACGTCAAGTCTGTTAGAATATTATTACTATTGATCCAAGTTTTTCACAAGATACAATTATAGTGAAATATCTCATACTCCGCTAATTTACTTTGCAAACTCTCATTAGTTATATAATATCATCACCCCTTGTAAGAAATCCTCATAAAAAACTAAATTTATGATTATTTCATAAACATAATAGATCATTGTATTTATAGATTTTAACATAATGTTAAAAACCCAAAACAAATTAGAAATAAAACTAAATCCAAAAGGAAACCTATTCCGATTAGAAATAAAAAATAAAACGCATTCCAATAGAAACTAGTAAAAAACCTATTTTTAATTTAAAAAAGATAATATTAAAGTATGAGACAAGTCCAAGAAAAATTACGTCCACGATTGCTTCCATGATCGAAGATGTGAACTATTATAACCGCCTTTCTTTTTTCCCGTATAATAGCCTTCTAAATGTTACAACTTTCCCTTATTGAATATGGTTGACTTTTAAGTTTGTTTTGGCTTGTTTCAAATTTCGTGGGCTTTTTTCATACAGAGAAGTCAGTGGCAAATCTTTCCTTTTAACATGTGAGTGTTATAAAAGGCAACTATACCATCCTATCACTTGGGGTGACAAATTCCTTGTTTTCCTCCTATGCTAATCATTTAATGAGTTTTTGGTTTTATATATATTGAGTCAAGTTAAATAAATTAAAAAAATCTATGTTGCTTCAGTATTGAAAGACAAAATAATGGTAGAGGGAGAGACACAAATAGAGGTGTTTCTCAAGTTACACCGGAGACGAATGTGTTTAACTAATTACTCAGGAATTATATTGTATAGGTATCTATATTTTAATCAGTTACAGATAACTTTTAAATACTCAAATTAACACCAAGATAATTATGACAATAAATTTATTATTATCTCTACCTACAGATTATTATTACTTAACTCTAACACCGATCGATGCACAATTATTGATGTAAATGTTCATCATGATTATTTATTTAATTATTATTATTTTACTTCAAAGAAAACATCTGAAGATTGCTAGAAATTCTACAGTGAGCATATGCTACCTGTTTGATGATTTATTTGAAAGCTAGAAAAGAAAAAAAAAAAAAAGAAAGATCGATGCGTAGTTTGGCTAATTAATTGGCTAGGAAACCGAGTTTAAGAGAGAGAGAGAGAGAGGAAAAAAAAATTAAAGAGAGGGATGTATTTTTTATTCATGTCATCCAACTCATCCACGGATAAAATTTATCTCAGTTTAGTTGTTTCTTTATACTCTTTGGTCCAAAAAAGATCAACTTTGCCCATAATTGACTTTGAGCTGAAACATCCTTGAAATTTGAAACATCCAGATTCCAACAAAGATGATTTTGTTTATTCCTGTTTAAATTTTAAATTAATGTAAAAAATTTTAAATTTTTTAAATATAATATAGAAACAAACGAGTTCTATGAATTAGGATTTTGATTTGATAGAGTTGACTTCATTAAGTTACATAAAAAGTACTAATACATTTGTATATCAGGACAATGTAAATGCTAACTTTTCATTGGCTTAATCTAATTTTGGTATAATATCTGTTAGCGTACTAAATCGTTTTTTTATCGTTAAATTCGCTTAACATTTTTTGTAAAAGAGAGTACAGTAGCCTACACAGAGCCTGCAAAAAATAAAATAAAATACTGTGCGGAGTATCTTTTGTATTGTTTCAAATATCGTGGGCTGTTTTCCAGTAAGAGAAGTATGTGTAGTCTGTGGCAAATTATTCTCCAATTTCGTAACTTGTGACCAATGCCTGAAAAGGCAACTGTACCATTGATCATCATATTACTATAAATACAACTAATAACAGAATTATTATATTACAAGTATTCATAACTTCGAACATTCTCTTTAATTATCTCTTCACAACTTCGTACGAAGTGAGGAATGACAATGTATGTTCAGGCAATATCTGGTCCAGTTCGAGAAAAGGCTCGT
>CM025786.1:21080973-21129874 GCA_014636745.2 Centella asiatica
AGCATACCAGCTCCCTTATTTTCTTCTTGGAGTTCCACTAGTACAAAATTGATCATATGCGTCGGTTAAATTAACAAAAACTTGACTATTTTGCGTCTATGAGCTTCCTGGTTTTTGATTGAACCAAGGGGTATCATTTGTAGGTCAAGGGGGAGGTTGGAGAGGAGATTAAAATTAAATTAAGATTCTTTATGAAAATCTTGTAAAGATAACTTTGCTCGCAATAAAACTATGGAATGCAACTAGTACTACCATCTATACAGACACAATATCACTACTAGAATTTGAGAATACTATAACAGACTTTTGACGGACATACCAGTCATAAAAAATTATTTTGACGCTCGTCGTTACTAGCTTTCAGCGATTTATGTGATTCATGCCATAAAGGAAAACTAAGAAGTATGTCATTCAAGAGCAAACCAGCAACATCAATGACTAACCCTTTACAGTTATTACATATGGACTTATTTGGTCAAGTGAATATGATGTCAATATCAAGGAAAAAATATGCCTTGGTTATAGTGGATGATCACACAAGGTATTCTTGGGTAAGATACCTTCACTCAAAGAATGAAGTTGCTCAATTGATTATTGATCATATCAAGAAAGTAGAAACTGAGTCAGGAAAGACAGTAAGGGTTATAAGGAGTGATAGAGGAACATAATTAAAAAATTCTCAAGTAATTGAATTTTGTAATGAAAAAGGGATAACCCATCAATTCTTAGCTCCAAGAACCCCTCAACAAAATGGAGTTGTTGAGAGGAAAAATAGAACCCTTATTGAAGCAGCAAAGACAATGCTAGAAGAGTCAAAGCTTCCAACTTATTTCTGGGAGGAAGCAATTAGCACTGCTTGCTTCATACAGAACAGGTCATTGATCAACAAGACTTACAACAAAACACTGTATGAGTTAATGACCGGGAGAAAACCAACTCTCAAGTTTCTACATGTGTTTGGTTGTAAATGCTTTGTACTGAGAAACTCATTAGAGACAAGAGGGAAATTTTATAATAAGTCTGATGAGGCAATTTTCTTAGGGTATTCTCTAACAAGTAAAGCATATAGAGTGTATAACCTAAGAACAAAGATCATCGTGGAATCCATACAAGTGGTATTTGATGATAGCAAGATTCCAAGAATGATTGGTCAAGGATTTCATGAAACTCTTAGATTTAAGAATGAATTAGATGCATGGAAAGATCCATCAGAGACTGAAGAAAACACCCTTATATAACTATGTTCCCTTAATTAGTGAGGGGGAGTTAACGGTTGTGCATGAAGTACCAAGGACTAATACTACATCAGAGACTAGAGTATTGGCATCTAATGAAACACAAGAGACTAGTAATACAAGCGCACAATCAATGGCTAATGAGACACTTGAGACTACTGAAGTCAATAGTCAAGATGAGATTAATAGCTCAAGGGGAGCTAACAATGAAGAAGTCACTAGTTTAGAGGGAGCAGTCTCTGATCCAACAACTAGATTGCACAATGTTAATCTAGAAAATGAAGCCTCATCTTCGAGATTAAATCTGCCACCTACAAGATTATGGTTGAGAGATCACAAATCAGATTTAATTATTGGAGATTTAGAGGAAGGAGTTAAGACAAGAAGTGCAACACAAAATGAGTGTCTTTATCTCAGTTTTCTGTCAAAAATTAAGCCAAAGAAAATTGAAGAAGCATTTAAAGATCCTGACTGGGTTATAGCCATACAAGAAGAATTAAACCAATTCACAAGAAATAAAGTCTGGAGATTGGTGCCCAAACCAAGGAATAGATCAATAGTTGGTGCCAAGTGGGTCTTCAAAAATAAATTAGATGAAGCTGGTACAATCACAAGGAATAAAGTACGACTGGTAGCAAAGGGTTATTCTCAAGAAGAAGGAATTGATTATGAAGAAACCTTTGCACCAGTTGCAAGACTTGAAGCAATAAGGATTTTCTTAGCATATGTAGCCTATAAAAACTTCAAGGTGTACTAGATGGATGCCAATAGTGCTTTCTTGAATGGAAAAATGGAAGAAGAAGTCTATGTTGTACAACCACCAGGTTTTGTAGATCCCAAGTTTTCAAATCATGTCTATAGGTTAGATAAAACACTTTATGGCTTGAAACAAACACCCAAAGCCTGGTATGATACACTTTCTCAGTTTCTAATTAAAAATAAATTTGTTAGAGGTATCATAAATAAAACACTCTTTTATAGAAAATTAGGTTCTAACTTAATATTTGTGCAAATATATGTGGATGACATTATATTTGGGTCTACAAATGAAAACCTATGTACAAAATTTTCAAAATTAATGCAATCTAGATATGAAATGAGTATGATGGGTGAGTTAACATTTTTCTTAGGATTACAGATAAAACAATCAACTGATCGATGGAATCTTCATTAGTCAGTCTAAGTACATAAAGGACTTACTAAGAAAATATGATCTAGTTGATTGTGCCTCTGCCAAAACATCCATGGCTACAGCCACTAAGCTAGATAAGGATACTAAAGGAAAGAAAGTTGATATAACTAGCTATAGGGGCATGATAGGCTCACTTTTATATCTAACTGTAAGTAGACCTGATATCTAACTGCAAGTTGATCCTAAAGAGTCACATTTAATTGTTGTTAAAAGAATACTCAGATATCTAAAGGGTACCCCAAACCTTGGGCTATGATATCCTAAAGAATCTGATTTTAAACTAATTGGCTATTCAGATACTGACTATGCAGGATGTAAGCTTGACAGAAAAAACACAAGTGGAAGTTGCCAATTTCTTGGAGGGAGACTTGTTTCTTGGTTTAGCAAGAAACAAAATTCAATTTCAACCTCAACTGCTGAAGCTGAATACATTGCAGCTGGGAGTTACTGTGCTTAGATCATGTGGATCAAAAATTAACTTCTAGACTATTGTATGTCTTTATCCAAAATACCCATTTATTTTGATAATACAAGTGTTATAGCAATAACTGAAAATCCAATATAACATTCAAGAACAAAACATATAGATATTAGGTATCACTTCATTAGAGAACATGTTAGTGAAGGAACCATTGAATTGCACTAGGTCACAATTGATAAACAACTTGCTGACATATTCACAAAGCCTTTAGATGAACCTACATTCACTAGGTTAGTCTATGAATTAGGTATGTTGAATTATGCTTCTAAAGATTAAGTAAAACCAAAGAAAACAAGTTTTTAAAGTATTTAGAAGCTAGAAGTTACTTTCTAGAATGAAGTTGTTCTTGATGGACAGAAATTTAGAAGCTAGAATTTAATTTCTAGAATATAACTATTATAAATAAACAGACCTTATGTAGCTAATAATCATTGAATTGATTGTTGGATAACTTTGGAAACAAAGTTGTAACAGAGATTAGTTTAATTTAGTCTCTAAAGGAATTTGAGTGAGAGACTAAAATTAGTCTCTGATAGTTATTTTTAATTAGTCTCTAACTAGTTAAAAAAGAATTGACGGAGACTAGACAAAATTAGTATCTGATAGTTGTTTTTAATTAGTCTCTGGCTAGTTACTATCGAAGACTAGTCAAAATTAGTCTCTGATAGTGGTTTTTAATTAGTCTCTTACTAGTTAAAAATGAACTGTCGAAGACTAGTTAAAATTTGTCTCTGATAGTTGTTTTTAATTAGTCTCTGACTAAACAAAAATAAACCATCAGAGACTAACTTACTGTAGTCTCTAATGAGTGAAAGTGGCAAAGACTACATTAGTCACTAATGATTCATATCGCAAAGGGCTAAATTAGTAGTTACACATATACCCACGATGAGAGTGATGACTCTCCTGTGGTGAACTTTACATATGATAATATTAATTATACTATTGATCATGTAGTAGTTAATACTGCATTACATTTACCTATTCATGATGCATATGGCCTACTTGCCTCTGATGAGGAAGTACTGGATATGTTCAAAAACCTACATTATGATGAAGAAATTTCATCAGTAGGCTCCATAACTAGACCCCATCTTAAGTAGGAATGGTCTTTATTTTTCGATATTATCACTAAAGCATTCATATCTAAATGCAGTTGTTATGATGTCATCACTACACTTACACAACAAATTGCATATAGTGTATTGTATGATAGGCACATAAACTTAGGGCTGTTAATTCTGCATAACTTATTGGTTAAATTGAAAACCAGTGATAAAAATAAAATATATTATGCTAGGTTTTTTATGATGATTGCAAACTATCTGATTCCTAACCTAAATATCACTACTATGCAAGTTGTGCCTACAGTTTTGTAGAGTAAAAGCATATTCACTGAAGTGAAGAGAAAGGCAGCAAAGGTAAAGGTTTCTCTTTCCTTCCCTCCCATCATGAGATCAACTCTCATAGATAGGTTTCCAAACCTTTACTCTTTATCTTATTTTAAGGATCTTGAGCAACAAACCAGAAACCCTGTTGATCCTCCAACAACATCTTTACAACAACAATCTACAGCCCCCTCTACAGTCTCTCAAAAGACTGTGGTTGTAAAAACAAAGAAAGCCACAAAGTTACCTATTAAGAGAAAAACAAAAGAAGGTGACAGTGAGACAGAAGGAGTAAAAAAAGCTGAGGTGGCTCCTCAAAGAAAGAAGAGATTAATAATCATAAGGCAAAAGCAATCCATCACCTCTCAAAAGGCAATGAAGGTTACAAGGAAAAGCAACACTCGGTTAACATCCTCCCAAAATGATGCCAACATTAAAGAATGTTCTCAACCAGGAACAATATGTACAGAGTCAAAAGTAGTGCTCTGTTAACATCCTCCCAAAAGGATGCTAACATTGAAGAAAGTTCCCAACCAGGAACAACAGGTACAAAGTCTGCACAACCCCTTGTACATACAAAGGGGCAAGCCCAAAAAGAGAAAAGAACAAAAAGAAAGAGTGACACAAGTAGTGCACACACAGAGTCTACTCAAATTAATGCTCCTCAAATTTCTGTTCTTGAGGAGCAGCCAACACTCCAATTTGTACATTCCCCTATTTTTGATTAGTTAGAACTTGATAGTTCAAATTTTCTTGATTTTTTCCAAGAAGAGCCAACACTCCAGGTGGGTCAAGCTAAACCATCAGAGACTAGTTCTCACATGGGCTGGTCGAAGACTAGTCAACCACCAGAGACTAGCTCTCCACTAGAGACTAATGCTTATATACCACCAGAGACTGACACACAAGAACCACTTGTTCAAAGTACAAGTGCAGTCCGTTCTCAAACATTTCCCATGGAGAGATCCCTAACCACTTCCATACAAAGGGAACCCCCTTTCCTTAACACAACAACTATTTCTTCTTTACCTCATCTTTCTGTAGGACAAAGTGACACTATCCAAAAGAGTGAGGCAATGAGAATAAGTAGTGAGAGTCAGGCTCCTAACTTGGAAAAAGGAGAGAAACAATAAACAAAAGAGAGTCAAGCTTTAGAAAGCTTGGAAAAAGGAGAGTTAAAGCAACTGGATGTCCAACTCCAGGCGAAAGGAGAAAGAGTGAGCAAGGATGAGATCCTTGAGCAAAATGAAAGAGAGAAAACTTCATTCTCCATAGGTGATTTTCTCAAACTTGTTAAACCCTCCACCTCTACCATAGCTCAGATTTCCTCTGCCCAAACAATAACTGAACAACCAGAGGAACCTGAGAGCAGCTCACAGTCAGGGGATGCAGTTCTTCAATTACTGGCTGATATGTCAAATACAGATTTTGAAGCCTTATATGGCCTACAACAACAACAAGATCAAATATCAGCAATGAAGATAAGTCTTGCACATGAACCTGAGTCTGTAGAGATAGAAGAAGAAAATGTGGATGCTTGGCTGGATCCAAGCTACACAAATACACTGGATGAAGTAGCTACCCAACTTCGTTAAGACTATCTAACAACTTTAGGGTCTAGAACAACTGAGCTTACACCAAGTGAAGTCTATGAGGAATTGATAAAAACTGACAAGAACACATGAAGTTCCATCATTTCTTAATCAATGGACTTAAGGCTGCACTCCAGAATGTTGAGATTCGAATGAAGCTGGAGACAGAAACGATCAGACAGTGCTATGAAGGTCATCTTCCCAGGAGGATGCTAAATTCAATTGATATGCGACTACGAGAGCAGTCCACTACTGAGAAGAGACTTCAAGCATTGGAATCCAATCTCCAAACCATTATGCACAAACAAGATCAACTGTCCACTGACATTCAGAACCTTATACAACTTTTACATACGGCCATTCCTACACTAGCTACTGCTTCTCCTACAACTGCCGATTCTAATGTCAAAAAGGGGGAGAGTAATCAGAGGCCTGCAATTCATTTCAACAATAACAAAAGTTGTCCCTGAGGATACACAAGTGGCTAGGTTGATGGCTAAACTAACGAGAATTCAAGATGAAAACAGAGAACTTGATACAACTATCAAGTCTAGTCTTTTAACCACAACAACAACAGTTCATCTTCATTCCACTGCAATGGTCCCAAGCACTAAACAAGACAAGGGCAAGGGCATCCTAATTGAAGATTCAAAGAAGAAAAAGTCTTCTCAACCTCAATTAAGAAAACTAAGATATTAGGGGGTGCCATGAAGACTGCTTATTTTCCCACTCCAGTGGAGATAATAATGGATAGGAAATTAATAGAGTTAGTTTTTCCTGCAAAGATTGATTGAATATGATGCATTGTATGCTCATAAATTACTAGAGGAAAAGGAGATGGCAGCAGCAAGGGAAGAGGAAACAACAAAGAAGAAGTCACTGGCAACAAAGAAAGTAAGAGCTCAAAAGTCTGTAGAGACGAAAAGGAGAAATAAGGAGATTGAGCAGACTGAGAGAAGTGCCAGGAGGAAGCCAGTGATGAGTGAACCTCAGGAAAAACTTGAAACTGCTCTGGTGACTTTATTTAAACCTCGTCAATCTACTTCAGTCCCGAGTAGTAAAATCTCCAAGATTGGGATGATTAACACTTTTGAGTTAAAGGAAGCTTTCAAAAAGAGTGTTAAGTCCATCAGTCTTGAAAAGAATAAAAAGGACAAGGAGTATCTCAAAGTCATTCAAAAAGATGGAGAGACTCTGCGTCTAGTTAAACCAAGCCTGGAGATGAGGTCATTCAAATATCTAGAGTGGCTGCTGTCTGTTGTACCTGAAAATTTTGTGCCTAATTTGGAATTCAGGAGGCAAATTCAGAAGGAGCTTGCAGAGATGGAGAAGTTAATTAAACTGCCACGAGTAGATATTTCTCCACTTCCTTATAGATTATGGTATAAGAATTTTCATGAAGATGTGATTTTCTTTGATTATGAAAAACAAATCAATACAACAAGTAAAAGTGAACTTGAAGGATTTATTGCATTACTTGGTGGTACAAATGATGAATAAGAGATCAGGTTCAGAAAGCTATTAGAAAAGAAATTCAAAGAAATTAGCAAGAAGAGAAGTTGATGTTGTGGTTATGTAGTTTATTTTTGAAGCCAGATTTATAGAATTTAAACCTGAGTCTAGGTGAAGCTGAATTTAAGATCAAGGATCTTAGTTCAGGTACATTTATAATTAACACATTTTTTAAATTTTTGGGTCTAAGTGATTCTTGTAATTTTTGAGTTTTGACATCATCATCAACCTTGATTTATGTTTATCACTTTGATAATCATAAACAGGGGAAGATTGTTAGGTTTTATAACATTTGATGATGATTGTACTTAGATATACAAATGTACAGTTAGTGCTAGTTTATAGCATTTGAATTTTTATAGCTGGTAGTTTACTCTCAGATTTATGTAATTCATTTTTTTTTATATATGAGAGTAAGTTTATTTGTATTATAAGAGACTACCAGAACTGCATTAGAGATTTCAACAAGTCAAAACTTATGTTTAGACTTATAGGAGATTAAGGCAAATGCTTGTCGGAGACTAAAAATTAAAGCATCGGAGACTAAGCTTAAGTCATCAGAGACTAAGCTTAAGTTGTCGGAGACTAAACATAATTGATCAGAGACTAAAGTTGAAGCAGTCAGAGACTAAAATGAAGATTATTCTCTGATGTAGTACAAAGTTCTATTTGAATTAGAGTTAACTTCGACATGGACATTGAAGTTGTATTGAAAGTGAAGCTGGTTAGGAAACTAAGAGAGAGAAATAATTTTTCATCATGGAATAAGATGAATATTCCTATTCTGATTGTATATAGAAAAAAAATTATAATAGAATAGGATTAGAAGCTGAATTATGATTCAGATTTGGAAGCTATAATTGAGTTTACAGAGTTGTAATAGAAACTGTACATTTTCATATATTTGTATAGATACGGTACAGAATTTGAAGCTGACAAACAGTTTGTGATTGTTAGAATTTGTAATCAATTGTTAATCAATAAAAGCAATTGTTTATAAATTTGTTTTGTTCTTGTTTTTTTATTTTCCGCAAGTTATATTACTTTAAAGAACAAGAATTTGAAAAAGATTTCAAGAACTTGTATTCAACCCTCCCTTCTACAAGTTTTAGGTTGTCTCATCGGGACAACACATATCAAAGATGTGCTTTATGTGCCAGAATTGAGCCAAAACCTACTTAGTATATCTCAAATGATGAAGAATGGTTACTCACTACACTTTGAAGGCTTTACTTGCGAAATCTATGATTCACGCAAGAATCGTGTCGCAAGTGTGAAGGTCAAAAATAGATCTTTTCTAATCGAGTGGAGATATCCTTCTAAATCATCCAAGAGGGCACAAACCGAAGCCATAAGTTGACTTTGGCACAAGAGATTTGGTCATTGCAACATGAGTACCCTAACGAAATTATCTCAAAAGAGTATGGTCAAAGACTTACCATCAATACAAGACTTTAGTGGAGTATGTAAAGGCTGCCAATTGGGAAAAATACATAGATAGCCATTTCCTACAAGCATTGCTTGGAGAGTAACTCAAAAATTGAAATTGGTACACACAGACATATGTGGACCAATGAGGACAACATCACTTAACAACAACAGGTACTTCATTCTCTTTATTGATGACTTTTCTAGAATGACCTAGGTATATTTCATTAAAGAAAAGTCAGAAGTATTCGGCATACTCAAAAGTTTCAAAGTTGTTGAAAAAGAAAGTGGGTGTGAACTAAAAACTCAAAGAAATGACAATGGAACTGAGTACACTTCTTCAAAGTTAAACAAGTTCTGTCAAGAAACGGGAGTTCATCGTCAATTTACGGTGCCATACTCTCCACAACAAAATGGTGTCTCAGAAAGAAAGAATAGAACAATTATGGAGATGGCAATATCAATGCTCAAAGATAAGAACCTACCAAATAAATTATGGGCTGAAGCAGTATACATTGCGGTCTATATTCAAAATAGATGTGACACCAAAGCTCTTCAAGACAAGACTCTAATAGAAGCTTGGACAAGTACAATACCTTATGTCAAGCATTTTAAAGTATTTGGATGTATTTGCTACATTTATATACATGAGCAAAAAAGGCACAAATTAGAGTGCAAAGCACAAAAATGTATCTTTATTGATTACAGTTCTCAGTCTAAAGGATATAGAATTTATATTCCTAAGACTAAGAAATTATAATCAGTAGAGATGTGGTGTTCGATGAAGATGCAAAATGGAATTGGGACAAACAAATAGAAGAGAAACAAGAGGAGCAATTTACAATTATGTCTTATTAGCAACCAAACTCCAACATGACTTCGATTCCAAGAAATCTAGAAGATTCTAGTGAACTTCTAGAACCTTTGACTCCACAGCAAAGATCTCTGTCCTCAACAAGTTCAAAAATAAGAGGTATGTCCCCACCATCATCCTCTCTTATTGCACCACAAAAAAGAGGATTTAAGATACTTCAAGAAATATACTAGTAATGTGAATATTGTCACATAGCATTAGGTGAACCTAGTTGCTTTGAAGAAGCCATTCAACAAAAATGAATGGAAGCAAACAATGGAGGAAGAGATCAAAATGATAGAGAAAAATAAAACATGGGAGTTAGTGGACAAATCTGAAGATAAAGAAGCAGTTGGAGTTAAATGGATACACAAAACTAAGTTCAATCATGATGGCACAATTCAAAAGTACAAAGCAAGATTGGTGGCAAAAGGGTACTCACAATAATTTGGAGTAGACTACAATAAGACTTTTGCTCCAGTCTCAAGACAAGATACAGTAAGACTTATACTTGTTCTTGCAGCTCAAAAGAAGTGGCCAGTTTTTCAACTTGATGTCAAATCAGCATTCTTGAATGGATTTCTCAAGGAAGAAATCTATATTCAACAACCTCAAAGGCTTTGGGGTAAAAGAACAAGAAAATTAGGTGCTAAAATTGAAAAAGGCACTCTATGGCCTTACGTAAGCTCTGCGAGCATGGTATAGTAGAATTGATGGTTATTTCCAATAACAAGGCTTCAAGAGGAGTCCTAGTGAACCTACACTATACATCAAATCTCAAGGAAGCAAAATAATTATATTTTCACTCTATGTTGATGATCTTATCATCACTGGGAATGATCTAACCCAAATTGAAGAATTCAAGGAACAAATGAAGAAGGAGTTTGAGATGACTGATTTAGGGCTTCTACATTACTTCATCGACATGGAGATTACACAAACCAAGGATGGGATCTTCATATGCCAAAAGAGGTACGTAAACAAGTTACTTGTGAAATTCAAGATGAAAGGATGCAAGGAAGTTGACACTCCACTGGCCACAAATGAAAAATTATCAAAAAAAGATGGATCACCAGAAGTAGATGCCAGACAATATAGACAATTAATTGGAAGTCTATTATATCTCACAACTACAAGGCCTGACATCATGTATGCTACTAGCCTACTATCAAGATTCATGCACAAGCTAACTCAACATCATCTTGCAATGCCAAGAGAATGCTGAAGTACCTCAAGGCAACAATTAATTACGGGATCGTGTTCACTGTGGCCAAAAAAATGGAATTAGTTGGATTCACAGACAATGATTAGGCTAGTTCGATGGATGATATGAGAAGCACTTCAGGGTATGCATTCTCTATAGGAAATGAAGTATTCTCATGGCTTTAACAAAAGCAAGAAACTATAGCACAATCATCTGCTGAAGTAGAGTACATAGCAGCTTGTGCAACTGTAAATCAAGCCATTTGATTAAGGAGAATCTTGACTGACTTGGGCGAAAAACAAACTCATCCTACAAGACTCTGTTGCGATTGTAAGTCTGTTATTGCCATTGCGAAAAATCCAGTTCAACATAGGAGGACTAAACATATCATGATCAAGTTTCACTTTGTGAGAGAAGCCGAAAGCAAAAGGCTAGTTAGCCTAAAGCATTGTCGTACTCAAGAGCAAGTAGCCGACATATTCACAAAGGCACTAGCCAAAACAAAATTTGAACATTTTAAAAATCAAATGGGAGTTTGCGAGATGAGCTTCAAGGAGGAGTGATGAAGATTGTGAATCTCTTCTAGAAAATTCTAAAGGCAATTAGAAATTAATAATTGTAGAAAATTATGAAAAATTCTAGATAATTATAGAACTAATCTAGAATATAGAAATATGTAAAATATTCTATAAATATCTAGTAAGTATGAAAAATCTAGACAACTAGGATTAGTGAAGAAAAATCTAGAAAGATGTGAATAATCTAGATCATAAGGATTAATTTTGTATTGTCTAGAATATTCCAACCAATACTATAAATATGTAACCCTCCATGTAAAATGAAAAAAATAAAAATCATTCACCCAAAACTTCTCTCTAGCTCTCCTTAAAACATAAACCTTAAACACTTGCCCTATTCTAAACATATACCTTTGCACTACTAAACAATAACACAAACCACTAACATAATCAGTTAAATCACTAACAATAATGCATCATTGATTGCCTTGCCCTTAAATTCCTTTCTTGTGCACCAAGGATTCTAGGAAGTTTCATATAGATAATCCAAGTGTATGCTTTAAAGGACTCACTTTTAATTTGTTTTGCGCATTTTGTTGAGGTTTCATATAGATAATCCAAGTGTATGCTTTAAGCGATTCACTTTTAATTTTTTTTGGAAATTTTGTTAAAGCTAGACCCTACCTGTAGCTCGGCCAAATCTTGAATCGAGTTAGTTAGAACCCTTAAACCCTATTCAAAAACCTAAACCCTAACCCCTATTATCAAAACTTGACCCTAACCCTAAATATTATCAACCCTAGACCTGTACCATGATAAAATATAAGAAATCTACGATAAATGAAATAATAAACTCATTTCAGATTTTATTAATTACATACGTTAAAAATAATAATAAATCAGTAACATTTATTTTCATTTAATTAATTGTTAAATCAAAATTTTAAATAATACTAAAGTTAATTAGTAAGAAGATGAAATATGAAAAGTACCATTGAAGTTGTTAGCCTGCAGTGATGCCATTCATGTGATAAATTAATTAAACTAGTAGTATATTTAATCTCATCCATGTCATTGGATGGATGGTCAAGATTAAAGGAAATTCAAATTGTAGAGTTCTTCTAAGAATATATTTTAGAATAGCCTAATCCTTCGATATCAATGTGTTAGAATGGGTATCGAACTTAGACGATAAAAGAAAAATATGTAACGGTTAGATAAAGATTAAACCGAGTTAATCAATACAAAAACAAGATTATTCAAGATCTAAATTTATAACCATGATATGATCAGGAGGTGAATTAGCCGTAGTTGGTTCAGTAGGGCCTTATATAATTGCAAAAGGTAAATTAGTCATCCATTTTTGTTGGACCGATATTATATGTACGTTCTGATTTAACTTGTCGTCTGGGGGCTTAGAGTGTGGTGGTCGAGTATTTTCAACCAGTGGAATATGTCGTTTGTTTGTCCCGACTAATTAGTTCAAGTGACCTTTCGATATATTACAAATAGCATATGGATCAAAAAGGGCAGGATGTTTTGGTTGCTAGTTAGACTTTTCACTGTATGGAAATATTGGGAGGCTAGGTATAAGAGAGTGTTCATCAAGGAGGTTACATGCTTTAATTGGTTTGTAGCTCATTACAAGGAGGTTGGCATAGTAGTCACAAATGGAGCTCAAAACTATGGTTGTGCCTGCAAAGATAATTTTATAGAGTAAATTTTCAATGTACTCATTTTACTATTGTTCCTAAAATAACCCTACTTAATTACATAGTCAACACTATTCTTAAAACAATATAATTTTTAATAAAGATTATATTAGACAATTATTACACTCTAATCTATTTACAAATGATTACTTTAATTATAATGTAAATTTCTAAGAAGTCATCTATATATGAACGGAAGGAGCACTAGTCTTGGCCGTATAATTTTGACTTTAGATATGATAGATAGTATATGGAGATGTTGCTGATCTTGAATACAACTTTTTGTTAGTTAAATACAACATGTTCAACTTGACCCGACTTGACTTGAGTAAAGAATAAAATCAAATGAATTTGGAAGGTCAACATGTATTTATAATTGTAATACACATTTTCAAATCTGATAGAGCAAAAAAAGTACAACACGAATATTCTATCAAGTATCAACCCACTGCTCATAAGCAGATAATATATTACAACGAGAGTCCTATTACTCTCACAAGAATAAAAGCGCTAAGAAATATATGTGAAGAAATTATATAGTTGACTGGGAATGAGTAGTCAATTACATATAAGAAATTATATATGGTCTATTTGTCTTACAGACACGTATTAGGTGTATAAGAAAAAGGAAGTACTCCGTTATTTTCATGTATTAGGGAGTTCATTGCATTAATATTTAATTGAACAAAATAATTACAAAAGTCCAATATTGCGCTTCTAAAATTTATTTAAGAAACAAATTTATACTACATATTAAAACACAAATCAGTTCCTGCAAATGAATTGAAACAAAGGTAGTATATTTAATATTCTTGTGCGTAAAAGTTTAATGATTCTATACGAAGAAGATATAATTTTTTGAATTGACTCTTTTTTTTCCCCCAAAAACATTATACTGTAAGCGGGACGGACACAAAACAAACACATACATAAAGATTTTAGTAGGAAAAAAAATAAAATACACATACAGATTCCTTTATGCTGGAAAGATAAAAAAACGAGTGTGCTAAAGCATATTTGTGACTTTAACTAAGAAACAATAAAAATTAACACATCATGTGGTTTATTGGTGTGCTAGGGTTTAAAAATCACGTTAGAATAGGAAATGATAATTTCGTAAGGTAGAACAAATATATTAACTTTCTCATAAGAGCCCGCAGTAACGAGGATGAAAACAAATTTAGGCAGAATGGTTAGAACAAACAACAAGTATAAACTAATATTACATAAAGTGGGAAATTAAACAAATCCCACCAAGTAAGTACCACCGCAAAAATCAAATGGATGGGTGGCTTAAAAGAATGATCAAATTGAGGTATAAAGGTATGAACGAATGACAAGAATAGAAGGTATCAACGACCAAGTAATCAAGAAATTTTCGTCAGGCGAAACTTAGGAACAACAAGCAAGTGGTCTGCTCGAGGTATAGTAAGTCCGAACTTTTCAGTCATATCAAATTCCTTAGCTGAAGTTCCATCAGGTAGTTCCCAGTCGAAACAATGCACCAACTGAGCCACCGCGAGTTGAACATTCACCAATCCTAGCTGCATTCCCGGGCACCCTCTTCTGCCCGAACCAAACGGCAAGAGTTGAAAATCACGTCCTCGGAGATCTACGTCGCTCCCCTCAAACCTTTCGGGAAGAAATTCTTCCGCATTTTCAGACCACACGTTAGGATCACGTCCTAATGCCCAAGCATTCACAATAACTCGAGATTTCTTAGGTATGAAATAACCATTAATCTCAGTATCCTCCATGGACTCGTGAGGACCTAACAGCGGTGCAACCGGATGTAACCTGAGACTTTCCTTTACCACCATGTATAAATATTCTAGTTTTGGCAGATCTGATTCCTCCACCATTCGATCGACTCCTACGGTCAAACTCAATTCGTCTTGACACTTTTTCATTACCCTCGGATGCCTAATGAGCTCTGTTAGGATCCAATCGATGGAGTTATTTGAAGTGTCGATAGCTGCCGCGATTATGTCTATCATTATTGCTTTGATGGTGGCTCTGTCAATGATTTTTGATAGCTCGCTGTGTCTATTGGATGACTTATTCTTTAACAACAGCATTTCGTCGATGAAGTCGGTATTTGTTGCCAGATCTCCCCTGCTCGCTTTCAATTCATGCTCGTCGATGATGCTTTCCAATATCCTGTCAAGCTTCTCGCCAGTTACTCTGAAGCTTCTAGTCAATCCCTGAGAGCATTGTTAAGATATCGTTAATAACCGGCCTACCATAACGTAAGCAGAACCGGAATTGTAGAAAGATTGAGATTATATATTCTATCTATTTGAAAGTATATACTCATCCAATTTTCAAGAAGACCACGTATATAAATAAATATATGTGTGTGTACGCACACCCGAAATGAATGATTAAAGGGAACGTAGGAAGAAACACTTGGTACCTGAAGGTCGAGTGGCGCTAGGAAGGGCACAAAGTCAGAAAGATTAAATTTTCCAGCTAACATCAAAGTTTCATCAATGATACCCTTTAGATCGTATCTATCGTCTTTGCTCCTTCCCAAAAGCAACCGGTAAGTCATGTTCTCAATTAGATCAGCCACCTTTGCGCTAAGATCCACCACTACTCCGGCAGAGGCGGCCACCTTAAGGTCGTCCACCAAGGAGCCAAGCTCCTCCCTTCTCATTCCAGCAAAAGAGTGAATCTTGGAAGGGGTAAGAAGCTCTTGTACAACAAATTTTCTAATGTTTCGCCATTGCGGACCATATGCCGTGAAGGTCATGCCTTTGGTACCATAGGACATGAGGTCGGCGGCCTGGAGCTTAGGCCGGCTAGCGAAAACAGTGTCATGAGTTTTAAGGAAAAGCTCGGCCGCTTGAGGTGATGAGACTACAATAGTTGGCACCGAACCGAGGCGTATGGACATGATCGGGCCGTACTTCTTAGATAACTCGTGAAGGGTGCGGTGGGGTAGGGTGCCCAATTTGTGGAGGCTACCGATAATGGGTAAGCCTCGGGGACCTGGCGGTACAAGTTTGCGAGGATGTTTGATCCACCACAACGTTGCATGCAGGGATAATGCAAGTACTACAGCAAGTAGTGCATACATAGTGGATATTGGCTGGCTATGTAAATATTTATGTATATGGTGTGTTACGTTTTATATATGAGGCAGTAAGTACGTAACTTGTATAGGCTATATGTATGTATATTCGAGTACTGTAAGTGTGTAATTGTGTTTTTGAGAAAATGAGATAAGAGAGCTTCTCTTTATATAGGAATGGGATGGCGCCATGCATATCTAGGGTGCTTTCCTTGTGTCAATAGGGACTGCTGTTGGAAAAAAATATTTTGACTTGATTGCTTTGATGGCTCAGTTCTGCAGTAAAATTCCTATCTCTCCTGTTTCGTATTTAATTAGTTCAATATTAGACCAACCAACATGTGTCTATTGTCGTCTTGTCCAATACCACTCCACCTTTCTTTCCAACGGACTCAATAGTTTATGCATGGCAGGTTAACAGTCAACAAAAATCTAACTTTCTTTTCTTTCTTAATTGGTAGCTTATGAACATAAATAAATATATTCAACTTCAATTCCTGGCTGAACTGTCTCTTTCCTGGAAGCTCCTATGGCGCCTAGTTTCACTTCGGTTCCCAACGATGAATTAAAGTAATAATTAAGTGGATGGAATTCGTTAATGATGTCCCAAATCTTGGTCTTACTTTGAGCCAGACTTTTGTACTTTCATATTATTATAAATTATATAAAAAATGAAATAGATAATGATCATAAGGAGGGATTTGGAAATTTATGTACAAATTTTGAAGCTAATTATGGAGACCGAAGAGCACACTTTTTTATACTCTTTGTCCCGCTTTATTTGACAAAATTATTTTTGTACTTGAATTAAGAAATGGTATATTTACAATGATTGCAACTATGAAGGGTCATTACTTTCGAAGTATGCCCTTTAATGAAAACTCATTTTAAATATCTTATTTTTTTTTATAAAGGTTAATTTAGTAAGTTAATAACATAATAACTTTTTTAACTATCTACTTTATTAAGATTTTGTGATATCCCAAGATAAAAAGTTTGCCAAGTAAAATGGAAGGGAGGAAGTAATACTCTGTAGTAGGTAAATGGTAAGTTGACTCAATTTGGAGACTTTGGTTTTCGAATTTGATTTGTATTTGAACCTTTGTATTGAACCTTGTGGACCACATGATGGGTGTGGATACATGTAATTCACTTAATATTTATTCTATTTTCGTAGCATGCAACTTATGTAATTTTATCCCTTAGGAATCATGCAGGCGCATACGGTGTGGTACATGAATTTTTAAGAAGCTATTAGGCGTTACAAAGATCGCAGGGCCAGTAAAATACCCTAATTTAACAATATGGTTTTCTTGCAAATATACGGATGATACTGTTCATTAATCAAGCTTTTAGAATGTAAAATATCGATTTGTAAGCTTTTGGAAGGATATATAGTATGATCATTTTCTTTAAAAAATTAGAGATATATTTATTTTTTCTTATAAGGTCATCTTTGCAATATTAAAATGCAATTTTAAAGATAATTTGTTTCATTTACCTTGCATGATAGTTGTATTCTAAACTTTTTATTCCCTCTGTATCAATCAGTTAGCATTATGTTCATAAAATAGATTATCTATATACACAATCAAATTCACACCAATTTTCACGAACGTTTGTAGATTATGTCGTTTTATCTGAACAAATCTAAAACTCTAATTTGAAAATAGGTAACCCTTAGTGGACCATAATAACGTAATGATAAAATTTATCATCGTTTGTAAAAATTGGTACGACTTTGACAGTGTAATTTGATTTATTCTTCATAAAATTAGCAAACAAGGAAGTTGGACCTGACTTACTTGCAATAGCCTATTGCAGCAGAAGTGGGTGCTCTATAAAAATTTGATCTAATTTGGGTCCAGCCCAGTCTTTTAGCCTAAAGAAGTTGTCCAACCTCTCCTTGTGTAGCCATCTTCGACAAACTCGTTAAACTTTAAAGGCCCAAAAAATGCCAGACATCCTTTTAAGTAATATTGGAATTAATTATTTAATTTTTGGGTATTATATTTTATTATAAATTCAAATCATTTTAAATTTGATTAATCAGTTTATCACAAATTGACTAGAATCAAATAATTAATTTGTTGGAAATGAGCTCAAATTTGTATGAGAACTTGGTTTCTCATGTGATTGGAAAAAAAAAAAAAAAAGGAGAGTTAAAGCTAAGGGACAAGAATTCCACATTAAAAATGAGAGAACATGGAGTTTACTATTTATATGAGAGTACTTTTATAGTAGGTTAAATAGTCATGACAATATTTTACTTTACATGTCCCGCTCGCGTGCGCCTGTGCAGGAGGGTGCAAATTCTGGTCCAACCGACAAGCAAAATTAGTTTGACTCATGTGTGTGCGCGACCTGCGGACACGAATGTCGGATTATAAACCTTGCTTCGGATTTATGTGTGGAGAGAATTAATTACCATTTGTGTTTTTAATTCTTGTAACGACTGAAACGTTTGTAACGTTTCTAATTAAATGATTTGTGACGTTTTTACAGAATTAAAGTGCTTGGCAGTTCCAAGGTGTCTCCACACTATAAACGTTTGTAACGTTTCTAATTAAATGATTTGTGATGTTTGTACAGAATTAAAGTGCTTGGCAGTTCTAAGGTGTCTCTCCACACTATAAATAGAGGCTCATATTCCAAGTTTGAGGATCCCTAATCAAATTGTCATTGAGTTCTCTCTGAAGTTCCTTCTTTTCTCTTTTTTCAGTGTTCGTTATTTTCTCAATTCTAGTTTGAAGGTGAGATTACTTCGTGCAGAGTAATTCTTATAGTATCCGTTGTATCCTGGGAAACAGTAGCTCAAATTCCTCTAGCACATTTTGTGAGGGGGCTAAACTGTACAGCGTGATTTTAACGTGTCTCAGATTTACATGTGCGTTTGAGACTCAGATTCAACATAATTTATAGTCTTGCCAATGATGAATTTTGAAAAATGCTTATAACCCATGGAACCAATTAAATCGGGAGTATAATTAGATTCACATAAAATAGTTTTGTAAAATATTATAATTCGAAATTGAAGAAAAATATTTTACTTCTAATCACTTTCAAGTGAAATATAATGATATACATGAAAAATTGACTACTCTTAAGTACAAGAATTCCACAATGAAAATGAGAGGACGTGGAGTTTATTATTTATATGAGAGCACTTTTACCGTGGGTTAAATAGTCATGACAATATTTAACTCTACATGTCCCGCTTGCGTGCGCCTGCACAGCGGGGTGCAAATTCTAGTCCAATCGACAAGCAAAATTAGTTTGACTCATGTGTGTGCGTGACCTGCGGACACAAATGCCGGATTAAAAACCTTGCTTCAGATTTATTTTTCCAAGTGTGGAGAGAATTAATTTTAATTCAGTAGACTGGTTTCGCTGAAATTTTGTGTAACTTCTGTAACGTTGTAATTTTAATTCTTGTAACGACTGAAACGCCTGTAACGTTTTCAATTAAATGATTTGTGACGTTTGTACAGAATTAAAGTGCTCGGCAGTTCCAAAGGTGTCTCTCCACACTATAAATAGAGGCTCATATTCTAGATTTGAGGATCCCAAATCAAATTGTCATTGAGTCTTCTCTGAAGTTCTTTCTTTTCTCTTCTTTCGGTGTTCGCTATTTTCTCAGTTTCAGTTCGAAGGTGAGATTATTTTGTGCAAAGTAGTTCTCATAGTATCCGTTGTATCCTGGGGAAACAGTAACTCCAATTCCTCTAGCAAATTTTGTGAGGGGCTAAACTGTTTTAAGGACAACGTGGTTTTCACGTGCCTCGAATTTACGTGTACGTTTGAAACTCAGATTCAACGTAATTTATAGTCTTGCCAGTGGTGAATTTTGAAAAATGCTTATGACCCATGGAACCAATTAAATCGCGAGTATAATTGGATTCACATAAAATAATTTTGTAAAATATTATAATTCAAAATTGAAATAAAATACTTTACTTCTAATCACTTTCAAGTGAAATATAGTGATGTACATGAAAAATTGACTACTCTTAAGTACAAATCTTTATACTTATAAATTTTTATGAAATCATATCATGGATGAAACTATAACTTTTGCAAATAGTAATATATTAAAATATAAATATATTTTTAATTTTGAAATGAATGGAGTATGATTTAAAGGTCAATAAATAATAATCCTTAATTACTATATACGTTGTGTGGTCCAATATATCACTTTTGATTTAAAAAAAAATATACATATATTAGTCGTTTTTCTTTTTCTTGATAGATAATTTATAATTACTAGTATTTAAATAACTCTATAAAGAAAATAATCAAAAAATGATGAAAAATTATCAACAAGTACAGTTCAAGTCTTGTGTCAACCATTATTTTTTTTAGCATAATCTATAAATATAAAATTATGTTATCTGTATTTTTTTTTATAAAATCATTTAAAATCAACTTGTGACATACTCAGACCTTAGATTGAGAAAATCTCTCTCAACTTAAATAAAAAAAAAAAAAAAGAGACCTATTGCTTCCCTAGAGAGTATATTCAAAACAAAAAACTATAATTCACCAAACTATAAATGATTAAAAAACATTAAGATATCAAGTATATTTTATGATAAGAGTACACTAGTACTTCCAAATATAGAAATGATATTTTTAAATGTAGGTTTTACTATATAAAGTTTATAATACACATAATATCAGACACGTGGTGTTTAATATGCGGACCTGTATATAAAAATATCAATTGTAGATCTTAAAATATGACTTCCCTACTCTTGATTGCTAGTTAGTGTCCTTGGTTGTGTTCCATAAGTAAAGTCTTTCGATGATCACTTACCCAAAAAAAAAACAAAAAATCTTTAAATGACCGTTCAAATTCTTGCAACACAAAAAATCATGTGCTATGTATATCAAACAACGGATATCGAGGTTAACTTAAATGTTTTGAATACTGGGATCAAACTTCATTTGAATGAAAAATACGCAAGAAATATGAATTAGAATTGGGTTAATTGTAGAAAAAATTTCGCCAATAAAATTAATAAAATAGCAAATAATTATGTATCGGCTGTTTGCTGAAGAAAAATGATAATGATGTTTATAATTAACAAAAGTTGATCCATTAGATATAACTAAAATATTTTACTTGAAAATTTTAAATTCATTTTGGTATTATCTATGAAGAGATTAATTTTGACATGAGTAAGATTTTTCGCCGTAAATTTCCTATAAAGAAAATAATCAGAGAAATGATGACAAACTTTAAATAAAATAATCGATGAATGTTTAATTTATTACAACTCAATAAGTACTTCATTAGATTGGACTGAAAATTCCAATCTTTCTCAATTATTTTTCTAAAAGAATAATATATAAATACTAATCGTAAGCTCTTTGTCTTTGTTAAAGTATAAGTATCATTATAAGACACATATTCGAGAATGTAACATACTCTCTCATTCTTGATTGAAGGAGCGTATTTTGACCTATTTTATTTGTTTAAAAAAATAAAATACTCATGGCTTCCCCCAGTTATATATTTAAATACTATTACTCACCAAATCATAAAATGATTGAATAATGATAATCAATTTCCTTTTTGACCAGATATATGTGATTTACAAATATTTAAGTGAAAATGTAAAATAATATGTGATTTACAAATATTTAAGTGAAAATGTAAAATATCAGCAACACACAAATTACGACAAAGTTTTCGTAGTAAAAAGCTTGAATTCTTCTGGAATTGTGACAGCGGCTTTGAATCAACGAATCACATCAAGCATTTTTCCACAAACGGAAAATAAAAAAGTTAGATAAAATAAAAGGATTACAGGATCAGATCAAGCAGCCAATTGCTACTTATTTATATACACTGATTATTGTATCACTGCAAATCCACATATTAATTCATTATTCAAACACGTAATTATCGTATGCTGTTTCAAAGTTTGTATTTTCTATTTTTTTCTTCTCAAAATATGACTGTCCTCTCGGAATATCAAACTTCAAATTAAATTTTTTTCCTTCTACGGTAGAATTTAAAGTTTTTTCTTGTTTTTATTCAATATGATAGTTCTTGACATGGACATGCAGATCATGACGTTGACGGGTTAAATATCATGACGCATGCAATTGCACATATGCATTGAAATTCTAAACCATTCAAAAAAGATTAATAACTGAAGGTAAGACTAGAGCAAACATAAAAAAAAAAAAAAAAAAAAAAAAAATCCTTTTTCTTTGTCCCATATCCCTTTTGCATGACACCCTACGAGCAAAGTTCCTTGAATTCAAACCGACCAATAGTTTCTTACAACTAATCTTGAAGAAATCATCTGATCAAAGATTGTGTTTTTATTTCATAAGTTTTATCAAATCAAATAACATAACATTAAATTACACTTAAAAATCCATATATCTTTCTGAAATGGAGAGAATATATTTTGATATTTAAGTAAAAGTAATGACCAGTAACTAACTAAATTTAACAAACGCCGTTGTACACTTGTACTCACATTCTCTAAATCGTTTAAATACATATCACACTTTTAAACAAATCGATCTCAATGGTTTGGTCCATTTTACTGCATCTTAAACTAGGGTATCAATTTTAATTTTGACTACGATTACCTTCTTTTTTTTTCCTGATCGGTAATATGATTACTATTTAGTTTCTCTCCAATTAATTTTTTACACAATTTTTTTTTGTTATCGTTTAGTTTATATTGTAAAAAACTTCAATGATTAATTAGTCTAGTAATTACAAAATACGTATAAAATCAATTTTAAAATATAATAACCTACAAAAATTGGTTCAACTTGTGAAACTTGGTAAGGTAGCCAACAAAAATAGGAGCTACAATGTTATATGAGAAGAAATGAGTTTAATCGAAGTAAGATGAGAATTAGAGGAATTTAAAAATTAATTGGTAAATGATCACTTAATATCTAATTAAACAAGATAATAATCAAATTCCGCGAGGACTTTTCTAACTCGATCATATCATCCGAAAAAGAAAATCTATACTCATATATAGAAGGATGAGTCATGTTTCATTCTTTAGTCAACCGTAAAATAATTTATATCGACCCACATAACTCAGTAATTAAATTAGACTAGGCAATTATGTGCACCAATAAGAGCTCTTTCACTCAGGTGGTCGGTAAGAGTAATTTGTTCGTTTTAAATTTTATGGATGAAAATTGAGATAATATTAAGATATATTTTGCCGATACACAAAAAAAATTATATAATTTTGTGGATCAATATGTCTAAACAAGCTTGAATATAAATTGAGTTTATTTTTTTTAAAAAAATCTTTGTCAGTATGTTAATTTTCATATCAAACTCGATCGTGTTTTTTAAAAATTTCGAGAAAAGACAAACTACAATTAAGAAAAATACGACTCCATATTTTACCTTTTATCAAAATAAATTTCCAAAAAATTCAAGCAACTACTTTATAATTAAGAAAGAACAAGTAATTAGAAAAATTCTAATATATATATATGTTTTTTTTTATGTTTAATTTATCTACGAATGAATGCAAATACCGGGACCGTAGTTCGGATTAGAATGGACCATGAATCGGCTTAAAAAAGACTGGTGTGTTAAGGGATTAGTCTGATCTAGGGCTAATATACAAAATCTTAAAAGTCCATGATATTAAAGTCAAACACTTGTCTGACGTGAACTGTGTGTGATAACAAAAAATTGACTCGGAATTCAGTATTTGACTTGTTAAAAGTTTCTTATAATAACAATTTGTTGATTTTTTCTCAATTTATTACTATTTTCTGGATAATTCCACTGTATTTTAAGTTTTCATACAAGTTGGAAGTCTTATATTAATAAAGTAATTTTAAGGTTATTCTAAATTGTTGGCTTATTTTTTAAATTTTGTACATTTTCAATAGAAAATTAATTGTGGTAACTATTAATTGTAGCAAATTGATAAAAAAAAAAATAATAGAAAAGTTAGATTTCAAAATTTTTATTTTAAAAAATAAGTTAAATTTATGTTTTAAAAAAGAAAAAGAAGAACCGGAACTGAGACCAATCTATGACTGGTCTAGATCAGGATTGATCGAGCCTGAAGTTATCGGTAATCCTCTCTTTATTGAACTATGACTAGTCTGATCGGATCAGACTAACCTCAAAATTGATTCAAAATCAGACTGATCAACTCCAATCTTTTTAAAGACTAGTTCGTTTTAGATCGATTAGTATATATATTCGAACCTAAATGTATCTTTTATAAAATAATTCCCATATATCATTTACTAGCTATAAAATGATAAATAACGTTGCTATAGATTACGAATATGACATGAAAAATGGACTTTTATATATTATACACCGACTAATTGGCTACGATCAATTATAGTTGTCAAGTATAATTGGATGTTTCAAACATAGTTCAACTATTTATTATCGAGTGGGAGAGTAAATCTATACTATAATACAAAAATTAGTAAGATAGTATTTTTTTTTTTATCCAAATAAATAAATTAATTTCTTATGAAATTTTGAGGCCATAAAGTTGACTCGCGGTAAGAATGTAGAGGAGTGAGTTAAGTCAATCACTTGTAACAATACAATTAAAATATAGAGTCCTTAATTAAACAAAAGGTTAATTGCAAAACTAACATGTAAATTATACATCAATTTACAAAATTTAACTCATTTGCTTAATTTATCAACACATATTCAACAGTCATAAATATATTCAAAAGTTGGGAAATTTTGACATTTTATGCATGTATAAATACATCATTAACAAATCAGTACTCAAAATGAAAAACTTAACAAATCGGTACCAAACTTAACATGTTAAATCTTAGGATTCCTTGTGCTTATTAAATCATTTTCGCAAAAAATTGTGGAATTTATTATTCTTAATGTCCAAATTTGGGACACTAATACTTCACCTTTTTTATAAAAAAGAAATTAAAATTCATAAGATAACATATATTTTGAGGTCACTTTACAGTGAACTCTAATTTTTTAAAGTGAATTTATGAGTTTGGTGTTATTGAATTTATATATTTGGTGTCAACGTCGAATGTAACAATCCGTGTCGACTTTAAATTTAACCCTAAAGACAACTGATTTTGTATCTCCAACTTTTGGAGATAATATCGATTTACTTGGTTAACAAGGGGCTGTCGGTATTTTTATTTTTTTTCATAGAAAATTTTCCAACTAGTCCCATATCAATATAACAATTACGCTTCAAATTATATGTTTCATTAGGTGTTGTGTTTTATTTTTCATTTTTTCGCGATCGACACGCATTTCTTTTTTACTTTTTTTACCATTAAAATATTTAAAACTCTATGAATGACATGCAATCGTAGAAAAAAGAATTAGACAATTTCAAATCATACATTTGACACGTCAATTTCATTAATAACTTCAGTACCATAGCCGACGTAAATTAAGTTCAAAGGTGACTCTGACATCGTGTATTCTTAGAGATGGAGTAACGTTCAACCTTGTTGATATTTAATATTTAATTAATGTAGTTAGAATTAAATCCTATTGTTAATAATATATAGTCTTTTTTTTTTAATTATTTATTGATGGTGAAAATATGTAAGGTCCTTATAAAATGTAAAAATAAGATAATATATATTATTGGAAAAAGAAAAACTATTGTCACCCTGTTGAAGATAGAAAACTATGAAATCTAAAATCATACAAAATTGAAGGATATAATGATGTTTTAGCTATTAGATAAACATAAGATAAATATATTGTAAATAGTCAAATAGAGCTACTAATGACAGATGACTCCACTAACAATAAATATGAAATATAGCCACAATCAAATATATTGATATTTAAAATGAGCATTTACCATCAAGCATAGGTCGAATAGGTATTATTGGAATATGAGATACTCAAAAGTAAATACGAGCTTTATATTCGACTTGAATCTTTCATATTTTATAAATTGAATAGGGATTACATTCGACTCGATTTCAAACCGTGCTGACAACTATTCCACTCGCCCCTATTTTGGAAGTGTTAAAATGGCAATCGTGAAGACGAGGTAAGAGGACAAAAAATAGTACAAGTGTACAGAAAACCCTTTTTTTATTTTGTGTGTTCTTTGTTATTTTAACATGTTATTTCATGATTGGATTACAATTCTAGCTGTATAATATTAAGAAAATCATTGAAAGTTTCAAACAAACCAAAACAAAAGATATCATAATTGTAATTTGAGTAAAATACTTAAAACAAAATATATACCGAACCGATACCGAATTTGATATTTCGGTATAAGTATTTGTAATTTGTATTTATTATATTTTTTTTGTTTCAGTTTCGGTCTTTTTTTTTTTTCTTTTTGACACAGCCATATTTTAAGTTTGGAAATCATTTTTGTCTAGTTCAAAGTATGGGTAATATAGATGCATATGGCATAAGTCGAAATACATTCAAGTGGATCTACGTATCTTAATTAAAGATTAAAACAATGCATGCCCCAATATAGAAAAACATATCAATCCTAATGATTCCGACGTAAAATAAATTCACACATTAAAATAAACAACGTGATTGATATCAATAAATTATAATATAAAATAGTGTTTATTTAATTTCAGAATAAAAGAAAAGGAAGAAGAAAATTATTCATGTAAACTCAAAATTATGAGATAATGAAATTAACAAACTGTAAAGTACGTAATCCTTATAAGAAATTAATTAGCTTGATATGATTTGTATTAAATCGACAAATTTCAAATTTATTATATTAGAGCGAACTGTAGTTTAATAATATTAAAATTATGCGCCGCTGGTTATTAAATTTAAATTAACTTTTAATATTATATAAAGAGACCTGATTTTTGCTAATTTAAATTGAAGGGTGATAGAAAAATAAAATGAGTCTATTTGCTCCTATCACTATAGAAGATGACTTAGGTTTCTGAAGGGGGGAAAATGCCTTCCATTGACTACGAACAAACGTTCAACACGCGAAAAAAATTTAAACCAGGGGAAAATATCATTTACGTATTAGATATATTTCTGGCTTCGTTCAAATATCAGAGATACTTTTTATTTCATAAAAATAAGTTTGTTTGTGAAATTTTACGGTTTAACAATAAGTGAAACTTTTTATTTTTAATATAGTTGAAGCGAATATTATGAAGAATACTCTTAATACAAACGCTTATACTTTGATATTTTTATAAATTTATATCATAAATAAAATTATAATATTCATAAATTAAAATAGAAATATACTTCTAAATTTAGAACTGACGAAATACATAATTATTTTAAAACGTTATTAGGATTTTATAAATAATGAAGAGGAGAGAAAAGTTGAAGTACATTTAATCAAGAGATAAAACTGTCAAATGTTACTTTTTGGATGTTTAATAACTTGATACTCTCTCGTTTCACAATAATTGACGTTTAACTTTTTTGCATGTAATTTAAAGCAAATTTTTTATATGTTAAATATTTTATTTAATTTTAAAAAATTTATTAATAAAAAATATTTTATACAAGAACTAATATGCATAAAAAATTTAACTAAAATAAAATATTTAACATATTAAAAAATCAAATGCCTGTTATTAGGAAAGGAATGAAGTATCTCAAATTAATAGCTCAGCTAGATTCTATACGTTATGATGTGTCTTAGGTGGAAATGGTTAACGTATAAATACATGCACTACTGTTTGGTCAAAGTCTTTTGGATATAGCAATTTTTAGTGTATTTGAATTTCTAATAAAATTATCTTTTGTTGTTAAAAAAAAAAAAAATGCGTGCAGTTTTTTCTTCTTTATCTTTTCAATTTATATATTTAAATGTAGGAGTGTAGTTATCTCTTTTTGAAGACGGGAGCAGTACTAATTTTCTTGCACGTGCTTAATGAAAGTCATAGATTTCCAAATATAATTTAAAAAGAATCATAGATAAATCAATTAAAATATTAAACAGAAGTGGGGAACGATGCACATTGAGTTTTTAAGGATGTTAGGCATTCAACAAATGTACTATAAAATCAATGATTTACAAAGACAAGAAGCTATAGAAAACAATATGATAATGTAATCTGAATAAGATATACAAGTAATTGTGTACAAATACATGTAACATAATATCACTAATTGTAGCAAAAAATAAATAAATAAATAATAAATTGCTAATTTTTAAGTAATTGAACCAATGAAAGTTCAATATATAGTCTGATTTAACTACGTTAATTTTTTGTACTCTTTTTCTTTGTATAAGTTTATACAGATGTCTTGTCTGGATTAATTTAAACGAAATATCAGTGTCTTTAATCAAGCACTTTGACAAATTTCTAACATAATGATTTGTTAATTTAGGGTGAAATTGTAGGCCGATTGAATTTGATTTTTAAAAGAAAAATACTTACCGCACAAATTTAGATAGCTTATAAAATATAGGTTGTCAAAGTATTACACGATAACTTGTAAGCCAAGCATTTTTCTGTAGACTAAGAAAACATTATATTCTTGATCATTTCTTTGAATTACCTTGTTCTACTATTTAGTACCAAAAAGAACGACAAATCATGCATACATTCTGCACTTTTTAAGGCAAGATTTTAATTATATAATTGTGAATTCATTTATTGACTTTTAAGTAATGATATGATTATTTTTGGACTGTGGGGTAGAGTTCAATATTGTCAATATATGGTATCATTTTCTCAAATGGTACCTCATGTAACAGTAATACTGGGATACGAGTCCTATCTCAATTTGTCGTGCACAATGGTTTGGAGGTTGCGTAGCAAAATGGGCAAGGTAGAGCAAATCTGATGGTTTATTAAAATACCCCGATATAAAGAACACACGTGGTCGAGGTGAATTTGAGCGATCAAAATAAGGGAGAATTGAATTAGTTTTATAAGTAATTTCGTTAATTTAAAAAATAAAAATAAATAAATAAAGGATATATATATGTCAATCTTAAAAATTATGAAGTAGGAGACGGATTATCTTCTTATTATTATCTTTTTTTATAATTTACACTCGATGTAAAATGATTAATAATTTCACTCAATATTTTTGGGACAGATGTAATATTATAATTGCCGTCATTTTTTTAATTAAATGTTTTTATTATTTTTTCTTTTACATATTAGTGCATACCTTTGATTTATATTAATTTGTTATTATTATATTATTGTCTTTGTTTATAATCTAGTTTCTTTCTAGTTCTATGTTTAACATACTTATTATTGTAGAGTTTGATTGTATACACTATATATTAGTACAACCAGGGAAAATCCAAAGTCATCTGTATATATAAATATGCGTCTAATCTAACCTAAAAGTCTAACCTAATGGGTTAAGGTATAATCATGAAAATATAAACTTTCAATATACACTTTATAATTAATGTGCAATGTGTCTCATACATGTAAGCCGAACACTGCATTTTCTCAATGTTTGAATGAGATTGTTTCAATTTCATTTGACATGTTCAGAAAGATAATTAGAAATTTTAACTTTAATATAAATATATGAAAATATGAAGTACAAGTACAAAACCTATTATGTTATTATAATGTACGTATTATATGTTGGGTTGTTTAATGAACCGAGCAATTCGATCTTTAATTTAACTCGATTTGGTAAATTATTCAATTGGGCTCAACTGAAATAATTAATCGAGTCGAGTTTGAATATTTTCTATTACTCATTAAGTTATTGAATCGAGCTGAGTATTAAGGTTACTTGACTTGATGCGGCTCAATACTAAAAAAAATGGTACTTAGCTCGATAAACTCGATATAATTTTTAGTATTTGATAACTTTGTTCGTTAAAACTAGTTACATACTCTCTATTTTGATACAAAAACTCATTAATTATTTGATACTTGATAAATATTTGATAAAAATTCAAAACTCAACTATATTCGAATATTTTCGAGTTACTTGTGAGCAGCTCAATAATTAAACGAGCCGAGTTTGATCATAATATTTCATGATAAAAAATACTCGACTTAACTCGAACTCGTTTAATTCGTTAACGAGATGAACGCGAACAAACGATATTCAACTCGATTCGGTTCAGTTACAACTATATATGTACCGTTTTATGATTATATTATAATACGTACGGAGTATAACTAGATCGTAAGTTGTAATGAGAAGATAAAATTATAGTTGCTACTGAGTTGACACTACTAGTTAATATTTAATTAATCAAGTGCCGTAATCGTTGAAAATAATTATAAATTATTAATTTAACTAAGGAGTGCGGTTTGTTATTTATATTACTCCGTCTAATAATATATAGATAGTATTGTAACAAAAAAAACAAAATATTTGGTGTAATATAGAAGATATATACTACAGATAGTAGTTTATATAACTCATAAGAGGCAAATAAGCAACATTACACATGTACTTTAAACACATTCAGATCAAGTTGGAAGCCAATAAAGAAACTGAGACAACGTGAAACAAAAATCAGATATAATATTCTCGAATTCATTATCATTTTCAAAACACCATTTTTTGCACACACACACACACACATATATATATATATATATATGCATCAGTTAATATAATATTATATGCTTGGTCTAAATTTTCAACAATTTCAAACATATAATACTTGGTCTAAATTGTAAGCATCGTAGTTTAGTCATCCAAGGCAATTAAGTCATAACACAATCGCTCTCTGTATTGGCAAGAGGTATTATGTGCATGGCATGACCACTATATAAAGAGAAGCTTTCTTATCATTTTCTCATAACATAATTACACAAATATATAGCCTATAAGTTCCACATAACAAATATGTACGCACTACTAGCACTTGCATTTTCCTTTTTCTTTGTGTTCCTTTCAACTTTATGGTGGTTGAAAAACCCTAGCAACCAAAACTCTTCATCATCACCACCGCAGCGCCACCCTTTACCACCAGGTCCCCGAGGCTTACCGATCATCGGTAGCCTCCATAAACTCGGTACCCTACCCCACCGCGCCCTTCACAAGTTATCTAAATTATATGGACCAATCATGTTCTTGCGCCTAGGGACCGTGCCAACTGTAGTAGTTTCATCACCTCAAGCCGCTGAGCTTTTCCTTAAAACTCATGACACTGTTTTTGCTAGCCGACCTAAGCTTGAGGCGGCCGAGTACATGTCCTATGGTACTAAGGGCATGACCTTCACAGCATATGGTCAGCAATGGCGGAACATTCGAAAATTTGTAGTACTAGAGCTTCTTACCCCTTCAAAGATCAATTCCTTTGCTGGAATGAGACGGGAGGAGCTTGGCTCATTGGTGGAGGAGCTTAAGGCGGCTTCGGTGGCTGGGGTGATGGTGGATCTTAGTGCAAAGGTGGCGGGCCTAATTGAGAACATGACTTATAGGTTACTTTTGGGAAGGAGTAGAGATGATAGATTTGATTTAAAGGGTATTATGAATGAAGCTTTGACATTGACAGGAAACTTTAATATTGCCGACTTTGTGCCTTTATTAAGGCCACTTGACCTTCAGGTAGTATCTCTAGCTACCTTTCTACGATCGCTTGTAGAGTGTTTATACAGCCTATCAAATCAAATATTCTCATATTTCTACAAATTCCTTTTTGTTTTTTAAAAAATACACGTTAAAATGAAGATATCCATATTTGAGCCGTCATCTCGATAAATATCACTCATTTTGATTGAAATTTAGTGCGATGCGTTATTCTATCTCACTAAACTAGCTATTTAGATTTCCTTGGACAACATTTTAATAAACATATGGAGTAATATTTAAGTGTGTTTAGTGGCAACATATATGAAGATGAATCACCATGCATTTCATATATTTGAGTATATTATATGTAAAACTTTACATATGGTGCATACGTTTATAACTTATGTTACAAATGATTGACAAATTAAAATTTATGATTAACTAACTATTCTTAATAATGTTTTCAGGGATTGACAAGAAGCATTAAAGTAACCGGCGAAAAGCTTGATAAAATGTTAGAAACCATTATCGACGAACATGAACAGAAAGCAAGTAGTGGAGATCTAGCAACAAATAAGGACTTCATCGATGAAATGTTATTATTGAAAAAAAATTCTTCAAGTACACATAATGAGTTGTCAAAAATAATTGATAGAGCGACCATTAAAGCAATAATGATAGACATAATCGCGGCAGCTATCGATACTTCAGATAACTCCATTGATTGGATCTTAACGGAGCTTATTAGGCATCCAAGGGTAATGAAAAAGTGTCAAGATGAATTAAATGCAATTGTTGGAGTTGATAGAATGGTGGAGGAATCAGATTTGCCAAAACTAGAATATTTATATACGGTGGTTAAGGAGGGTTTAAGATTACATCCAGTTGCACCATTGTTAGGACCTCACGAGTCTATGGAAGATATTGTGATTAATGGTTACTTCATACTTAAAAAGTCACGAGTTATTGTGAATGCTTGGGCATTGGGACGTGATCCTAACGTATGGTCCGAAAATTTCGAGGAGTTTCTTCCTGAGAGGTTTGAGGGGAGTGATATAGATCTTCGTGGTCGTGATTTTCAACTCTTACCATTTGGTTCGGGCCGAAGAGGATGTCCTGGAATGCAATTAGGGTTGCTCAACGTTCAACTGGTGGTGGCTCAATTGGTACATTGTTTTAATTGGGAATTGCCTAGTGGGACTTCCGCAAGTGAGTTTGATATGACTGAGAAATTTGGATTGACAATACCACGAGTGCATCACTTGGTTGCTGTGCCTAAATTTCGCCTCGAAAATCTTGCTTAATTACATGAAACCTCCTTTTGATCATATCCTTTCAATTTTCCCACTCCTATATGCTGTGGATCTTGTATTCCTCCTTTGTCTAATATAAATAAAAGTTGTTGCTTGTTCTTTTCCTTGGGTTGCAACTTGTATTAATGGCTGATAGTGAGACTTCTGTAAATGTTATCATATATTTTTCAATACCCTGTTAAATTTGCTCTACAAATTTTGAGTACTGCCTTTGTTTTAACGATAAAAGTATTAGAGATATATTTTGACTTTTTGAACGAAAATGTGACATATCCAATTTTAAAATTAATTTAATTGATCAAAGTTTTGAGATATTACAAATTATGTCGTGATCAATTATTTTCGTTACAAACTGGATTAACAATTGGATTAGCAAATTAAGGGTTTGACTTAGGGTTTAAAGTTTTAATTTAGAGTTTAGTGTTTAGGTTTTATTTTGACTTTAAGGTTTTAATTTAGGGTTTCAAATTTTTATTAGGGTTTAGGTTTAATTCTTAATATAAGATTAAGAATTTCACATAGATAATATTGTGATGCAATTTTGTCTGTTTTCTTATGCCTTGTTGCTTCCTTCTGTTGCTATTTTTTCTATTAATTGTTCGGACCTTGTTCTTGAGTGGATTTGTTATTAGTTAAGTGGTTGCTCTAACTTTTCAAGTCCAAATATCTAGTTCAGTAATGCTTGTTGCTCTCATTCAATTTAGAGTTCAAATTGCCATTTGTAGTAGGTTTAGCACTTGGGGTTTTGTTGTTCTCCTCTGAGGCTGTTCATCTAGGTTGCTGGATGAGTGTTTTCTCTCTGAATTTTCGTCAGTGTGTGTGTGTTTTTTTTTTGCTATGATTTTTGATGCAATCAACGTCTTTGGACGTATTTTCTTCATTGGATGAGTTTTTAAATAATTTTCCCTTATTTACGCTCATAAAAAAAAAAAAAAAAAGCTTGATCGAGTTTCTCGTGGAATTTGCTTAAGCAGCGTGCAGTTTCTGGGTATTTTCTTGCGTACTTTTAGATTTCTAAAGTATATTGCTTTTGGTGCAAGCTCAAGTGTGTATCACATGTGTAATTTTAGAAGGATATTTCTATATCACGTGTTTTGGCTATCTTTGGGCCGACATATTATAAGGTTCTAGGTGAGCTAACTAGATGACAATTTCTCTAATTTTGTGAACAGGTATGTCTTATAATTCATATTAGTGAAATTTGTTTTTGCCATTGAAAAAACATAATTTATAGTGTAAAAGTCGTATGAATAGTAGATAAATGGTAATATCACATTAGTAGATAATAATATTGAGCATTCATGTTAATGACAATGCTATAGGGAGGGTTATTTTCATCAAATATTTGATTGTTTGAGATATATCTATACAATATTAATTTATCCTATAATCAAATTTATCTACCTATCTATATACTTTTAGAGTGTCCTTTTAATATGCACGGCTTATATATGATACTAAATACACAGACTACATTTATACTTAATTTGCTAGGATAAAAAGAACATTTATAATATATGAGATGGTGTAAATTTTAACTTTTGGCATGTTTAGCATGAAAAATACTCTCATTTTTTCGATAGAGTGATAGAAATAGAAGTGAAAAATAATCATGAAAAATAAAAATTAAAGAAATAGAGCAAACAGATACATTCTTATTTTTCGTGATTATCGATTTACATACTCTAATTTTTTTTAATATATGCTTTTTATTTGTCATAATTGTTTGTTTGACGTTAGAAGTGAAATTGTAAACTTTACAAATGATATATAAAAAATAGTAGTTTTTTTTTAAAAGAACATGTAAATATGAACTGCGGAGTAAGTAATAGTCCATAGAATATCATATTTTATTCTAAAAATGGTCATATTGAACTCCAAAATTGAACGAAAACATTTGAAATAAAACGGAATGAATAGCTCGGAAGGTTTAAGTGTGAATTTGCTATTCGTAAATACAAACGTAAATGTTTTGACAATATCACTAACCAACAAAACTAATGTAAATGAGTTTATATTTGGTACAATGAATAAGAACTATTACTTGTATTAGTAATTATTATTTTCATCATATTCATCGTTATCAGAACATAAAATATAGGTGTTCGTCAATTGATTATTATATCAATCCAACCGAAAAATTAGAGTATTGTTAATTTCGTAGAAAATGTCAATTTACTTCGTTTACTAGAAGTGCTCGTTGGTCTCATTTTCTTGGAGAATAATGAGCCATACCACAACAATATTTGCAATGTAAATCACAATACTACATTTCCATCGCTACATTTTTATTAAGATTCATTTGAATTAAATTTTGAGATAAATTTAATAAGATATAATATTATGATTTTTGTTATAAAAGTTTTTTGACTTCTTTTTCTTCAAAAAATTGATCCATTTTCATGTATCCGTATTTGACTTCTTTAATGATTCAGTACAACTCTATTTAGAAAAGTATGATTTTATCCAAAAGCCGAGTACACACTAAAAATAATTGATGTTATAATTTAGTGGTCATTGTCCAAGGGTCAAGTAGATCAAGTTCAAAGACCATTCTCCAAAACTGCAAATCCTACACAAACGCTTATGGTAATTGTGGTGTTCTTTATTCTGGAGCGAGGTTCAAATATGTTGAACAATGAATATAGTCTTGAAAAACTTTCTTTGTGGAGTTGTGGTGTTCACACTCCAAACTTCAAGATAATTATATCCATATTCTTCTTTTGACTCATGAATATTACTACAATTAAACATGAAAGATAAAAACTGTTAAAGTTCCAAAATTCATTGTCGAATTTTCATTTCTTTTTTTTGCACAGAAAAATTTAGTTTGAGGTGAGACTCCAATAATTGAGGGGAAGGGCATCACTATAGGAAATAGAAAAAAGAACTAAAAAAAAGAAGAATCTTCTTTCAAAAAAAAAAAGGAAAAATAGGAGTAAGTTGTGACAAGTTCACTAAAAAAGAATCCATATGATAAAACTTTTAAGAGTTTATAATTATAGTTATATATTACCCTATAAAAAAGACAACTCCTAAAATTGAATTTCTCAGTCTAATAATAACACTTGATGAGTCATATAACTTGTTATTTCCAGACGAGTATTTGTGGTGGAGGGTTAAATACAAATCTCAGATTTTTCACACAATGTAAAGATCTTAGATATAATTTGTAAATTAATTGCGAAATTAATAAACAAGACAAATTATATCGATCAATAAATAATGGATTTTATTGATCTTGAATCTGATATACAACATTGTAAGCAAAACTGTTGACACTAGTTTTTTTAAATCTGATATACAACCTTGTAATCAAAGTTGACACCAGCTTCTTTAATTTGTTCAGTGATGAACAACTGCAAAGTAGAAAGTAATTTCTAGCTTGTCTGTATCTTTCTCAATATTTAACTTTCTATCTCTTGATACAACTGTTCTGTATAAAATGATACAGCTGCTGTATCTTTGTAAATCAATTATAACTGTTATCTCTCAATTTTTCTCTAGATATATAGAGATGTATTTGGGATGATGAGATGTATTTTGATATGTTGAGATATCGAGATGTGTTTTTGTACACTGCTTTGTATTTTTATTTATAAACACGGTTTTCTTCTTCAAGTGTTCATGATGAATAGCTGAGAGATTATCTTTATGAGAAATATCTCTGAATCTCTTTGATAATTGCAACATAGATTCTCAATTACATCATCTTTGTTACATACCATCTTTCTGTTCAAATTATCTTTATACAATATCTTTGGTACACAATCTTTCGTTATTGAACCAGTTTTCTTATTTTAATTCAGAGTCATAGCCAACTTAGGAGTCTACTGCAGTTAGTTATATGTCATCTTCAATATCCACTGATAACTTTTTTATTTGCTGATGATCTCTGGTAGAAGTCTGTTGCAGTAAGTCATATGTTATTCATATGTCATTTTTAATATTCACTGATGATCATTATCTACTGTTAAGTAAATTATCTTCTTATAACCATTTATCTTCTGATGACTATTTATCTGTCAATGATCATTATATGATGATTAAGGATTTTTATCCTCTGGTGACTATTTATCTGTCGATGGCTTAGCCACTAATGAACAACTTATTCACTGCTACAACTCAACTGTTGATGAGTATTTAAATTCAATTCGACATCAGTTCAGCAATCTTCAAGTCCAGTTCAACAATCTTCACTTTTCAAGTTCAATTATTGCTGCTGCAGATTTATCAAGTTTATTCTGCAGAATCTCTCTATTATAGAATGAACACGTATTTGCAGAATCTCTCTATTATAAAATGAACATGTGTTTGTAGAATATCCTATGATAGCTGTTATAATAATTTATCCTTCGATTTATCTTCTGATGTACATTTTACACTATCAGAGGAACACATTAATGCTTTAATACAAATACAACACATCAATGTTTTTTAATCTATCGAATCTCCATGCAATATATTAGAATTCTTAAAAGGAAAAATCATTATTAAAAAAAACCCAATTAAAATTGGTAGATTTTCCATGATACACAATTGAAGTTGTAAAATTACATTTTACTCCATTACCATTACTTAAATTTTAAACTCGACGCATTACGTTAAAAAGCCTAACAGAATTGTTGATTTGACAAAAATATTCTACCTGGCACATGAAACTGAAAAGAAAAATGACATGGATTTAACAGAGTAACATAATGATATCATGTCATCTTCAACCTCTTTTCTTTTCTGGTTCCAGCTCTCTCCCACCAGCTCATTCTTTAACTCGTAGAAATTATAGATATTCAATTAAATTCGATAAATTTTATATATTTAGCTTCTTTTTTGGTAAGAGTCATCATTCTCTAATCAATTTAAATTTATGTTCATAAATTACTCTTCAGCTATAAGATTTTTTGTATGAAAATTTCAAATTAAAATCTTAATTATTTTTTCTTAAAACCAAAGTTTATGATCTCTATTCCTTCTGTCAATAGGGACTGCTGTTGGAAAAAAATATTTTGACTTGATTGCCTTGACGGCTTAATTCTGCAGTAAAATTCCCATGTCTCCTATTTCATATTTAATTAGTTTAAAATTAGACCAACCAACATGTGTCTATTGTCGTCTAGTCCAATACCACTCCAGCTTTCTTTCTAACGTACTCAACGGTGCCTGCATGGCAGGTTACTTTCTTGATTGGTAGTTTATGGCCATAATGGAAATTTATGTAAAAATTTTGAAACCGAAGACCGAAGAGCACACTTTTTTATATTTCCTCAGTCCCATTTTATTTGATAAAGTTTTTTTTTTTACTTGGATTAAGAAAATTGTATATTCGTAATGATCGATTGTAACGAAGAGTGTCATTACTTTTCGAATATGCCCTTTAATAAAAATCCACTTTAAATATCTTATTTTTTTATAAAGGATAATTTAATAAGTTAACAACGTAATAACTTTTTCAACTACTTACTTTATCAAGATTTTAAAACATCCTAAAATAAAACGTTTGTCAAGTAAAATGAAACGAAGAAAGTAATGTTATGTATTAGGTTAGTTGACTCAATTTGGAGAATTTGGTTTTCGAATTTGATTTGTATTTGAACCTTTGTCTTGAACCTTGTAGACCACAAGATCGATGGGGATACATCTAATTCACTTATATTTATTCTATTTTCGTAGCATGCAACTTATGAGTCTATGTTATTACATCTTGTGGTATATGAATTTTTAAGAAGATATTAGGTGTTACAAAGATCGCAGGATCAGTAAACTATCCTAATTTAACAGTAGGGTTTTCTTGCAAATATACGGATGATACTGTTCATTAATCAAGCTTTTAAAATGTAAAATATCAATTTGTAAGCTTTTGGAAGGATCATCGTTTTCTTTAAAAAATTAGAGATATATTTATTTTTTCTTATAAGGTCATCTTTGCAATTTTAAAGGTAATTTGTTTCATTTACCTTGCATGATAGTTATACTCTAAACTAAGTATTCCCCCTGTATCGGTCCGTTGGCATTATGTTCATAAAATAGATTATCTGCATACACAATCAAATTAATTCAAAACAATTTAAAATTTTCAAATTATTAAATTTATAAATAATTATATAACACATGAGCAAATAAATATCACATCAGCGTATGTAATGCAAAAGTTAACGGAATAATATATGTTGAATAATTAAATAATTTTAATGCGATAAAATGGAAAAATAATAGTTAAGTGATGTACGTAATAAATAAAACGTACGTGCAAATATGAATGTAGTAGTCAAAGATTTTGCCATTCTTAAAACTATCAAAGAAAGCGGGTGAAGGAGGGTGTTGGTGTGTCTAATACTAAGTACTTATCATTATAAGAAAAGCATGATTGTTAGTACTACTTAATTTGCGAGGCCAAAAGTCGCCTAACTTTTTATGTTTTTAATTCAGAAAAGACGGCGGAGCCAGAACTAAAGGCACCATAAAACTACGTACTCTATCTGGAAACTTCCAATCAATCGCTGTTAGACTAACCTCTCAATCTCATCCAAAGAAAGATAAAGCTACTTTAACTTAGATTTCCTGGTAATTACTATCGTGGATATCAGTCTTTAAAACAGGCAGCGGACTTGAGCTGGAGCATTACTTCTCATAGTCAAATATTCATCTCCTTTACTAATAAACTAAGGTCCAAACCCTTCTTCAATATAATAGTATCAAGAAAAACAAAACAAAAAGGCAACAGACTTGTATGAGAAAAGAAGATTATCCAAGCTATAAACGGTAAAATAAAATTGAACAATTAATAATTACAGAGTTTAAATGTAGAAGCTACTTATTGCGGCATGATTTCATTTTTAGGCTTGCAGGATTGCACATAACCACGAAGGATTTCGGCTCCTAGTTAAGGGGGAGATCATTAACATTATTTTAGATTACAAAGTTATGTTTTTCCGAGATATGTTTTTTTGTCTCTGGTTAGATTATAATTTTGCTTGATTCTTGTACCGATTTTTGTTATGTCCAAGTCTCTTAGTCCATCCGCAACGGGGCTTAAAACATTTCTCGAGACAAGAGAAACTGACTTATCCTTCACCAAATGTATTGTAGCCAATTAAATGAGTTGTTGAGTCCATCCCACCGAGTTGTCCTTTAGACAAATCTAGCCATTTGCACATTTTAGATAGTAATTTGACCGTTATAAGGAGAATTGGTCTGTTAAAAAAAGAATCTGACCGTTAATATTAAAAAAATATATTTGTTATAATATCAAAACTTTTACTATAAATATAAGTTAGTTGTTTTTAATGTTTTCACACTTCATTCACTTCACAAAAATATTATTTGGATTTATTTTGCTTATCCAAAAATTATGAATTCCAATAATTCTCCACCTTCAAATTTACAAAATCTAAATTCAAATTCTCAATTCTCAAATACTCAATTTCCATATTCCTTTCCAAATTCTTATTTTCCATATATATGTCCAAAATATGAATATGGATAATAATCAATTTTCAAACCCACAAAATCCATATCATAATTCTCAAGTTCCAAATGTTCAAAATTTTTAACCATTAGCTCCACAATTTTCAAATTCGATTTCTTAAGTTCCAAATACTCAATTTCCATTTTTGAATCCTTTTTATGCATATTCTCAAAATTCTCAATATCAATTTCCTAATATTCAAAATTTTCAACCATTAGCTTCCACCAATACTCAAAATTCTCCACATTCACGAGGTTCTGTTCCTTATGAAAGGTATGTCGAAAACAATATCCGAATTTGTGGTAGACAAAAATGTCGTCAATTACAAACCGATTTAATTGAGCATATCTCGCAATTTCACAATACCTATTAAATTATTTAAAATGTATTGTCTTTATTTATGTAATTGTTGTACTCTTGTAATATTTTTTCTTCCTTCTAATTATACAATGCATTTTAATTATGGAGCATAACTCGTATTTTAATTTTAAATTATTTAAATTTAATAATATTTTATTTATTCTAAATTAATTTTAATTTTATTATATTATAATAATTAATTAAATATTTATAGTTAACTTATTATATAAAATTAAATATAATATATAAATAGATCAAGTAGGACCCAAAAAGTAAAAAGTGTACCCCATGCATTGGAAGGAATAGGACATTTTTTTGTAAGTAGACACATTTTGTTTATATGGCATATAGTAGGGTCCAAAAAAAAGGAAAGTGTCCCTTCCCATTGGAAGTGCTCTTAGACTCTTCATGTACTGTTAGGTGAGTTCCTCTATAAAATATATTTTTTTTGCCGATCAAAAAACAAAGTTAAACAATAACTTTTAGAAATGATATTTGTTCTACTAAAAAAGTTATGTTTACATATATTATTCATTATAATGTTCTATTTTCTAAAATTTGTCACTATAATCATCTCATCTTATCTTATCATTAATTAAATATTTATAACAAGTTTTAGAAGAAAAAAAAAACTTCATTAATTAAAATGTCATACGATTTAATTAACTTTCAGTTGATTGAGTAGATCCGTACATCCTTATTTTCTTAAATTTTCTTTCTTTTAGAAAGACATTCTTGAATTTTGTTGTAAACTAATTGATTAATTTGATTAAGATATATAGTTAGGTTGTTATACTATAGTGATATATATAACTAGTATCGTCTATAAGTTATATCACCAATATCGTGTATAAGTTGTACACTGTGCAAGACAAGCAATCCACATTAAAACTATAAAACAGAATGAAGTGAAAATGGCTTCAAAAGAAAATTAAAGAAAGAAACAAAAGTGATATTTAATATTGCCCTATTCATTATCAAAGTAAAAAGTAGGTATAATAAAAAAGTTTGAACAAAACTAAAAATTTGTAGACATCAAGGCGTCAAGATAGTCATGTCAAAATATCACAATAGCAATCCTTATTTGAGAAAATGCACTCCATGCATGGCAGCACCCTCTCTATATAAAGAGAATTTCTCTTAATCATCTTCTCACAACACAAATACTCATCAAATAACCTACAAACTGCCTCATAACCAATATGTATGCACTACTTGCACTTGCATTTTCCTCTCTTTTTCTCTTCCTTTCAACTTTATGGTGGTTCAAAAACCCTAACAACCAAAAAACTTCCTCATCACCACCACGGCGCCACCGTCTACCGCCATGTCCCCGAGGCTTACCGATCTTCGGTAGCCTCCATAAGCTTGGCACCCTACCCCATCGCGCTCTTCATGAGTTATCCAAAAAATATGGCCCAATCATGTATATGCGCTTAGGTTCGGTGCCAACTGTAGTTGTTTCATCACCTCAAGCCGCAGAGCTTTTCCTTAAAACTCATGACACTGTTTTCGCTAGCCGGCCTAAGCTAGAGGCAGCGGAGTACACGTCCTATGGTACTAAGGGAATGACTTTTACACCATATGGTCCCCAATGGCGAAACATTCGAAAATTTGTTGTACTAGAGCTTCTTACTCCTACAAAGATTAGTTCTTTTGGGGGAATGAGAAGAGATGAGCTTGGCTTATTGGTGGAAGAGATTAAGGCGGCTGCGGCTGGCGGAGTAGTGGTGGATCTCAGTGCAAAGGTTGCTGATCTAATTGAGAACATGACGTACCGGTTGCTTTTGGGACGGAGTAGAGACGATAGGTTTGATCTAAAGGGTATTATGAATGAGGCTTTGACATTGGCAGGAAGCTTTAATGTTGCTGACTTTGTGCCCTTATTAAGGTCACTTGACCTTCAGGTACTGTTCCTTCTCTTATGTTTCTTCAACCAGTTACTTGTTATATACTATCAAGTACATATAGTACTCTTATTTTAGTATAATTCCATTTATATAAATGTTATAAATATACTTGAATAGGCGAAGATGTTCTTGAGGCGTAATCGTGTCCACATGTTTCCTATTTCTGAGTCGTTATCGGGATTTTACAATTAATGTACCAATGATTAACAAAATTTTAACATTGCTTTCAGGGATTGACTAGAAGCATTAAAGCAACTGGTAAGAAGCTTGATAGGCTTTTGGAAATCATTATCCAAGAGCATGAACAGAAAGCAAGCAATGGAGATCAAGCAACAAATAGGGATTTCATTGATGAAATGATATTGTTAAAAAATAAATCTTCAAACACACACAATGAGCTATCTAAAGTAATTAATAGAGCCACCATTAAAGCAATAATGATAGATATAATAGCGGCAACTATCGATACATCAAATAACTCAATTGATTGGATCTTAACAGAGCTTGTTAGGCATCCGAGGGTAATGAAAAAGTGCCAAGACGAATTACGTGCCATCGTAGGAGTTGATCGAATGGTGGATGAGACAGATTTACCAAAATTAGAATATTTATATATGGTGGTTAAGGAAGGTTTGAGGTTGCATCCAGTTGCACCACTATTAGGTCCTCACGAGTCTATGGAAGATATTGTGATTAATGATTACTGCATCCCAAAGAATTCACGAGTTATTGTGAATGTTTGGGCACTAGGACGCGATCCTAACGTGTGGTCTGTAAATTTTGAAGAATTTATACCTGAGAGGTTTCAAGGGAGTGATGTAGATCTTCGAGGACGTGATTTTCAACTCTTACCATTTGGTTCAGGCAGAAGAGGGTGTCCTGGAATGCAGCTAGGATTGCTCAATGTTGAGTTGGTGGTGGCTCAGTTGGTGCATTGTTTCGATTGGGAACTGCCTAATGGGGCTTCAAGGGATGAATTTGATATGACTGAAAAGTTCGGATTGACTACACCACGAGTGGATCACTTGCTGGCTATGCCTAAATATCGACTCAATAAAATTGCTTAAGTAGTTGATACTTTCTTTTATTATCATTTATTTAATAACTTTCCACCTAAGTTTGATCATGTTTTTTAAACCCACCTCCCATTGTATTCCTCCTTTGCGTAAAATTAATTAGTAGTTTTCTTTTTCCTATTTTATTCTTGTATCATCGCAATAGCGCGAATTTTTATGCAAAACTTATGCTTAATAAAATTATGTTTAAACTTGTGTTACTTGATAAAATTACTTGATATTATTCACACATATACTGACATACACATATTCAATATATAGTACTCATGTACGTCTAAGAATATATCAATAGAAATTCACAATAATAATTACACTATACGTGGCGATATAAGAATTATTTCAGTAGTATTGATGAGTGTTTTCATAAGAGTGGTTACAGTCAAGTGCTTGCTATCTCCGTAGCTATATATCTCCTCGTCAATATCTCCATAGTCCTTATAATTTATGGAAATCATGTCTTATCTCCTTATCATTTCTATAATATAAGATATAAACTATGCAAGTAGATTGGCTTCCATGAGCACTTTAATGCCAGCCTTCATACTAACAACTTGTGCTTTTCTTTCTCTTACAAGTCCATCTACAGTCCTACTGATGTTTCAATTCATGCACCACTTGCTAAGGTTTATTATTGCAATCTGTTATAATGTTATAATTAACCTGCCTATTCTAGCACTTTAACTTCGAAATCATTAAACTGTGGAACTTAAACTTACGTTTTAAACGGGATCTACTTCATTACTGTTAATCTTTATAAAATGGTTGTGAGAAAGTGTTAGAAATTATTAGAGTAGTCAAGGAGTATCATTTGTAGGTCAAGGGGGAGGTTGGAGAGGAGATTAAAATTAAATTAAGATTCTTTATGAAAATCTTGTAAAACTAACTCTGCTCGCAATAAAACTATGGAATGCAACTAGTACTACTATCTGTACAGCACAATATCACTACTAGAATTTGAGAATATTATTACAGACTTTTGACGGACATACCAGTCATAAAAAATTACCTTGACGCTCGTCGTTAATCGCTTTCAGCGGTGGCCAGCTAGTTATCGCTGAAAACGAGTCGATCTTTAGTCACTTTCACATTTCTCAAGATGGTGTTTGAATTTTTTTTAATGCAATTATACATTATAAATATCATTGAAACTTAATTTTCCATTCAATTCGGCCAGCAATGACCTATAATTGTGATGGTAATGTATGCAATAGCACGTTTAATAGTCGTTAGAGTCACAAAATAATTTATTTGTGATAGACTCCTACAATTCTTACGGTTTCGTCCGTCGCAATTTTACTTGTGGCATTATAGATAATTGATGAATATTGTGAATCTCTTCTAGAAAATTCTAAAGGCAATTAGAAATTAATAATTATAGAAAATTATGGAAAATTCTAGATAATTATAGAACTAATCTAGAATATAGAAATATGTAAAATATTCTATAAATATCTAGTAAGTATGTAAAAATCTAGACAAATAGGATTAGTGAAGAAAAAGCTAGAAAGATGTGAATAATCTTGTATTATCTAGAATATTCCAACCAATACTATAAATATGTAACCCTCCATGTATATATGAAAAAAATAAAAATCATTCACCCAAAACTTCTCTCTAGCTCTCCTTAAAACATAAACCTTAAACACTTGCACTACTCTAAACATAAAACCTTTGCACAACTAAACAATAACATAAACCACTAACATAATCACTTAAATCACTAACAATTGGTATTAGAGCACAAGTCGATCCAAACTTAAAATTAGCTCTCCATCTCCAAAACCAACCATTGTACAATTTTTCACTAAACCAATCACAAAAATATCAACATCAAACAATACACAACAAGTTCTTCCATTCTTCAATGGTGAAAACTATGCCTATTGGAGCATTAGATTCAATGTTGTCTTTAGAGCTCTAGATCTTTGGGAAGTGGTGGAGCAAGGGATTCCAAATACTTCAACAACAAGAACCTTTGCTCAAGCTTTAGGTGAATCAACTCCAACACAAGGTACTATAAGTAAAATAGCTCATGCATCAAGTTCAATTCCGGAAGATAAAATGAAGGAATGGACTAAGAAAGATGCAGAAGCTAGCAAAAATACACCTAGCTGTAGCAGACCATATTTTTCCAAGGATCATGAACGCAACAACGACCAAAGAAGCATGGGAGACACTAATGTTTGTCCCACAAAATGGTTTGTAGAAAAGAGGTTAAATACAAACCACAAAATTCTTTCGAACTTTGTGAGTTTAGTGAATATATTGTATTAAAAATTGCAGAATTGAAAGAATACAATATATCACAAGTGTTTCTGAACTTTTATAAATTAATGAAATATTACAAAAGCTCACTGGTGTGAATGACCAGCTTTTAACAACTCTGTTGAAAGTAACAGTTGCACTCTAGAATATGATTTCTAGCTTCTCTCAAGTTTATGAAAACTTGTTTCTCTCAAGTTATGAAAAACTTGCTTCTCTCTGAGATAATAAGAGTACTTGTGTTTTTGTGTATCTCAGTGTGTTATATTATATCTCTTATCTCTATCTCTATCTCAGTTGCTCCATGTCTATTTATAGACATAGTTCCTTTGTCCTCCAATCTTCCATAGTGAGTTGTTTTCAAAAATATCTTTGATATTCTTTAGTAATTGCAACTCTGTCACATAACTTCTTCTCTTTGCATGACCTTCTTTGCATGCCAACCTATTATGTAACATCTTTGGTGTATTAGCATACCAGCTCCCTTATTTTCTTCTTGGAGTTCCACTAGTACAAAATTGATCATATGCGTCGGTTAAATTAACAAAAACTTGACTATTTTGCGTCTATGAGCTTCCTGGTTTTTGATTGAACCAAGGGGTATCATTTGTAGGTCAAGGGGGAGGTTGGAGAGGAGATTAAAATTAAATTAAGATTCTTTATGAAAATCTTGTAAAGATAACTTTGCTCGCAATAAAACTATGGAATGCAACTAGTACTACCATCTATACAGACACAATATCACTACTAGAATTTGAGAATACTATAACAGACTTTTGACGGACATACCAGTCATAAAAAATTATTTTGACGCTCGTCGTTACTAGCTTTCAGCGATTTATGTGATTCATGCCATAAAGGAAAACTAAGAAGTATGTCATTCAAGAGCAAACCAGCAACATCAATGACTAACCCTTTACAGTTATTACATATGGACTTATTTGGTCAAGTGAATATGATGTCAATATCAAGGAAAAAATATGCCTTGGTTATAGTGGATGATCACACAAGGTATTCTTGGGTAAGATACCTTCACTCAAAGAATGAAGTTGCTCAATTGATTATTGATCATATCAAGAAAGTAGAAACTGAGTCAGGAAAGACAGTAAGGGTTATAAGGAGTGATAGAGGAACATAATTAAAAAATTCTCAAGTAATTGAATTTTGTAATGAAAAAGGGATAACCCATCAATTCTTAGCTCCAAGAACCCCTCAACAAAATGGAGTTGTTGAGAGGAAAAATAGAACCCTTATTGAAGCAGCAAAGACAATGCTAGAAGAGTCAAAGCTTCCAACTTATTTCTGGGAGGAAGCAATTAGCACTGCTTGCTTCATACAGAACAGGTCATTGATCAACAAGACTTACAACAAAACACTGTATGAGTTAATGACCGGGAGAAAACCAACTCTCAAGTTTCTACATGTGTTTGGTTGTAAATGCTTTGTACTGAGAAACTCATTAGAGACAAGAGGGAAATTTTATAATAAGTCTGATGAGGCAATTTTCTTAGGGTATTCTCTAACAAGTAAAGCATATAGAGTGTATAACCTAAGAACAAAGATCATCGTGGAATCCATACAAGTGGTATTTGATGATAGCAAGATTCCAAGAATGATTGGTCAAGGATTTCATGAAACTCTTAGATTTAAGAATGAATTAGATGCATGGAAAGATCCATCAGAGACTGAAGAAAACACCCTTATATAACTATGTTCCCTTAATTAGTGAGGGGGAGTTAACGGTTGTGCATGAAGTACCAAGGACTAATACTACATCAGAGACTAGAGTATTGGCATCTAATGAAACACAAGAGACTAGTAATACAAGCGCACAATCAATGGCTAATGAGACACTTGAGACTACTGAAGTCAATAGTCAAGATGAGATTAATAGCTCAAGGGGAGCTAACAATGAAGAAGTCACTAGTTTAGAGGGAGCAGTCTCTGATCCAACAACTAGATTGCACAATGTTAATCTAGAAAATGAAGCCTCATCTTCGAGATTAAATCTGCCACCTACAAGATTATGGTTGAGAGATCACAAATCAGATTTAATTATTGGAGATTTAGAGGAAGGAGTTAAGACAAGAAGTGCAACACAAAATGAGTGTCTTTATCTCAGTTTTCTGTCAAAAATTAAGCCAAAGAAAATTGAAGAAGCATTTAAAGATCCTGACTGGGTTATAGCCATACAAGAAGAATTAAACCAATTCACAAGAAATAAAGTCTGGAGATTGGTGCCCAAACCAAGGAATAGATCAATAGTTGGTGCCAAGTGGGTCTTCAAAAATAAATTAGATGAAGCTGGTACAATCACAAGGAATAAAGTACGACTGGTAGCAAAGGGTTATTCTCAAGAAGAAGGAATTGATTATGAAGAAACCTTTGCACCAGTTGCAAGACTTGAAGCAATAAGGATTTTCTTAGCATATGTAGCCTATAAAAACTTCAAGGTGTACTAGATGGATGCCAATAGTGCTTTCTTGAATGGAAAAATGGAAGAAGAAGTCTATGTTGTACAACCACCAGGTTTTGTAGATCCCAAGTTTTCAAATCATGTCTATAGGTTAGATAAAACACTTTATGGCTTGAAACAAACACCCAAAGCCTGGTATGATACACTTTCTCAGTTTCTAATTAAAAATAAATTTGTTAGAGGTATCATAAATAAAACACTCTTTTATAGAAAATTAGGTTCTAACTTAATATTTGTGCAAATATATGTGGATGACATTATATTTGGGTCTACAAATGAAAACCTATGTACAAAATTTTCAAAATTAATGCAATCTAGATATGAAATGAGTATGATGGGTGAGTTAACATTTTTCTTAGGATTACAGATAAAACAATCAACT
>CM025786.1:21129974-21183587 GCA_014636745.2 Centella asiatica
ATGGCCACAACAACCAAGATTGACCCTGATAAGAATGGAAAGAAAGTTGATCTGAAGACTTACAGGAGAATAATTGGATCATTGTTGTATCTAATAGCAAGTAGGCCTGACATTATGTTTGTAATATGTCTTTGTGCAAGATATCAAGCTAATCCAAGGGAATCTCATCTCATTGTAGTGAAAAGAATCTTGAGATATATCAAGGGCACTACAGAGTTGGGACTTTGGTATCCAAAGGAGTCTGGATTTGAATTGTTGGGATATTCTGATGCTGACTTTGGAGGATGCAGAATTGAGAGAAAAAGTACAACAGGAAGCTATCAGTTTCTAGGAGGAAGGCTTGTATCTTGGTTCAGCAAAAAGCAGCACTCAATTTCAACATCAACTGCTGAAGCTGAATATATAGCAGCTGAAAGTTGTTGTGCACAAATTCTATGGATGAAAAATCAGTTAATGTACTATGGCCTAAATTTCAACAAAATTCCAATCAGGTGTGATAACACTAGTGCCATTGCCATTGCTGAAAATCCTGTGCAACATTCCTGTTTTCCCAGTGAGATGCCGAGAACTTGTAGAAGGGGGGGTTGAATACAAGTTCTTTGAATACTTTTCGAATTTCTTGTTCTTTAAGAAATTAAACTTTCTTGCGGAATATTAAGAACAAAAACTCAAATCAATTTATAAACAATTGCTATATTGATTTCACAACTGATTACAAATTCTAACAATCATAATAAATATGATCATCAGCTTCTTCTCTATTCTGTATAGGAAAAGATACAAAACTATGAAAAACCTATACAGCTTCGAATTATAATTCTCTGTAAAAACTAATTACAGCTTCTCTAACAAATGAATTACTATTAACTCAGTTTCTATTCTGAATAAAATTCAGCTTCCTTATTCGAATCAAATACAATCTTTCCTTTTTGATTAGGAAGAGATTTCTGGTTAGTTTCCTTACCAGCTACGTCTTCAATAATATCTTGCTTAACATGGAAGACATTCTTTTTTTTAATTCGAACTCTGTATCTCTCAGGAAATAAATCACGATTAGTTCCTGATGCTTCATCTTTAGTCTCTGGTGACGTCATTACTAGTCTCCGGTGCTTTTAGTCCCTAATGACGTCAGATTGTGTAGTCTCCGATAGAGTTATTTAATCTCTGATGCTTTAAGGCTTAGTCTTCGATGACGTCAGCTTAGTTTCTGATGTTTTTAACTTTAGTCTCCGATGACGTAAGCTTTAGTCTCCGATAGGCAAAACTAGTCTCCGACAAGCCTTTTTGTAAACTCCAAAGGATCAAATACACACTTCGACTTTCTGAAGCTTCGATACACCATTCCAACAGTTACTTACAAATAAGAAATAATTATATCTCTTTACAAAGAATGAATGAATTACAAACAAAAAGATAACTGCTAGCTACAAAACTTCAGTGTTACTAATTAACACTTTTTATACATTTGTACTCTAAGTAATCTAAAGACAATCATCATCAAATGTTCTAAAACCTAACAATCTCCCCCTAATTATGAATATCAGAATGATAAGCATAATTTCAAGGTTGATGATGATGTCAAAACTCAACATTACAATTACTTAGAAAAAGAATAAAGAATTACTAACTACAAATGTATTCTGAACTAAGATCTTTGATCTGTTGTTCAGCTTCCACCAAGACTCAGGTTTAAATCCTATAAGTCTGGCTTCAAACACAAAAATTACAGCTTAATTAACAACCAACATACCTCCAACTTCAATAACTTCATCTTTTACTTTTCTTCAACACATCCAACCTTTCTATCAACAGTTTTCTCAGAATAATCTCCAGCTCATCTTCAGCATCTTTGATTAGACTAATAAATCCTTCAATATGTCTCTCATTGACACTGTTGATATCTCTATTGTAGTTAAAGAAGACTTTCTCTCCATGAAAAGTCTCATACCAAAATCCTAGAGGTTTAGGATTAGCTTCCGACACTGTATCCACCTTATGCTTCACCTTCATTACCTTTTGAATCTGGCTTCGAAGATCCATGTTGAGATCAGAAGTTCCGAATACAACAGTCAGCAACCATTCCAAATTTTCCTTAGTCTGTCCCTCCAAGGCTGGCTTCTCAAATTTCAAAGACTCTCCATCCTTCAAAAAGACATGAAGAAGTTCTCTGTTATTCTTACCCTTGATCAGATCTATCTTCCTAGTACTTTTCTTCAGGGCTTTGATTATCTCATCAGCACTTGTCATTTCAACTTTGTAAGACTTCTTTGATGAAACTGTTTGTGGCTTTGTTGGTCCACTCACAGCCACCAAAGCAGTCTTAGTTGACCTTGGAGGATCTTGAGAAGTAGGCTTCTTGATAGTTGCCCTGGTTACAGGTTTCTTTGCAGATTCCTGAACCAAGGGTTTCCTCCTTGATTTCTTTTCAGCCTCTTCCATCTCTTTATTCTTCTTTTTGGTTATGGCTGCTTTCTGTGCACTTGACCTTCTTGATAAAAGTCTCTTCTTCTTTGCCTCCTCCTCCTCCCTTGCTGCTGCCATATCCTCCTCCTCTTGAAGTTTCTGAGCTAATAGTGCATTAGATTCTATCAGCTTTTGTTCTTGAGGATAAACTAACTCCACTTTCCCATCCACTATCAGTTCAACTGGAGTGGGAAAGTGAGTTGTCTTCATAGCATCCCCCATTAGCTTGGGCTGTCCTGGTTGAGTAGTGGTTTTCTTCTTTGAATCTTCAACCATAACCCCCTTGCCTTTATCTTTGAATGTAGGGGCTTGTGCAGAAAAAGAAGGAGAAGCTGTTGTTGCTGCTGTTGTTGTTGTTGTTAGAAGTTGTGTTGTTGTTATTGACTTTGTTGTTGTTGCTTGAAGATCTTTATGTTTTTTCAATATCCTGTCCATCATTGCTTGTAGCTCATCAGAGCTTGGAAGTTTGGATGGAGCAGGTATATGAACTGGAACAGATTTTGGTTTTGGTTGTGCTTGTACAGGTTTAATATGTTGATCACTCTCCCCCTTTTTGACATCAGCATCTTTGGGTTGGGAGGAGGTGGCCAGATGTGGAATAGCCTGCATCAGGAGCTGTTCCATTCTGTCTTGTTTTCGGATCAGGAGTTGGATATTGGCTTCTAGGGCTTGAAGTCGACTGTCAGTCTTGGACTTGTCTTTGATAAGAGTATCAATTGCAGTGATAGTCCTCCTTGGCAAGTGTCCTTCATAGCACCTTCTCAGTTTTTCTGTCTCCAACTCCATCCTTTCCTCCATTCTCTTCACTGCACCATTTATTCCAGTAACCAAGTAGTGGTGAAACTTTGTGTGTTTCTTATCCACCTTGGTTACTTCTTCTAATATATCTGTTAGAGATAAATGATGATGATGATGATTATGTAATAAATTGTGCAACTGTAAATACTTGAGGTACTTTATAAACCTTAAGATCAGCACAAGTTTTGCATCCGCTGATGATAAACTTATTCATCAGTGGATGGTCAATAACTTCACAAGGCAAAGTCAGAAAATAGAAGCATTCAAAGGACTTGACAAAGTGAAGAAGAATGTCTGATGCTACTAGTAAAAAGTCAAAGTATTCCGCACATCAGAAATTCTAAGTTGCGTTGATTGGAACCCATCAGGGGGAACCCATCAGGGGGAACCCATCAGGGGGAACCCATCAGGGGGAACCCATCAGGGGGAACCCATCAGGGGGAACCCATCAGGGGGAACCCATCAGGGGAACCTATCAGGGAAACCTGTCAAGGTATGACGAGGGCAGACCAACCCGTCAGGGAAACACTTCAGGACATGTCAGTGTCAGGCAAACCCAACAGGGTAACCCGTCAGGGAGAATGACCAACATGACATCAGTGGAAGCCATCAGTGTATGTCGTCAGTCATAAACATCAGGATCAAAGGAGCACTGAGTAAAACTCAAGTGAAGGTTAAAGCCCTGATCCAGTCAATAAGCATCAGGGGATCCAGAAGCACTGACCAAAGTCCATCAGGGCTGATAGTCAGTGGATCGTTATGACAGCATGCACCCGTCATCAGTACTTACACGGAAATCAACGTAACGTGTTTCAGAAGCAAGAAATATCAACTGGAAAGATATTTCTTGAAGTTTGTTTTTGATCCAATGAGAACTCTCACGCATTAAATGCACACAGATCAGGGGAAGAAAAGTAGCAACAAAGCATGCAGCAGTCTGACACATAAAGTTTCGATGTGACATACTTGCGGCTAAGTTGAGAAGAGCAACACGTCTCAAGCACGTGATTTCAACTCACTGATTTATCATATAAGCAACAGAACTCTCATTACACAATGACTGTGATTGAATCTATCCAACAGATCAAACAAACGCTAAAGCACACAAACACTAGAGAGAAGCTTTGTAATAGATCTTGAGAGAGATATTTCAAAGAAAGTTAAAAGCTAGTGAGTGTGAGAAGCTGTGAACCTTATTCACAGAATTTGTAGCTGTAAATCACATTTGTGATTATACAGATTTCCAAAAAAACCCCAAGTTTTAATATAACTATTTTAACTTGAATCTGTGTGTTTATTTCTCATAGTTTTTCTGTTTGTTTCAACTGTTTCCAGTAATCACTTTTAAGTTTAAAAAAGCGAAAAGATTCAAGTGTTTGTATTCATCCCCCCTCCCCCCCCCCTTCTACAAACATTTGTGCTTATATTGCACTAACAATTGGTATCAGAGCCTCTTAGCAGATTTCACTTGCTAAAAACAATCATTATCTATGGCCAACAAAGCTGGAAATAGTAAAGTCCCCATGTTGGAAAGGGGCAAATACTTCTTCTGGAGACAAAGAATGATAGTTCATCTTAGAGCTATTGATGATGAATATTTGCAGATTCTAGAAGAAGGACCTCACGTTCCCAAGAAACTCATTCATATAAAAGTCGTTAATGGAGTCAATATTCCTGAAAAGCTTGTCCCAAAGACAACTGACGAAATGACGATAGAGGAAAGAGAAAAGGTGAAAAAGGATCTTAAAGTCACTGGGATCTTGTATAATGGTCTAGACGATGATATGCTGAATAGTATCATGAATCTTACCACGTCTAAATCTATATGGGATACCATACAAATCCTTTGTGATGATACTGAGGAAGTGAGGGAAAATAAATTGCAGCTGTTGACACAACAGTATGAGTGGTTCACAATGAAAAATGGTGAAACACTTACTAAAATGTTTGACAGATTCAACAGGTTGGTAAATGACCTGAGATTATATGAGAAGGCATATGATAACAAGGATGTGAACAGAAAGTTCATGAGAGCCCTTCCCATATTATGGGATCCTAAGACAACAGCCATCAGGGAATCCAAGGACATGAATATTCTAGACTTGGATAGGCTTTATGGCACCCTAAAGACATATGAACTTGACGTTCAACAAAGATCTGAAATGTCAGGGGATGCTAGAAAGCTTAAATCTGTAGCCCTGATGGCTGCCACGAAGGACAAACAAGAAGCAGCAACTAGAAGATGCTGACATAGAAGGGGACAAAGAAGCTGACTTCAAGGAGGAAGAATATACTCCGGAAGAGTTAGAGGAGCTAGATGAAACCATGGCCTTTCTTGCAAAAAGGTTTTCCAAGCTGAAATTCCAAAAGCCTTCGGGATCTAAAAGATTTTCAGTAAGGAAACCCAGTACACGAAAAACTTTATTAACAAATCAAGAATAAAGTGCTACAAATGTAATGAGATGGGTCACTTTGCAAATGAATGCCGCAAGGCCACAAAAGATGGTGAATCCAGGGACAAAGAAGCTGTTGTGGATTACAAGAAGAAATACTTTGACCTTCTTAATGCAAACAAGAAGGGAAAAGCATATATAGCAGAGGGAAAGGACTGGGTTGACTCTGATGAGGAAGAAATGGAAGAGTATGTCAACCTAGCCCTGATGGCCTCATCCACTGACAGTAGCAGCTCACAGGTAAGCCTTGAAATTTCCTCTAACATGTCTAAAACTGATTGTGTTAAAACTGTTAAGGAAATGGCTTGTGAGATAAAGGATCTCTATGACACCCTGAGGAGTGTTGTAGCTGAAACTGAGAGAGTGCAGAAAATTAATGAACAGTTATCTGCTAGGAACACTCTTTTAGAATCAGAAAACTCCAGACTTGAGAGTCTTGAAAAAGAACTCTCAAGGACTAAAAATCTCCTTGACTGTGCTATCAAAAGAGAGGAATGGACCTCAAATCTTCTCAGTCAAGAAAGGGAAGTCATTAAGAGATGAAGTGAGTCTAGCAGGAAACTGGAGGATCATTTGAAAAGTCAGAAATCTGATCCAAAATCTGGTTTGGGCTATGAAGAGACTCAAGTGCAGCAACCTCCCATTAAGGTTGAGATGGCAGCTAGCTTTGGAAAAAGGCCAACACAACCTATCAAGTTTGTTAAGGCAGCAACAAAGCTAGAATCAAGGAATATTTTCCCTATTTGTGAAGCTTCCACTAGTGGTGGGAGAGGCAAGAAACTTACTCTTGCCAAAGCACTCAACCCTCCAATTATGAAAGAACTTGACTGTGCATCAGTGGATACACAGTCGTCAGGGGGAAAGAATGCATCAGGCCATAGTAGCCCGTCAAGGGAAAAAGGCCTGTCAGGGGAAAGCAAGAAGAATAGAAATGGTAAGCTAGGTGTTAATAAAACTAGCAATTATTCTTCCATTTATGAAGCCCCTAGAAAAGTGTGCTGGAATTGTGGTAATTGTAATCATTTATCTTTTCAATGCAAAGAAAAACCACAAATTTTGACTGGCACAATTTTGTATGCTGATGATTTACCAGCTGTTAAAGCCTGCTCCTCCAAGGAAAAAGGCAAAATAACTTTTGAGAAATCAAAAGCATATGTTGAAGCTGTTAGAGTGTATGCCCTAGTGGCCAATTATGTAATGATTGTGACACTATATTTTTTGATATGTTTTTGGTTAATGATAATTTATTATGTTTTATTTACTGCGTTATATAAATGTTAACATAATAAATGTCCTTAGAAGAATGATACTAATTATATGAATTCAAGTATGTGACTTGAGTATGAGATCATATAAGTATGTGATGTATCATTATTCTTAGATGTCCCTAGTCAAGTATCATTGTAAGTGGGACAACAATAATACATTGAGACTAGTATGTGATTAACTGATGGCCATATCTCATTGGTCATAAATATATACGAGATATATTAAGTTGATACATAGGTACATGTTAGAGAACATAGTACTGGACAGACCCACCATGAGAATTCTACATGGAGCGTTATGCTATGTGTCATAAGTAATTCTCATAGTGACAATGATGTAATGGTCCTTCGACCTGAAGTCATGACATTTCTACATAAGGAGTTATGCATTTTGACATTATCAAAAGTCACCTTTAACCGAGTGGACGATAAAGGTGATTGTTGGATGCATAATGAGTTATGTGAGAAATAGGAATGATATAGATGAAATTTAACCCTCCTATAAATTAAGGGTGATATCTATAGGCCTCTTGATTGAGTGAAACTATAAAATGCATGGTCATGCTCAAATAGAGATTTGTTTCATATAGTTTACTCATTGATCAAGAAAACAAAGATTAAATAATGAAGAGGATGACACATCCATGCCTTGAATTTAATCTTAGATATCATGGTTAAAAGGATTAAGTTACATTGAAACATTGGTCACGGAAGGTAACGTCGAATCTATGACTTTATTATTACTTGGGTAACAGTGATGTATTACTAGATGCCGCTCACTGTTTATAATTTTATAATATGATTTAAAATTATTGCCAACGTAATAATAACCTACAGGGTCACACACAAAGAACATTCGTCAAGGAGATATAATTTAAATGTCTATGATTTTAATATATCAATAAGATTGATTTAATTAAATCATGGCTTTAAATTATATAAATATATATTAATATATGTAATCTGTATAAAATAGAGTCCTTTGGAAGGAAATACGAATATATATATATTTATTTGTACATATATATATATTAATTAAGTGAGACTTGATTAAATATATATATATCTAATAAATATAAATAATTCGGATTTTAAGTCTCCTAATTAGATTAGGTTTTGGAATTACTCTATGAAAGGCTATATATATGATATATCAGCTATTCTCTAACAATCCAACGTTTTTACGTATTCTAAGAATCCTAGTTGCTCACAAGAGAAAGACTAGAGTTCAGAGATATAGAGAGAAAAGAGAGATACAGATTATACAGCTAGTACTGTAATTCTTCTTGTTCGGATCGTAAGACGATTCGCGGGTGTTCGTGTGGATACCGTAGAGACGCTGTCCTGTTGGATTGCGTTAAAGATTTGGAGACGATCAACATCTTCACCAAAGCTTCAAATTCGCACAATTAATTGGTAAAATCTTAAACTATCTGTATTAAATTGTTTCGCATAGATCCTCGGGTTTGGGTTTCGTTTTGTTTTATTTTAAATCGTATTTTTCCGCTGCGTTTGCTGGTGAAACCCAACAGAAGCGCCCAAAAAGGAGAAAGTTTTAAATTTGCCAAAACCAAAAGTCTTCAATAAAGATAAAGCTGTATTATCTATTACTGTGACTAAACCTAGAGGACCCTAAACAAATTGAGTACCAAAAACAATTTAAATGTTTTCTTGTGTGCAGGGAAAGATCAAAAGCAGTCAAATCTGGTTTCTAGATAGTGGTTGCTCAAGGCACATGACAGGAAACAAAGCCCTGCTCACAGAATTCCAAGAAAAGGCTGGTCCAGTAATTTCATTTGGTGATAACAGCAAAGGACTAACTCTTGGTTATGGCAAAGCAGCAAATGGGAGTGTCTCATTTAAAAATGTAGCACTGGTTGATGGGCTCAAACACAATTTGCTAAGCATAAGTCAACTAAGTGACAAAGGGTTCATCACTTCCTTCAAAGGAGATCAGTGCCTAATCTCAAATGAAAGTGATGGGAAGCTGGTTTTGTCAGGGATAAGAAAAGGAAATCTCTATGTTGCTGATTTTAATTCAGTAAGTGGAGAATCATGTTTCTACAGCAAGGCTACTCCTGATGAAAGCAGATTATGGCACAAGAAGCTCTCTCACCTGAACTTTAGGTCAATTAATGATCTAGTGAAGAGAGAGTTGGTAACTGTACTACCCCAAATGGAGTTTATCCAAGAAGGATTATGTTCAGCATGTCAACAAGGGAAGCAAAGGAAATCATCCTTTGTCAGCAAGGAAGCCACTATGATCAAAGATCCAATTCAATTGTTACATATGGATCTCTTTGGCCCTGTCAACATTATGTCAGTGTCAAAGAAAAGATTTGCAATGGTCATTGTGGATGACTACACCAGATACACTTGGGTAAAGTTTCAGTATGCTAAATCAGAAGTATCTCAACAAATTATTGACCATATCAAGAAGGTGGAAACAGAATCAGGGTCAGTGGTTAGAATGTTGAGAACAGATAATGGAACTGAATTCAAGAATGCAGCTGTTGAGGGATTTTGTGTGGAGAAAAGCATAAATCATACATTTTCTGCTCCAAGGACTCCTCAACAGAATGGTGTAGTGGAAAGGAAAAATAGAACCCTGATAGAAGCTGCTAGGTCAATGCTAGCAGAGGCAAAGATTCTCACCTATTTTTGGGCTGAAGCAATTTCCACTGCTTGCTTTACTCAGAATAGATCACTAATCAACAAGGCTCACAACAAGACACCATATGAGCTAATGACAGGGAGAAAACCAAGCATCAAGTTCCTTCATGTCTTTGGATGCAAATGTTTTGTTCTGAGGAATTTTGGTGAGAACTTAGGAAAATTTGATCCAAAAGCTGATGAAGCAATTTTCCTAGGTTATTCTCTGTCATCCAAGGCCTTCAGGGTTTACAACAAGAGACTTCAAGTGGTGATGGAGTCTATAAATGTAGCTTTTGATGATCAAGAAATTTCTGGGCTTGAAGACCCTGGTTTTCATGAAGAACTCAGGTTTGAAAATGAAGATGATATTGATTATCAAGAGAATGAAGCCGATGAGTGCAGACAAATGGAGAATTTATTCATTCCTGATGTCAATCCAAACAATGTAGAACCCCCTTCAGCAGATAGAGTTAATTTCCTGGACAACAGATCAGGGGATACTTCATCAGGGGATCATTCATCAGGACATGCAACATCAGGGGATAACTTGAGCCTTGAATTTTCCACTAATTCAGGGGGAGAGTTTTCAGAAGCTGGTAGCACAGGCTTAGGGGGAGGAGATGATAGTCAAGCAAGCTCATCAAGACACATCTCCAATCTCAAATGGGCCAGAAGTCACACAACAGATCTAATTATTGGTGACCCAAGCAAAAGAGTGCAGACCAGAAAAGCAACATCTAATGAATGCCTATATGCTTGTTTTCTTTCTCAAATTGAATCAAAGAAGTTTGAAGAAGCTATTCAAGATGCAGACTGGATCTTGGCAATGCAGGAAGAGCTAAATCAATTTGAAAGGAATCAAGTATGGAAGCTTGTACCTAAGCCCAAAGATTGGATCATAATAGGTACTAAGTGGGTATTCAGAAATAAGATGGATGAAGCTGGCATTGTTGTAAGAAACAAAGCAAGACTGGTTGCAAAAGGATATCTTCAAGAACAAGGGATTGATTTTGATGAGACCTTTGCACCAGTAGCCAGACTTGAGGCTATAAGAATTTTCTTAGCCTATGCAGCACATTCAAATTTTAAAGTATATCAAATGGATGTGAAAAGTGCTTTTCTAAATGGGAAATTGGAACATGAGGTGTATGTCCAACAACCTCCAGGATTTGAATGCGCAAAATTTCCAAATCATGTCTACAAACTGGAAAAGGCACTTTATGGACTGAAGCAAGCACCTAGAGCTTGGTATGATACACTGTCAAAGTTTCTGGTGGAAAACAAATTTTCAAAAGGTATCATTGACAAAACCTTGTTCTTCAGACAACACCAAGGTCATCTGATTTTGGTTCAAATCTATGTTGATGATATTATTTTTGGATCCACCGACACAAGACTATGTGAAAAGTTCTCCAAACTCATGCAAAACAAATATGAAATGAGCTTGATGGGTGAATTATCTTACTTCTTGGGATTGCAAGTTAAACAAGACTCTGATGGAATCTACATTCATCAGACAAAATATGGCAAAGAACTTCTCAAGAAATTTGATATGGAGGACTCAAAAGTAGCAAAGACACCTATGGCCACTGCAACCAGCGTGTTCTCGTTGCTTCACTATTTTATCATATCATTGTTGTTGCTGCCCCGAGGGACTAATACAATAATCAAACTCAACAAATTTTTCACCTTGTGGTTGCAGCATGTCTGCATGTTTGTGTTGGAAAACAAAACTATCACTAAAACTATATTTTGAACAGAAGAGAGAGCTTATATTTCAACTTGATTATAAAATGATTTGGTACAAGATTTTATATAGGACTCACCAAGCATCTAAAAATTTCTCTATAATTAAATAGAAATATTCTAAAAATGAGTATATCTAGAGTATACATTGAACGTTCGAAACACTAATACATGTATTACCATAACTCTCGCACATATATCAAATAATACATTCTAGAAACACTCATACATGAACCAATAATAATTATAATAATAGTCAAAATTATATAATATATTTTCAACAGTTTAGCCACCACCTTTTCTTTTTTCTTTTTTTTTTTAATTTACTTGTCCATTTTTTCCAATTCCACAAATAAATTTATTTGAACTATATGCTACAAGCCTAACACCCAAAATTTGAAGAAATAATTGTCCAAATGATATGGACGAAGAGAACACCAAACGAGCTATATGCTACTAGCCTAACGCTCCATGTAGCACAAACTTCAAAACTCAAGACAGTATTAAGAACCCAGATTTAGGGATCACTAACCTTCAAAGCCTACCCACTCTAACCTTCATCACCAACATTAATATATAAGTATTGCAAACACCAAACTATCGATATATAACTCTTTAGGTGAATGAATGATCTTCTTTTCGCGATTGTCACGTTAAAATATTTCTCATCTTATAGTAACTTTCTCTATATTTATGTTTCAATAACCTCCCATATTATCCAACATGCCAACTCTCAAACTCCTCTCCATTTGAATCAAACATCTCATATCTCTTTCTTTTTTCAGCTCCCTCTTTTTCTGACTCTGCTTCCAACTGAATGTATACAACACAGTTTTCATGCTTTTGAACTGATAAACGTGATTATCAACCTTTAAAATTATGGTGATGAGAAGTGGATAAGTTTCTGGACATATGATGGCAGTGTCTCTGCATGTTTAGCCACTACTTTTTCTTATTCTCTTTTGAATTTAATTTTCCCGTTTTTCAATTCACAAATAAAATTATAGAATTCAAAATCCGGTTACATGTATATACTTGAACATGAATTGGTACATTAATTATCTAATTAATATTTTTGTAGCCCAAATATTAATCGTGAAAGATTTATATTCAACAGTGATCACATGTTCAGAGAAATATCGATGGAACCCCAGATGTAAAATATGTAACGGCAACTTTTCTTAGTATCTTTTGTAATTTTATTTTTAATTTGAGGTAGCAATGGTGTAACCAGAATGTCTAAAAAATACATTTCCTGAGATACAAATGTATTACTTTTATTTGTAGCTTCATCAACTTCATCTCGAACAAATCAATCCAACTTCCATAAGTTTGAATGCCTCAAATTTCAAGGTGTTGCAGCTCAAAGTCAAGTTTGAACAATGTGGATTTTTTTTCTGAAGTGATCGATTAGTGCTGTCACAGAAAAAGTGCGTATAGAAACAAAAAAAAAAATTGAAATAAATTTTATCAAGCGAAGACTTAGATGACATGAATAAAATGCGACAAACTTAGCTTCAAATTTTAGAAAACTCAGACTAGAAAGATTAAGTACAAATACGAACCAACAGTTTCTGATATCCTTATCTTATTTTTGGGTCTTCCCCTGCAGTCCTACACTACCATTTTAGGCTCTTGTTGACAACTTCAATTCACATTAGTATTGCACAAATCCTATCTCTTGTGTTGCACATTGAAAAAATTTTCTTCCAAATGAGAATTATAAAATTTGATGCGTAGGATTCATAGAGAAATGGAAGGCTTGATGGAGTAGGTTGACTAGGTCATTGTTTTATACAGGCTAAAAAAGTTTTATCCGTTAATTCAAATATGGAAGAAAATATTGGGCGAAAAATTCGATATGCATGATCGATTTGTGCATAATCAATCTCCATCATGCAATAAGTCATGGGCCCTGTATAAAATCGATCTCCAACTTCCCCAATCTCGAGATACAAATGAATTGGTAAAGATTGACACAAATTAGATATGCTGACAAACTTTCTTTACAATAACATCACTCTTTAAGTATTTGCATTTTACTATCTTATCCATCTAAAACAACCTGATATGAACATAAGGGAAAGATGTAAAACACATGGACTCTCAATTTTTACATTTTTTTTTTTTTTATCGGCGAAAAAGTGAATACCATTAACAAAACTCACCGGTACAAGGAAACTTGTCCACAAAACTTGGAGTAGATACAAATTAACAACACCTCAAACTACTGAATTATAAGTAGCCCAAAAGAATTAACCCCGCGAAAAAAACTAGAACCATGTGAAAAACCTTGATATAAAGCAGTAACAGCAACACTGATAATCTCAACCTTGAACTAGCCTGAAGGGTGTGTTTCTCACATTAGCAAAGTGACCACCAACTCCTTCTACGATCTACGTGTGAACCCTTCAAAAATTTCCCCTTGCATGGGGCTCTAGGTGGGAGAGCAACAGTATTGGATCTGTCCAACAAACAAGAAAACACACACTCCATGTAACACTCAGTCTGATCATGCTACGTGCATCACGAACAATCAGTCGCTAATAAACTATTAAGTAATGTAATTTGACTATTTAGCACTTCTCTCCTTCTCCCCCTCTCCAATATAAAGTAATTTCATGCAGATTGTAATTTACAGATTTACAGTAGACCTGAACTCGAGAGCAACAACACCACCACTGTCTCATGTATAGAGTTCGGCAATAATATAGCTTGTATTTCATCACCATTGATACCTATGGCTTTGAATAATTAGTCTGACTCAAGTCAAGTTCAAGTTGAATCTGGTCAAACTTATCTTATACTATCCAATTTTTAGCCATATGATATTTGAATTTTTAACTTAAAAATCAAATACAAGTGCTCTAACTACTGAGTTAACCTACAATCTCGTACTTATAAAGTTTAGTAAAGAAAGTACATGATTGTACATACCGCAATCTTTATTATAATCCCTATATCCACTTTCCCTTTTTCTTTAGTAGGGTTTTCAATGCAGGGTTTTCAATGCTCCAAATCTTGTGAACAAGTTTCTTGGTAAATTTGTACATCTCTATCAATAAATTGTAATAATAAGAAAACTGGGCCATCTCTATCAATAAATCAAATCTTGTGAACAAGTTTCTTTAGTAATAATAAGAAAACTGGGTCATAGCTTATAATTTTGTAAAATCCAAGGTGTATGGCATAATTTTAATAAGTTAGAAAAATTCAAAAATTTCACATATTGTATTATTCTTTCTTTTTTTTTTAATCCATACTATTATATTTTTTAAAAGATTTTGGTCAACGAAAAATAACAAGTTATAATTATAAAAATGAGTTATAATAATCTCTATTTATACTAATACTTACGTGAACCACCTTCATAAAAAACCTAATATACCTAAACCTCCTCCCACAATAAATAACCTACTCCGTATTATATTACGGAGTACTTAATTGCATGAACCGCCTTGCATAAAAACCCTAATCAATATCCGATACGTTGTTAATTTAGAAACCCTCATCATTCATAACCCTTATTATTTTTAAGTTATTCCAAAATTAAAAATATATTTTTTTTAGACTCTTAAAAATTATGAAATTTTTTAAATATCATTTCAATATTTTCTTACTTTGACTACTATTACTTCAAAAATAACATGATGATGACTGAGATATAGTTAAAACATAAAAATTATCTTTAAGATTAATTATTTTATAAATGTATCTTCAATTTTGTAACCGAGAAAGTACATGAAAGTGTTTCATAGTTACTAAATACTCACTCCGTTTCATAATAACTATCATTTAAATTTTTTTTATGTAAGTTTAGGTGAATTTTTTTTATATGTTAAATATTTTATTTAATCTTAAAAAATTAATGATCAAAAATATTTTAAATTAGAATTAATATGAATAAAAATTTTAATTAAAATAAAATATTTAATATATATAAAAAGAATCATATAAACTTACCTACAAAAAGTGACGTTATTATTATTATGAACGGAAGTGGGAAGAAACTAGGGTTGGACGTAAGAGCGTATAGGATACTAACAACTCAATGAGCTCCAACATAATTGTTCCGTAATTGTTGGTCCAATATCACCCCCTCACTCCTTTAATACATATAGAGAAAATTAAATTAAATTGATTTAAATAAAATTAAATGCAATTCAGTTATTATATATTAAAAGATTATAATCAAGTGTTATTTTGAAATAAACTTTTTATACAATGGTATACCCTCTATGAAAATTAAACATCCATCTCTCGTTTATCAGTATTACTTTACAAAATTTATTGATAGTATTACTTACTATCAATAATATTTAAATATATAATATATTTTCCCTCTATTTTTTATTAATTTTACTAGGAAATTAAATCATTTCTTAATATTATTATTGTTTCTTTTTATATATTTTCTATTTTAAAACACATTTGCATTATTTAGATGCATTAATTAAAATTGATCTTTCGAGTGTTATATATATATATATATATATATATATATGGAAAACGAGGAATATTTATTGATGGAATAGAATATCGTAAAAATTGAATAAATTATTATATCATTTATTAAATTATTTATGAATAAAAACCATCCATTACTTTATTTGTTTTCACACAATTATATGTAATTTTAATCCCAATCTGATTTGCCAGATTTGGACGGTGCAATCAAAATTTGATGCACAACTACCAATTTTTAATCTAAACTTCACCCATAATTTGGTCATCCTTCTTTACCACATATAGCTTTTCTTTATGCCCTCGTGTCATTTCAATTAATTAAAGGAAATATTATTCTTAATTATAAAATATTATTCCTTATTGTAAAAGTACAAAATAGTGACATTAAAAAAAAAAGGTCACTTCACTAAAAAGAAAAGATAGGAAGTTTGTTGATAAGAGACCTTGAGGTTTGTGTCTAAAACAGAGAGACAGATATGGCCACTATCTCAGCTACTGCTGCTGCTGCTGTTCATGCCCAACAGCAGCTCCATCTCTGCTCTTACAATAACAACAACAACAACATTATAACAATTAAACCCCTTTATAGTACTTCACTCAATTCTCAGTTTGTTTCAAATGAGAAGAAGAGATTTGGATGGGTCAGGCCCACCGGAATTTATATTGGATTGCCCAGCCGCAGAAACTCTGGCGGCGGCGGAGCCACCTGCTGGTTCAAGTTCGGGAAAAATGGGGTTGATGCAGAGAAAGCTGGCATTTATGGCAGTCAATCTCGCGACGATTTCGACCGAGATGATGTCGAACAGGTTCGATTCCCCCATTAGTTTGTGGACATGAGAATGTTTACGTACAGACTACACTCTTTTTGCTCTGTTTATATTTTCTAACATACTAGTTGGATAAGGTAGGCAATATGTGGTCATTAGTTGAGCCTAGAAACTAGGAAATTACATTCACAACCCCCACCACTCAACTCCCTTTACGGAGCAAGTCAGATGAGCATAAAAATGGAATTTTGTTTGGCACTGAACACATATCACAATAGAAGATATTTACCATTAAATTCACCTCGAAATTCTTGAATCTTGAACTGAATTTAATAATAAATTTTCAAATTTGTGATTTTTATCGTGATACATGTTGCAGTATCAAACAATTTTGATAAAAATGGGAACAGACTGAAATGTTTGTGAATTGTTGCATATAGTGTAATTTTCTAGGGCCTACATTGTTTTACCGTTTGATGTATTTTACAAGTATCCAAATTATTTTACTTTTTATTTTTAGGCTATACATGCTAGATTTGAGACACATTTATAGTCTAAATTTAACACCTCATTGTAAATTAGAGAAAAGGTAGAATTCTAAATGTGAGCCCGATATTAATTCTGACTCCAGTAGTGGTGGTGTCACTACATAGTAAGGCGAGATGAACTTCATGTCACTTAATGGTCTAAAATAAAAAACCGTAGCTCTAATGTTAGAATACACAGAAAACGAAAATGTGTTTCCAAATTCCGGTTGTGGAACATAGGGAGTCCTAATCAACCACAGAAATGGTCATTCCATTTCATTCCTGACCCTAATCTTCGAGTGAGTTAGACATGAATTTTGAGCTACTTAATTAACATTTCATGGAAATGTCAAATTTACAACAACAATAAAGTAAACAGGAAAAAGAAAAAAACAACATTTAATTAGTTTGATTTTTTTTCCCTTTTAACAGTACTTCAATTACATGGGTATGCTTGCTGTAGAGGGTACATATGACAAAATGGAGGCTCTTCTAAGCCAAAATATTCATCCAGTGGACATATTGTTGATGTTGGCTGCTACAGAAGGCGACAAGCCTAAAATCGAAGAGTTGCTTAGAGCTGGAGCAGATTACACTGTCAAGGACGCCGATGGCCGGACAGCAATTGATAGGGCTGTCAATGATGAAATCAAGGACTTCATTCTTGATTTTTCAGTTCAGAAAGCATGATCTTCCCAAGTCTTCAATTTTTTTTCCGGCCTTTTTTGCCCTGAAGTATTAGTTTTCATGTTTGTAATTTGCATTTTCTGTTTTAACCATGTTTCCAAAATATCGACCTTTAGTTATATGCTTGAGTACATGTATTATTATTAGAAACCAGTATCAGAACGAAACTGTTCTTAAAATGATTCTATCTGTTTTTGGAATATATGTGAATCACTATGACATGATAAAGGACAACAACAGAATTATTCGGCTGAAGGCTGATCAAGATCCTACTTGTGAGTATCAATCGTTTGAAGGCTGTTGCTATGTTTTAGTTCCTAGTAATGATTGGCATTTTGCTGATTCAATGAATAAACTTTTCTTGTACAGGATGAAAACCTGCTAATAAGCTACAATTATAAGCTTACAATTACTGCCCTTGAAACTGAGAGTTTTGCAGCTTATAAGTCTGTTAAAGAGATTGTGCAAGTTATTTCCTAGTCATAAACCTACTGAAACTGACCGACTTTCTGAAGCTAATATTTTTGCAGCTTCTAAAATCTGCAACAAAGAAATAGTATGCTCCTCGCCTTGCCATGGACTTCTAATTTTGGCATTCTCTGTGGACTGCCTCTCCAATCCCAATTCATTCTGCATAAAGGTATGTCAATTAGTCTAGTGCTTTGAATTGACAGTTCATATTCAAGTCGGTTGATATGTTCGAGTGTTTAGATGATACTTACACTGGGAAAGCAAATGAACTTGAACTACCATCAGAGCGACTTGACTCACTCATTCTTGCAGACATTTGTTCCCGTTCTACACTTTCCTCAACCTCAGTTATGTCTTTAATATCGTCTTCATTATCATCTGGAGGAAACTCTGTAGTTGAGCATATACTCCGTTCTTCCTCACCCTACGAGAAACAAAAACTCAAGCTTAACAAAAACAAACCTGTTTCCACAAATCTATCTAGGTGGTAGCTACATAAGTTTGTTCTACGTCGGATCAAAACACATAAGGATCTAGTTTCACCTCAATATCTGAAGTGCTATAATCACTTTCATCCACCAGGTTAAGTTTTTCGCGGCTAGAGTTGAGTGAACTCTGGACAAAAGTGAATCAATTTAAGAATCAAGGAACAAAAGAATCAAATAATTGAAACTGGTTACTCTAAAAACTAGAATTTTATAGGATTGAAGGGGTGGGGTGGGGTGGGGGTGGGGGTGGGGGTGAGGGTGAGGGTGAGGGTGAGGGTGAGGATGAGGGTGGGGAAGCAGGATAGAGTGTAACAGCAAAGTCAGCTTCTGGCAGCAGGAGGGCAAGGGGCAGGGGAGGAGTTAATCTAAAAATCATTTTCATTTCAAACCTTGGAAGTGGTTTGGCTACTTCTCCGCGAAACCTTATTAGAGACGGACAACTTCTTCTCCAAATCTATCCCTCCATCATCAGTAAAGCAGAAAACTATATAATCTTCATCAGCAAAAGAAGGCCATTTCGACTCATCAATACTAACCTTCTCTGCCATATTTTCTTTTCTCCGGCTGCTTATCTTCTTTCTTGAAGCTTTTTCCCTACTCTTGTCTATTTTCACATTACCCCTTAGGTTAAAAATCATACTGCCACTAGACAATGAAATTGGTGAAGGGTATGTCATATCAGGTTCCTCATCTGAAAAATCAAAGTAAGACAATAACATCATACACCAAAATCTTAAGCTCATAAAAGTATTTTTTTTAAATCATCAAAATGTAAAATCAACTTATTACTCCTTAAAAAATAAAGCTTATAATATAACTTATATTTCCCAAAAAAAAAAAATGAGTCTAAGTATATACAATTTTTTACTACAAATGTCAGACTGCATCCTTGCTATATTTTCAAAGTTAAAAAGGTAGTATAGCTCACATATTTTCACGCACACGCAAGCGTGCGGACGCATACGCATATATATATATATATTTACTTATTTATTTATTTATTTATTTTTGTGTGTGAACATTATTTACCTATAGGAAACTTGCATGCATAAAGACTGGAAGCCAAATCTTTGACACTGCATCTTACCATCCTGGTAATGGGAGATGATGTGCTCTTTCTTGAAGATGAGGGCGAAAGTGAATCTGTTGAGAAACGGCTAAAAGATCAGACTCTTTACATAAATCTTCTTCTAATTAGAGGGGGAAGTTATAAATTTGATTTGAAATTTAAAAAGAATTAAGGATGCATGAAAATCTTTCATAAGAAGCCTAAAATTGGGGATTGGATAGTGGGCCAGTTATAAATTCGTGTGAGAGAAATGTGGGGAAATATAAGACAACTGTGGGTAATAACTAACAAGGTTGTCCGCTAGCTCATTCTTTTTCACTAGTCGCATATACGTGTGTGTTCAAGAAAATGGGAGATATTAATTAATCAATTAAATAATGTTTGTGTTATATACATATACAACTTTTATATAATGTTTTGGTTGTATTTTTTATTTTATACAATTAATAAATATTTAAGTTTTTGGAGTAAAAAATTGTTAATTTTTATCACCTCACCAAATTTTTCTTTACCAAATGACGGTTAGGTTCATCAGTTTAACTCACCTCTAATTTAGATGTTGATTTTTCAAATTTTGTAGCTTTTCTCCACAAGATGGCCATCAGGTCCATGGACATGACTTCTCTATCAATGTCAAAGTTGCCATTCAAATTTTATTAACAGCAGAAAACAATTAATCCAAAATTATTTCATCAGGAATACATCTTATTATCTTGGCACCCCCTATATATTCCCAACTGTAACCTACTATGTTACTTTTATGTGTAGGTCATAACTCCATCATTTGATAAAAATATACGATTAGCAAGCATTATATAGGAACTTATACTTCCGTAGTTATTTAGTAGGGACGTAAAGATTTATTCGTCTGTTAAATTGACAACGTAAACTTAAAAACAGAGTTCATACGGTTTTGAAAATCAAACGCCGAGGAATATGCATTAATTAGGCTACTTTTTCTATAAATATTGAATAACCAACAGTTAACTACACGAAGAATAAGAAATTGTGTGTTCCATTTGCATTCCTGCAATGGAGAATTTTAATAGAAGAATGTATTTGATTGGTATATATCTTTTTCATATTGAGCAACCAGCCAGCTGCAAGTGAAGCTATCAGGAAAATCAGCAGAAATCACCAGGCTTGCCTACTTTGATATTCTGCTCCGCCAGGAAACTCATAATTGCATTTTTCTGCCAACCTTTGAAGCTCCTGCATCAATGAGAAATATTTAGCAACGTTACCAAGAAACTGTTTGATGAAAGCAACAATAACAAAATTGTGGTTTGTAGATACGAGTGTGTATGCTCCTGCACAACTGCATTACAAACAATGTCGCAATGTTGCTCATGCAATTACACTAATAGTAGAGGTTTTGAGTAAGACAACACATTCTAAAAAAATGCATAGATTGATTGTTTAGGTAGAGATCTTGTAAATATAGAAATTTTCAGTGAAAAGGTCAGAAATTAGGACATCTGCATTAAGATCACAACAAAATTTTCAGTGGTTTGGTACTAAATATTGAACTGAACTGCAATATTAACATGAACTCACTTCTGATCAATATGTGCCAGAATGTCGCCCCCAGGAAAAGCTGATTTGGTAGTCTCAAATGAAACTTTGATAGCTTCCTTCCACGTTCCACCCACTTCTGAATTCGCCTGAGGTTTGGACTGAGCAGGATCCTCCATTGGCAACGAATATCCAGAGAGCAGGTGGCCCACCCAGACATCATCTTTCCTGAAAACATAATGAAACTCAAAATTACATTCACGACAAAGTTCACAAGTCAACAATGGCACTGAAGTTCCCTCCAAATTGATTCACTAAGTTCCATGCATATATAGAGTAGCATAAAATTTAAAACCCAAGTCTGAAATTGCAAATATTTCCAGAAGAGGTACTACAGAGAAAAATAAATATATGGTCTACGATGAAAACATAGGTCTTTCTTAGAAAGATAGTTTGTCAGACTTCTAAACTCATGAAGCCAAAAGAAATTTTAAAAAAAGTACCATAAGTTGATTCCACTAACTTACAGGATAATATCCATATGGCGAGGTACATAATGTCCACCACCAATGCCTAAAAGAACTTTATTTTTGTCATTGTTCCTGCAGCATCTGTGAGGTGCAAAATATGAACAAAGAAAAACTTGTAAACTACAAAAAGAAGAAACAGTAGAAAATTATTTCTGGAAACATCTCAGCAAGAGGCCGAGAGCTAAAGAGAAGCTGTTGTATCCTTAACAAAAAAGCAAACACACAAACAAACGAAAACAAAACATAAAAGGTTGTCATTCTTCATTTTATTGCGAAGAAGTCAAATCATAAATATGAGATTGCCTACATAGAGTAATGATATGACTAAACAGAAATGCAGCATATGTTTAAGATCATGACCAAGTTAGTATAGTAAGAAAAGGTTCTTTGAAACTTTTGAAGGACAACAGCCATGAGTTAAGGTCTATCTGCACTCCTTGTTACGGGAAAACTGCCTTATGATTAACTCAGGGGAATATTGATCATACTGCAGTTTCGTACACCTCCATACCAATCAGATCTTTATTTTAGGAAAGCCGCTAACAAAGAAACTTTGCAGGAAATAAGAAATAACAATTAGAAAATATAGACCAGTACCTGCTCCAGTCTCCAACTGCAGCACGTCCTCCAAGCCCAAGCCCTTCCCAAACTAGCTTCAACCACCAAATAAACGACTTATAATTAAAAGAACAAGTGAAGAAAGCCTAAACTATTTCATATAGAACTTGTGTCATTTGAACTACTCCCCTGAAAAATAGATTTCACTTAAAATTCAGTAGCAGTTGAACACTACTGATTAAAAGGTGAAAGTCAAAAACAATATTGCCAAAGAAGGATATAGGTAGTGGGAAAAGACTGTACACATGTAATTTGGCCCCCAACCAATCAGTGACAAGAATTATACTTACAGTAAATACTAGAAAACAAAGATTCAAGCGCAGAGATCAATCAAAATTCTGTTGCAAGACATTTTTAAACCAACCACACTTCATTAAACACACAATGAACTGCCTTACCTTCTAAAAATATTGAGTAAAGCATGCTTATATTATATCAGTTCCATATAAAAAAGGTGCAAGAAGATAAAAGAATAAGACACAATAGGTATTACAGTGGAAGATGAAATATCATTAAAACAAGTTCTACCCAACTAAAGCAATGGCTTGTGCAGCATCTTGCCTCCTCCAGTACTCATCCGTACTGCCTACAATAAATACAACAAGGTAGTTTACAAGATTGACATCACGAACTAAAGGAATCAAAAGTCAAAAAGAGAACATTTAGCTTTGTCCAGAATCACCCAATGATAAGATATCCCAGGATAGTTTGGAAGAAACAATAAGCATCATTGGTGGAGAGAAAAATACCAATTTCTACAAACATTGTTGGTGAATTGATCTCAGGTCCATGATGAGTTGCCTCAAGTGTGACCTACACTGAGGAACAAATTAGAAAGAAACCCACTATTTCCATGCTTATAGATAAACAGTAAAGCATAATTTTTATATTGATTCAATAGTGTCTGTATTATCATCATGTTACTTGTTTGCTACATTCATCACCTACGATTCTAGAGAATACAAGCTCTGGTATCTTCATAGCATCGATCATAATACATTAGAATTTTTGCATCTTAAGAGTGTGGCGTCACACTGTAAGAATGATATGATGCACATCCCTTTGCTCTTTATTTAAGTTTGGGGAAGGGGTCTTAAAAGAGAGCAGTAAAATGAAGCAGATTCAACTTAGAGCTTAACAGATAGGATCAGCTATACCAATTTTGATGAATATACATGGTGATTATGTAGAAAAATAAGTAGGAGAACATATGGCCAGGTGGTGGAGCTAGCAAACATGTGCATCATCTTATTCTAAAACAAACTACGCATGCTAAAACTTTAAATATACAAAACACTAGTAATAATGAAGTAGCGAATTATATAAAGATCATGTCCATGCCACATAGACACATACTTGAAACCAACAAACAGCATATTTTACCTCAAATTCAGGAGTTAAATTATGAGATTCTGCAATATTCCTCAACAATCTTAGCCATGGCCCTATTCTAGGATTGGGAGGTGCAGCCCAACCAGGTTTTCCTCCAGCTGGAGGAACATCAGTTTCGCGCAAGTGTGGAACACCTATACAAAACTCAACACGTGACTAAGACAGTTTATTTCTATACAAAACTACAAAACTTCTTGTTCCAACCGTACCCAAAAAAAAAAAAAAGAAGTGTTGCATTTCTTTTTCTTTTTTCCCTAGACAATTGCCAAAATCCTAATTTTACATGTATTCCTTTGATTTTTAATGAAAATACATATATATATACTGTTATTGAACATTCCAACAAAATACAACTCAATTATTTTAAAATTATACGGAGTACAAAATTTACAACAAAGTTTGAATCTTCGATTTCGCAGTTCTAATATAAACTCAAATGCAACTATTTTTGCAAAACCGAGGGAGTGTGAAATAAATCGATAGATAAGTTATAAATGAATTTCTCGTACCAATTGGGTGAACCGTGAGCGCGGGACGATTGGAAACAGCATTGTGCTTACTAAGAAATATAACTTCCTCAACAACCTCCCCTGTGGCGGTCTCCCACCGCTTATCTAAATGATCTTCTTTCACTATACTGTTACCATGTTTTAACAGCCTTATATCCTTATTCACAAAGCTTGATATGTCCTCCTAAAATAACACATTTATTTATAATCGAAGTCAAAATCAACCAACCCCATTACATACAATTCCCCAGAAAATCAATATAAAGCTCCAATATTTAAAACTGATACTAAAAATTCAAAATTTATATACAATCCTACTTTTATCCATCATCAGTCTTCTAATTCTTCTTTTGCCCCTTTTGATTGATGTTTTTATGTTCCGTTCATGAGCAAAATAATCAAGCATAAAGTAAATATACATCAGATACATTAATTTACACAAGAAATACAGAGAGTAGTTGGAGGAGGGAGTTGAAACCTGGATGGAGGGACCAGGGTGCCATCCGGGCATGGCTAAAAGGGCGGAGGCGGGGCCTATGGAAGCCGGGTCGACGGTGGTAGCCACCACCAGTGTCACCATCTCTCGACTCAAATGGGTTGTGGCCCTGAAACTACTGGTTTCTTTGATTATGCGATGAGGGAATGACTTCCTGCTGCTTATTCTCCTCGACAGGGGTCCAATTCCCCCCAGGTTCATATTCCTGTTTACTTGCAAATGTGTGCGTGTGTGTGTGTGCTGGGGGAGGTGGTTGGGGGCTGGGGGCCGGGGGGCCGGGGGCTGGAGGAAAAGAAAATTTGTTGTGTTATTTGGAGTGGGTAATATTTGAAATCTTTTAAAACTATTTATAAACTCGCATGCAACACGAGTATCAGTGGGTATTTTTAATTTAATAATTAAAAAGTTATTATAATTTTAAAAATTATTTGAGAAATTTATTATTTTCTTAATATATCAAACTTTAATAATAGTATTACATAGCACTATAATATAATATGGACATTTTTTTTTTCAATTTTATCACCATGTATGAACTTTAAAATCATAAATTAATTCAATTTTTTATTTTTTTGAAAACATTTTGATAAAAAGTGTATTAAACTCAATATTTAAAATAGACTAAATAAAAATTTCATAATTTTAAAAAATATATATATTAATACATTTGGAACTGTAATTTCGTGAGTTAACTCAACAATTAATTTGTTAAGTCATTTTGTACTTTTTAGAATTATCTTAATTTATGTAATAATCTATAAGAATAAATTTAGTTATAATCATTTTAATTAAATAAGTTTAATTAGAAATTAAGATTATAATCGTTTGATTGTAATTCATTCATCATAGATGATCTCGACTCAATCGTATGATTGTTTTTTCTTTCAATTTATTATTATAATTATAATCATTTTTTGTAATTAGAGTTGAAAAAAGAAGATTAAAAAAGTCCAATTGAGAGAAAAACGCTAAAAAATTCTCATGAATGTATTTTTTTTTTCTTGTGAATTAATATATAGTGATAGATAGATTGTGAGAAACTGGAAATTCAATGAAATATAATTCTATTAATTTCGTTTTATAATGAAATTTTCGTTTCATTTCGACGATCGATAGATTTTACGTTTAAGTTTACGTGCATTTCACGCAAATCGGCGCGCGCACGTCCACTAACGACAAAATTATAACAAGTACAATGTTATAAAGATTTTGAGACGTTAATTATAACAATAATCATATGAGTACATTATTTTTATCTCGTCGGGGCGAGAAAACTTTTCGGCTTATGCATTAAACCAATGCATAACCATTAAATTCAATTAGTGGCTAAACAAATCAAATTAAACACTAATTAAATTCAAATTTTTAGTTTATTCCAAATGACAAAAACAAGGAAATTTTTTTTTACCTATCTAAGTAAATTTTTTTTAAAAACTAATCCAATGGTCAAAAATAATTTGAAGGTTATATAAATATACCATTATAGAAAACCCTAGCCTCCACTTCTAATATCTTTTCTCCAGCAAATATTTTTCAAAATTCAAATCTTTTCATTTAAGAAAAAAAATCATTGAACTTTTGGATTTTTGTCCATTAAAACTTTTAAGAGGTACCCCACAACTATCTTATTTTTGTATTTATTGTCATTTATGTTTATGTCATTGTGTAGATTATTTTTTTCAGTATCATTTTCATATATATAACATGTTTATAGCATTTATATATTGTGAGTTATTAATTTTTAAAGTTTATTCAAAAAAAAAATTCAAGAATAAATTTTAAAAACTCAAGAACCCTAAGTTTTTCGGGTTAAGATTCCGACGTGATGCGTGCATTTTTGTCCAAATGGATTAAACCAATACATTCATGTTGTTGTTATCTTCGTTTTCCCTCAAATAATTTCAAAAATGAGCTGGTATTGCACGTCTTCAAGTCCGACCGAAGCTTCGGAAAAACTTGAAGGAGATTTCTTCGTTTTCCTTGTGATTCTGTTGTTGAAATTAGAAATAGATTGCTTATATGAGTTTCTGGTTGCTTAATCTTTCATTTCCGTACTTGTTTCGTTGAAAACGGTGAGGGAATAAGGCCTTAAAACTCGGCCGCAAGCTTCGCCACCGTTAATGGCGAGCTCGCCGGCGGCGAGCTCCAAACACACTGCTATGGGTGTTTTCCAGCGACAACATGAAGGCTAAGGGGGTATTCTCCTATGGGGAATGTCACGGCGTTGTCCTTACCACCGATCCATGTGTGTGTGTTTGTGTAAATCTGGCCGTGACAGTAACCGCAGCTAGCCGTCCGGCCAAAACGGCGCCGGCGGCTGCCGCTGCTGCTAAACCCTAACTGCTGCTGAGGAAGATGATGGGCAGGGATGAACCGACCCGGTTCCGATCCGGACCCGTCACCCGAGCTTGACCTACTGTTGACTAGTCCGACCTAGTTGACCCGAATCCGACCTAGTTCACTTTATTTTATTTTTGGTTCAATCCAAATTTAAAATAAAATAAATTAAAAATACCTTTATTTATAAATTATTAAATAAATGATTTTTGGATAATTTTTTTGACATGTAAATAAACTTTTACACGATTAAAATTTTTATAATTTTTAAAATAAGAATAATTTATGATGTTAGAGTCTCTTAATTACCACAATTAAGTGACGAGTCATTAATTCATAAATGATTATCATTTAATTAACACAATTAAATAATAATTAAAGAATAAACTCTAAAATTTTATTAAATGATTTAATAAATCATTTAAACTAAGATTAATCGAGAAAAAAAATTCTTGATTAATTAAATTAAGAAATCAAGACCAATTATTATTTAATTAAAACAATTAATGAATAAATTTTACATGATTATTAAATGATCAATAAATCATTTACTTTAAAAGTAATTAAGAAATAAATTACTTCAATGATCAATAATTATTATTTAATTAAAGCAATTAAATAATAATTTAAGAATAAATATTTAATAATTAATAAAAGATCTATAAATCTTTCATGATTAAGAAATGATTATTGTTTAATTAAAACAACTAAATAATAATTAAGGAACAATTTTTGGTAAATGTTAAGTGATTTAATTAAGTCATTTAAGCTAAAGATTTATTAATTAATCTAAGGCCTCTAATAATTAAATTTCAATTATCGAGAGCCTACAAGCGACGTTTTATCCAGTCCACAAATCTCTCGGACTCCGATTCAATTCTAACCGAATCCTAATTCAACGTTTAACGATTCAATTAGTCAATCATAGACTTGAGAATTTCACGAACACTGCGTATGTACATTCTGATATGCAATTAAGTTGAGATTTCTCATGTTATCGCATGTACATGTTTTATAGAATTATTCATACGCGAGTGTTAAATCTAAGATCTCACTAAGGACTCAAGGCAAGTATATACTCACTTTACTTTCTTTCAATTAATGCGTATGATCATTCTTCCGATATATGTAATGCATCCAAGATATTATTATGTTAATATTCATGATTTAAATTCTTCAAAAATAAGTAACGTATGATCCTTTGATCCGATGTACGTGAAAAATGTTGTACTTGAATTGAGTATTCTTGGGCGACTGTTAGCTATTTAAATTCGCTAACACGCCAACGTAAATCCTATACGGATGTAGAAATCTTATTCTTCACCCTACACTTGTAAAGTATATCCGTGTGGGTAACTAAAGGCTAGTGGGATGCATCTGCCTGACATCCCGGGCCTAAGATTTATAGGGAACGGGAACCGAGCCATTGGTAACCGGACCCTCGCAAACAAAAAATTTCTGCATCGACTACGTATGTCGCTATGATGAAATCAGACGGTGGTTAGGTTGGCCAGCTGATATACTGTTTGATACGAAGATTCCTAAAGGCACGTGCGCCAAACGGACATGGTTATAAGGCGCATGTGAAATTATTCTTTATTATTTTAATTAAAGGGTCAAATCCCTCGTTATCACTCGGGGACCCTAGAATCTATCTTTTCTCCAAGCTATTAAGAGGTGTTGACATTGTTTCCATCCAACCTCATAAACACTTAAACCCATTGATTTATCTCTCTTTCAGAATGCACCCAATACTTGTTTATATACTTGCGAGCGTAAATCGCTCATGTTGCTATTATCAAATGTTTTACAGGTTATGTCGAGAAGGCCGAGCCGTCTTCTAAATGTGAAGAAAGAATGATATGATGAACGCTTCCTGATCGCCCTCTTATGGATGACATTCAGGGGTCGAGTGAAGCATGTGACGATTATAGAATTATTTAGATTGTAAGTGTGAGAAACCGAAAATTCTAATAAAATGTACGAATATTAAATTCGTTATTTATTAAGTTTTCGTTCATTTTAATTGACTGATAATTTTTACGATTTAGGGTACGCTTAAATCACGCTAATCGATGCACGTACGTTCACTAGCGATAAATCGAAACGAACATGATATGTTTATAATTAAGAGATGTTAATCATGACAAGAATTTCATAAACACATTTTTATCTCACCTACACGGTTAAACTTTTCGATTTATGCAATAAATCAATGTATAACCATTTAAATTGTAATTAGTGAATAAACAATTTAGATTAAACACTTATTAATTCAAATTTTAGCATTTTCTCAAAGTGGCAAAACAAGGAAGTGTTTTCAATCCAAGGAAAAATCTTTCCAATCCAAGTAAAGTTTTCAAAAATCAATCCAAGGGCCAAAAATGATTTACAAGTTACATATATACATCTTATTCACTAACCCTAGCCTCCATCAGTCAAATATTTCCAGCATTTTTACTAAAAAAAAAATTAAATTTCGGAGTTGAGCATTTATTGAAGTTTTGAGCATTTATTTCCATTAAAGCTTTATAGAGATATTCACACTGCTCTCGCAATTTTACATTTATAGATATTTCTGTTTATGCCATTGTGTAGAATATTTTTTTTAGTATCATTTTCATATATAACACATGTTCATAACATTTATGGTTTGTGAGTTATTAATTTTTAAAGTTTGAACAAAAATTAAATATAAATTCAAGAAATATTCAAGAACCCTAAAAACCCTAAAATTTTCGGCGTGAGATCCTGTCATTACGCGTTTATCTTTGAGCAATCGGTCTTAGTATCTTGTTTCTGCTATTGAATCCTACATTTTACCTCAATTAATTTTCAAAATGGTCAAGTCTTGGGCAGTGTTCTTGTTTGGCCGAAATTTCTTTAAACCCGAATTGTGTTTCTTCAAATTTCTTGCGTTTTTGTTGTTGTAAACTGAAATTGATGGCTTGTACAAGTTTCTGTAAATCCCTAGCTGCATTTCCATGTTCTAATCAATGGAAATGGCCTCGGGAAGGTCATGAACGACAAGACCCGAAGGTCTCATCGGCGTTCATGGCAGCCATCGCCTCCGACAACCCTTGCGAGCCTTTCCCGTCCCTTTCAAGCGACGACATGATGGCTAGGGGGGTATTCCCTTATGGAAATCGTCATGAAAACGTCGTTACCCTATTCCCGTATGCGTATGCGTACGTTTTGGCCGCTGTGGTGTGTTACAGCGCCCGTTCCAGCAAGACGGCGCCGTCAGCTTCCTCCCGACCAGCTGAAACCCTAACTGCTAGTGATGATGATGCAGTCGGGTTGGGTCGGACTGACCCGGTTCCGACCAGCCCGAGACTCGATCGATCCGACCTGGTCCATGACCCGGTCCGACCCATTGTTGACCCGATCCGACTCGGATCCGACCCAGTCCAATTTATTTATTTTTTGGCCCAATCCAAATTTAAAAATAAAATAAAATAAAGCAAAATAGTTATACATTTTAATTATTTTCCAATAAATAGTTTTTGAACAATTATTTTGACATATAAATAAACCTTTACATGATTAAAATTTTATGATTTAAAAATAAGAATAAATTATGATGTTAGAGTCTCTTAATTACCACAATTAAGTGAAGAGTCATTAATTCATAAATAATTATTATTTAATTAAAAAAATAAAAGAATAAACTCTAAAATAATATTAAATGATTAAATAAATCTTTAAAGCTAAGATTAATTGAGGAATAATTCTTGATTAATTAAATTAAGAATTCAAGACCAATTATTATTTAATCAAAACAATTAGTGAATAATTAATGAATAAATTTTACATGAGTATTAAATGATCAATAAATCATTTAATTTAAAAGTAATTAAGAAATAAATTACTTTAATGATCGATAATTATTATTTAATTAAAGAAATTAAATAATAATTTAAGAACAAATGTTTAATAATTTATAAAGGATCTCCAAATTTTTTATGATTAAGATTTTGATTAAGAAATGATTATTGTTTAATTAAAACAATTAAATAATAATTAAGGAACAAATTTTAATAAATGTTAAATGATTAATAAAAACCATTTAAGCTAAAATTGATTGATTAATGATTATTAATTAATCTAAGGCCTCTAATAATTAAATTTAAATTATCAAGAACCTTCGAGCGACGTTTTATCAAGTCCATAAATCTCTCGGACTCCGATTCAGTTCCAACCGAATCTCAATTCAACGAATGGCGACTCAATTAGTCAATCACGGACTTAAGACTTTCACAGACACTTCGCATGTGCATCTGCATGTGCATCTGCATGTGTATCTAAGTTGAGATTCCTCACGTTATTTCGTGTAAATGTTTTACAGAATCATTTCTACGCAAGTGTTAAATTATCACTAAGGACTTGAGGCAAGTATATACTCACTCTACTTTCTTTCAATTAATACGTATGATCATTCTTTCGATATACGTAATGTATTCAAGATTTTTGCATGTTAATATTCATAATATAATTTCTTCAAAGTTAAGTAACGTACGATCCCTTGATCCGATGTACGTGAAAAATGTTGTATTTGAATCAAATGCTCTTTGGGCGATTGTTAGCTATTTAAATTTTGCTAACACGCCAAAGAAAATCCCATACGGATGTATAAAGCTTATTTCTTCACCCCATACTTGTAAACTACCTCTCAAGATCCTCCAAGGTCAACTGAAACTGCTTTGGTGGCTGTGAGTGGACCAACAAAACCACAAACAGTTTCATCAAAGAAGTCTTACAAAGTTGAAATGGCAAGTGCTGATGAAATAATAAAAGCCCTGAAGAAGAGTGCTAAGAAGATAGATCTGATCAAGGGTAAAAATAACAGAGAACTTTTTCATGTCTTTTTGAAGGATGGAGAGTCTTTGAAGTTCGAGAAGCCAGCCTTGGAGGGACAGACTAAGGAAAATCTGGAATGATTGCTGACTGTTGTATTTAAAACTTCTGATCTCAACATAGATCTTCGAAGCCAGATTCAAAAGGTAATGAAGGTGAAGCATAAGGTGGATACAGTGCCGGAAGCTAATCCTAAACCTCTAGGATTTTGGTATGAGACTTTTCATGGAGAGAAAGTCTTCTTCAATTATAACAGAGATATCAACAGTATAAATGAGAGACATATTGAAGGATTTATTAGTCTACTCAAAGATGCTGAAGATGAGATGGAGATTATTCTGAGAAAACTGTTGATAGAAAGGCTGGATGTGCTGAAGAAAAATAAAAGATGAAGTTGGAGGTATGTTGGTTGTTAAATAAGCTGTAATTTTTATTTTTGAAGGCAGACTTATAGGATTTAAACCTGAGTCTTGGTGGAAGCTGAACAACAGATCAAAGATCTTAGTTCAGAATACATTTGTAGTTAGAAATTCTTTATTCTTTTTCTAAGTAATTGTAATATTGAGTTTTGACATCATCATCAACCTTGAAATTATGCTTATCATTCTGATATTTATAATTAGGGGAGATTGTTAGGTTTTAGAACATTTGATGATGATTGTCTTTAGATTACTTAGAGTACAAATGTATAGAGAGTGTTAATTAGTAGCACTAAAGTTTTGTAGCTAGCAGTTATCTCTTTGTTTGTAATTTATTCATTATTTGTAAAGAGATAAAATTATTTCATATTTGTAAGTAACTGCTGGAATGATGTATCGAACCTTCAGAAAGTCAAGATGTGTATTTGATCCGTTAGAATTTGCAAAAAGGCTTGTCGGAGACTAGGAGAATTGGTCAGGGACTAAAATGATTTTATCTGTGGGAGACTAGTTTTACCTATCGGAGACTAAGACTTAAGTCATCAGAGACTAAAGATGAAGCATTAGGGACTAATTGTTATTTATTTCCTGAAAGATACAGAGTTCGAATTGAAAAAGGAATGTCTTCCACGTAAAGTAAAATATTATTGAAGACGTAACTGGTAAGGAAACTAACCAGAAATCTGTTCCTATAAAAAAGGAAAGATTGTATTTGATTCGAATAAGGAAGCTGAATTTTATTCAGAATAGGAACTGAGTTAATTATAATTCAGTTAACATAGAAGCTGTAATTAAGTTTACAGAGAATTGTAACTTAGAATCTGTATAGGTTTTTCATAGTTTTGTATCTTTTCTTATACAGAATAGAAAAGAATCTGACGATTATAGTATTGTAATAGTTAGGATTTGTATTCAATTGTAAATCGATAAAGCAATTGTTTATAAATTGATTCGTGTTCTTGTTCTTTATATTCCGCAAGAAAAGTTAATTTCTTTCAGAACAAGTAATTCGAAAAGATTTCAAAGAACTTGTATTCAACCCCCCCCCCCCTCCCCCCCCCCCGCCCCACAAGTTCTCGGCATCTCACTGGGAAAACAATACTTGCGAGCGTAAATCGCTCATGGTACTTCTATTAAATGTTTTCACAGGTTTTGGCGAAAGGGCCGAATCGTCTGATAAAGGCAAGACGAGAATGTCATGACGAACGTTTCCTGATTGCCTGCTTAAGGGTGGCTTTGAAGGGAGGAGTGAAACGTGAGGATATTTTAGAAATGTTTAGATTGTAAGGCTTGTGTGGACCCCTCATAAACTTCTGCTGTCAAATATTCATTTATTTTGGATAATGTAATAGAGAATTATATTTATTTCTCTAATTTAATGTTATGTATGCTTGAATGTTATTATTGTTTTTTTGTCAATTATTGACGGTACCCGAAGTCCAGTATGAAATTTTTGGGGCCGTTACAATAAGGCCTATGTGGACCCTCACAGACTTCCGCTGTTAGACAATTATTTTGGGTTATTGTAATACAGATTACTATTTATTTCTCTAAATTAATGTCATGCATGCTTGGATGTTAATACTTTTCTTTTGTCAATTATTAACGGTGTCCGGAGTCTAGTATGAGATTTTTGGGGCTGTCACATAGATGTTGTATGTGTAATGAAATTCTTTCTATTTTTAAAAAACAATTAACAAGAAGATTGGTATAATATTTTATATACTACCCTGTTTTTACTATTTAAGAAAAACAAACAAAGAAAGAAAATATCACAAACAAATTTTTGAAAATAAAATATTAGAAATCGTTCGATCTCTTTTATGTTTTTCATATTTCATTTTGCACAAATATAGTAAAATGAACCGGTACAACTATTAAATATCCTCTTGGTAGTTTTTCTTAAATTCATTATTATGGTTTAAATTTTCTAATTACTCTATTAATATTACCTCATTTTTCAAAGCACATCATTTTGTAAAAAAAACTAACGGAGTTGCTTACATATCAATTCTTACGGAGAATCTAACAAGTCATGTATTTTTTTAAAAAGAAAAATGACATGTTAATTATAGATTGAGATTATTCCATTGAAATCGACAGTTTTTTTTTTAAATACACCACCAAAGTTTGGTAGGTTTCCCCTATTTATCCTTAACAGAATATGAAAATGGCATCAATTTAAAAAAAGATTGATGAAAAACGAAGAAAAATCACCACAAAAATGAAAAAATGGTTGAAATTTTGAAAAAGCTTAAACTATAATTTCAATGCTCAAAGTTTTCTTCTCAATTACTCGAAAAAAGATGAAAAATAAAGATGAGTGGTGAATTTACTATAACTTTCAATCACAATAATCAAAAATTATGTTCATAAATTTTTAGTTACTTCGTGCATAAATGCATTTATATAAATATATGACATCATTAACATTTTGACAATATTTTTAATTTATCTCTTATAGTGTCAACATTCGAAGTCTTTAGCTAGGGATTCTTGAACCTAGATTGGTTAAATAATGCCAGCAAATATCTGGTAATGAATGGTAAACATAAATAAATTATTCGAAAGTTTTTGTTTTTCTAAATTGGGCAATAATTTCATATTTAACTAAGTGATGTAGGGGGGAAATAAAACATTTACTGTGTTCTGTGTATTCATGAAAAGTTTCCAACTTTGGTGGAGTTAATATCAATATGTAATTCTCATGACATAAATAATCATGCACCACATCATATAAATTTTAATACGCAAGCAGTTCCATTATATATATATATATATATATTTATTTATTTATTTATTATTATTATTTTTTTGATGGAAAGGTACACACTGAATCATCAAATAACGTTAGTTAATAATTAAGAAATTTAAAATATTGATGGTGCTTCACTTTACGTGTGACCATCAACTTTTTACGGAGAACAATTTTCGTAATATATTTTTCTATATGGTATATTAATTAATGATAATTCCTCCCCACGCGTAGATAGAGCTATTTATTATTTTATCCTATAAAAAATATCAACATTACAAACTAAATACTAAAATATCAATATATTTTAGTATGTTTATGAAAGATAAAAAAGGAAAATTAAAAATACTTACTTATTTTTGAATTTTTAAAAAATAAAGTTAAAATAGTCTAATAGCATAAGAAGACGATACAAACTAAATTATTCTAGTTCCATTTAAGTTCTGACTTATATTAATATTATATATTTGATTAAAAATTACATAATTAAATAATATGAAGTACTTTTTTTTCGTAAAATTATTATAAATGTTCAATTAGTTATAACATAAAAAAATTTATAACAATTTTTTTTTGATAAATACAATATTATGATAACAATCATATAATATAAAATAAATTTAGTTTTTTATATAACGAGGGGGATACAAAATTAATATTGATGTTACTAATATATTATATTTATTTATTTTTATATATAATAATTGAAGGGAGTTTCCAAAACAAAAAAAGGAATGATGTTATTGGGGCCTAAGGCTCATTTGATAAAACCGAATCAAAATGCTAAATAAATAGTAAATTGAATGAATTAGAAATTGAATAATCTGATAGTTGAATGAGTGTATGTATTTGATATGAATGACATAATTTTTTAATTTTTGCATTTTTAATGTTTTAAATATATTTTTTTATATAAATCTCTTAAAATAAAAAATATTATTTTGTGCACTATCTAGAATAAATACAAAAAATTAAAAACAAGTCTCTCACTCAAAACTCTCTTGTACTAACTATATATTCATTATATTATTTTTATCATGCATTACCACTCGCATTACCCAATGACCAACTACAAAGATTAATAATACATCGAAAACAAAAATCTAACTCAAAACTCCCGTTTATTGCTTTTACTTACCGATTCAACGAAATAAATTTACTTATTTGTTTTGCCTTATTCAACTACATAAAATAAAAATCAAATAAATTTAATGGTTGAATCGGTCAATTAAGTTATTCAGCGATGTATTAAGTTTTCGAATATAGCCTAAATCGTTATTAACGGTTAGATATATACAACGCGCTATTTATTATTTTGTGGCCCACATAATACGGTGATCAACGCACTTTGAACAACCGCAATTTCCCTCGCGACGGCGCGAACCAAACCCTCGAAAATCGGAGAGATAGCACTAGTGTAGTAGTCAGAGTACGCGGCGGCGACAACCGGAGAGAAGAAAAACTATGGCGGAAGAAAATCAAGTCAACGTCACAGAAATCGAAGTTCGCGGCCTCGCCGGTGATTCCATCACAGTCTCGATTCCCGAGAAAAACACCATTCAAGACCTCAAAAACCTCCTAATCAACCTTAATTTCCCCCCTGCTTCCTCTTCCCCCAACTTCCATCTTTTCCTCGAGGCACTCTTCTTCTCTCTCTCTATATGTGTAAATTATGTATATGATTCCCAATTGTTGTCTCCTATACGCGCTGCACTGTTTATAAGTTTGTATGTTTGTACTCAGAATTTTTGTTTCTTCTGCATTGTTGATTGACAATGACTAAAATATATCAAAACCCTACAACCAAAATTCGTAATTTACCCACAAACTTGTAGTAAAAACGTTTTCTTGTTTTATTGCGTATAATGTTTATGTTGGTATTCAGAAATGTGTTCGAATTTTATTTTATGAATTTGGAGTTAAGAAAGAACTTGTGGGAATTTACTAGTTTTGGTTGTGACTTGATTTATTGAAAATATATTTATAAGTTAATTGCTCCGTATGTAACCACTGGAAATAAATTTAAGCTGTTACTCTTAAGGCAACTGTTGGTGTAATTTAAATTTTAAAATGAATGATTAGGAAGTTAAGACAAAACTGCTTCCCAAAAATAAAGTTTAAGTTAAAATTTAGTCACAAAGAAACAGTGAAATTGTAAAGAATTGCTTATGAGTTGGTTTGACCAACTTATAAGTGATTCAGGAACATGCCCTTATATCTTTATAATTGTATACAATTTCTACTATTGAATAAATTGATGGGGACAGATGCTTTGTTGTTAAGTTTCTCATCGAGTCTAAATATTTTACTCTCGTTTCTATTTGCCGTTATTGTAACTTTCCTTGTTCAATTATGCTATGCGTTCTGTGTTCTTAAAGGTCACATGTTTATACATAAGACTGTAAATTGGGATGGGGGAAGCCATAAACTCGATCATTTGGCCCGGCTAAAAGCTCGTTTGAAAGATTTAGTAGTGACACAAGCTATGTTTGGATTCCAAAAAACAGGGCTCTGTCTCTTCTATATCATATCTTGTTGGGTGCATCATAGCTGTTATCTTGATTTACTGTGGTTACCTGGATTGAACCTTATGTTTCACATTATTTATTTTGTGTGTTTGTGTTTTTGCTTCTGAACTTTTTAAGATAGTAGATGATATTTTACATCCAATTTTGTATGTTTGTCACGGCTTGGATCAGGGTGAAAAACTGAGCTTGTGCAGTCACATAAGTGATCATCCAACTAAATCTGGAGAGTTCATTATTGTTATTCCATTTACGAAAAAGGATCGCCAACAGGTCCAGAAACCTAATGAATCTGTAATGTCATCAAAAGTTACCAGTCAATGCTCATCCTTGAATTTTGCCGATTCAATATGGTCTGATATGATGCAAGACCTCTCGTTCATGCAGAATACTGCTCTCAATGATACTGGTCATGATATTGATGATAAGAATGAAGTTAGTGGAAACTGTTCAGTATGGTCTGATATGATACAAGACCTCTCCTTCATGGAAAGTACTGCTCTCAATAAAAATCAACATGATATTGATAATGGAATTGTAGCCAGTGGAAGACCTTTAGGGATGGAATATAGGACAAGGTCTGTCAGCAGCAAACAGGACAGTCTCATATTAAGCATTTTGCAGTCATCGAGTAATAGTACAATTGATGAAAAAAATTGTGAATGGTTTATTCAAGTTTTGGATTCAATTAATTGTTTAGCCCACCCACTTTCGGGGACTTGCATGTTAAGGGATACTAAGTCAGAGAACAATGGAATGGATGCATCTGGGAGCAATAGTTTTTTGTGCTTGTGCCCATCATGGCTGAAGCATTTAATGAAGAGCTTTGGTTTTCTAAACCTCTACTCGGCAATTATTCAACTGCAGAGGAAGAAAGTAACCTTGAGTGATTTGCAAGGTGGACTGGATCAACTTGCGAAGTTTGGATTTCAAGCTGACATTTTAGACCTTGAGCAACTTTCTGTACTTGTTCCTAAGGTAATTGGTTTATGTCATTACTAGAGCTTATTCACTTCAAATTTGTAGCGAAGTGTTTCGTGTTGCAAATACTGCTGGAAGTTGTAACTAGTGTGTAGAGCTTACTAGAGCTTTCTGTTGGAATTTGTATGTGTTATGTGATGATTATACCACAATATGCATAACAAGTTGATCTTGGATTACGTAAAATTGCTGAAAACAGCATTAATCTCCTCTTGAAAACTTCTTTTCAATGATTTGTTGAAAACAAAATCAATCTCCACATATGTTGGTGCATGATACCATAATATGGATGAAGGCAGATTGTTGGGAAAGAAAAAAGGCTACGGTTTAGTATGAAAGTGAGATTTGGTGAAATCATGTGACAAAATCATTGAGTTATGTTATCTGCATTTGCATCCAATGTTAATATTGATATTGAACAAAATAGTCAAAAGTAAATAAGGAAACCATTATGGTGTATCTGGTTTTTGGTTAATTGGAATGGAGAAAAGGAGGAAAAAGTGGTGGTGTGGAAGGGAAGGGTTAGAGTAAATTAGAGAGTTCGAAAGGAAAAATATGATGTGTGGGGGAATGGGCTATCCACGTAGGAGGCAAGGAATGAGTTATCCAACACTTATTCCTCCCTTATTTTCTTTCATCTTCCCTTCCACAACTATTTTTTTATCTACTCCATCTCATTCCCGTTCCTACTGAAAACCAAATGCACTGTTTGTTTCATTCTAGGAAGAGCAGGTATAGATTGGTAAACTATTTACGTCTAATACTTATACTATCAAAGACAGTTTGTTTTATCTTTATTTCTGGTGTGCCCTATGATACTCCCGCTGTTGCATGAAAAATGTTTCGTTAAGTTGAATTCAGTTTCTTCATGATATCCTAAACTCAATTTTGATGTGAATTTAATTTATTTTTATTCATGCAGGCATTAATAGTACAAAGTATCATGTATGTAAATAACCCAACAAAGTAAAACCTTTGTTATTTTAAATTTTTAATAAATAGGATCATAATTTTTGAACTTTAGTATTTTACAACCCAGCGAAGAAACTCAAATGTAACCTTTGTTCGGAGTTGAGGCAGCGATTGTTTGTGCATAGTAAAACTTATTTATTATATTAACTTTTCATCAGAAAAACTTGATACGTGCTTGTCATTCAGGTTGTGCATTTCGTTGACTGTGAAACAGATGGTAAAAGGTCGCGTAGTGCACTTGTTATTTTGCGATCTCCACCAGAGCAAAGAGCTCAAGTTAGAAGTAAATCTTGTGCTGGTAATTTGATGAGAACTGAGAAGTCATTTTTCTCCATTTCATAGCGTTTAACTTTTGCATGTCCGTAAAAATAGTAATCCAAATTGACTTTGTCCTTTTTAGTTGCCAAAAAAGGCAGGCTTCTTTGGAAAGCAATCAATGCAATGAAGAAAAGAGATGGTTCTTTCAAATTTGATATGTGGCGTGCTGTTAAATTGTTACTGGTATCTTCATTTACTCCCAACTTCACATATCTCCTATTTGCATGTGCAACTATACAATCATTCTGATTTCTTAGTCCTTTAATTTCCATTTATGGAATTTAACCATCAGAAGTAGAATTGAACCATCTTTAGTTATTATTTTAGGTTACATAACCTCAACACTCTGCATAACCATATCTGTTTCGCTGCAGCGTGAAAATGGAAATGATTTGGCCAAATGCTATTCTTTGGAAGATGTTTTAATGATTGTGAAGGCAGAGCATACTGCTACAAGTCAACATAAAGCTAAACGAGCTAGGAGTTGCTCATCACCTTCAACTTCTGGTTCATCCAAGGACCTGTGTCATGTAGGTATTTCAAATTTATCCTTTATGTAGTGGTTGGACTGTAATTTCTCGGATCGTGTATCATATGCTATTCTATCGCTAGTCCAACAAAAGAAGTGATGAACAAAATAAATTGAAGCATTGACAAACATATTCTAGTGAAACACATTAGACATTCTATCCATAAAACTTTATATTGTTTCAATAACTCTTTTTCATCTAGCAGGATACTAGTCCATTACAAGTTATGGAGATGGTTGAACATCTGAAAACGGGCATTGGATCTCAAGGACAGGTTTCTTTTTATTGTTTGACTTCTGAATTTTGTTTTCCTTATGTGTGTCTTTATTATTATTTATTTAATTTCTTCTATTTGTTATTCTCTCTTTTTTTTTGTTGGGTTGGGGGGGAGGAGGGAGGGGGGTTATTTTTGCTTCGTTTTTTGGGGGCTTTTAGGAGTCGGGGTTGACAGAGGGACTGATGCAATTCAAGTTTAGATGCCTTAGCCGAAATTGTAGACTGATTCTTTTTGTCGGATGCCATGCTAATTGCCATGCTTACTTGGTGCAGATTGTTCATATTGAAGAAATCTCTGGCAGAAAAGCTAACTATGTTGATATCCCTGCTGAGCTTTCAGAAAACATGAAATCTGCACTCAAATGTATTGGTATTACTAGGTTGTATAGCCACCAGGTAGAAAGCTAGACTTGTGACTGTAGCCCATTTTCAACCCATTAATTCTGGCGCAGTTTTTTCACTTTTATATATCAACAGGCAGAATCTATTAAAGCTTCCCTTGCTGGCAAGAATGTAGTTGTTGCAACCATGACATCCAGTGGTAAATCTCTATGCTACAATGTGCCAGTCCTGGAAGCATTGTCTGAGGATTTGTCGGCTTGTGCTTTTTTCCTTTTTCCAACAAAGGTGGTCGTTTGTAATTGACAGTTATGCATTGTCTTTTATTTTTCATTCGTGGTGCTGTATCAGTTGATTTTATCATTTCACATGGATATCATTTAATTTTTGCATTCTAATCTATAATTTTCTATGTATTCCAAATTGTAAATACATGCAGGCTTTAGCTCAAGACCAACTGCGAGCTTTGTTAGCATTTACAAAAGACTTCAATGCCAGCTTAAATGTTGGTGTATATGACGGGGACACTTCTCAGGAGGATAGGATGTGGCTGCGAAACAATGCTAGACTGGTCTTTTAGTAATTTTTTATTGTTTGAGACAGGAGACTTGTTTATTCTCTTGGTAGCTGGCTTAGCTACTTAATTTCCCTGAACTCTTCTTGGTTATTGTGCAGATAATTACAAATCCAGATATGTTACACATCTCTATCTTGCCATTTCATGGACTATTCAAGCGGATGTTAGCAAATCTTAGGTATACTCGGTGAAAAATGTTTAATATGTCACTCAAATGAAATAATTAAAGTTTTTTTTTATAGGTTTTCTATTTGTAAGGTTTATTTTATCATCTAAACATATATCTCTGCATAACTACAATTATCAAGTTGAGGTGATTTAATTGTAATTCTTATGAACTAGGTTTGTCATAATTGATGAAGCTCATGTTTACAAAGGAGCATTCGGTTGTCATACTGCTCATATCTTAAGGAGACTGCGGCGTATCTGTGGCCACGGTAGCTTTACTCTATATAATTATAAATTTTTAGAAGGATAGCTTTGCTTCTACCTCTTTCTTCTTTGGTGATCTCTTACAGAGTAATGTAATACCTTCACTATTTGATTTGATTTTGCAGTATATGGAAGTGATCCTTCTTTTGTATTCTGTACTGCAACTTCAGCAAACCCTAGTGAGCATACAATGGTGAGACCTTTTTCTTTTAGTGGAAGTATCAATATCTATCTCCTATATGTGTTATATGCGTAGCTTTTGTCTACTAGGCATGTTCTTATAAACAAGGTGTCATTAGATATCAATCAAGACAAATTCATGTTATTGTAATGCTGTAAATCTGGGATATTAGGATGTAAATGACATATTTGTTAGACTGATTATGTGGTTGTAATTAGGAGATTTTGTAGGATAAGCTGATATTAAGGGATTATGTAGAGGCTGATATCAAGCTATTATGTAGGCTAGTTATAGCTGTAAATTAGCTCTGTTGTTCCTATAAATACAGGAGATCTAGTGTAACAATATATCAAGTTACCTTCAAGGTTCTTATTCTTTAGCCCTCTAATATTTTCAGTTCTTATTCCACAACAGTTTTTTCTTCTCGACCTTGGTTAATAGGAAGAATCTTGTGGATACTCTTGGCTGCATGTTATATTAATGGCATTTGATGACAATGTGGAAAACCGGAATTTGCTCTTTCATATAACTTGCTTGAACATGATCATTTTCGGAGCATTTACATTGTTTTGACTTTTGAATGCTACAGGAACTTGGCAATTTACCTAAACCAGAGCTGATTCAGAATGATGGTAGCCCCTCTGGTCTCAAGCATTTTGTCCTCTGGAATCCACCTTTAAGCCTGGAAAGCGTAGGCTCTTTATGCCTTTTAGGGTGGGCTAATATTTGCAACATTTCTTTCTCCAAGTAATATACTGACAGTGCTCAACTACAGGTTTCCAAGAAAAAGAAAATGAGTTATGAAACCATGGAATCTTCTGCAAAAGATTCTGTTGCTGAACGTTCAAGGTAGCGGTTTTTTGTTTTTATTTTTTAATCAATTGGTTTAAAAAATGTCTTATTTCAGGATTTCCCCCCTGCTTTTTTTCCTGAACTAACTAGTATGACTTATGAGCGGTTTTTTTCGTGATTAATAATGTCGTGTGACGTCTATAGTTGACATGAAGAGGAACATTTATTTGTGGTTGTGTCATCTTTATCCGTAAAAATATTTCAAGATGTTCTGCCTTGCTTACTTATTTCAATGATGTTCTTTCTTGATCTTTTTGAGTTGTTACCATACATAGATGACACGGAGAGTTAATTCTTATTGTAGTTATGAATGCCAATTGGATTTAGCTACTCCGTTTCCTTGTAATAGATATATTTTGCATGGTTGTCTCATTCTGCCATGAGGTGTTATTGAGTTATGGTCCTTATGGAGCACAATTGACTGCATACGTTAATGAACCTGGGTTCTAATTTCTAATAGTAGTAAAATCATTAAGAGCCAGTGAACTAAAAAGGCTATTAAAAATTGAACTATAGGAGTGAATGAGTGCTTTTCTAGCACTGAGAGTATTTTCATAGAAGTACGCTTAATATTTATTAGAAATTACTGTTTCCAATGTGCAGTTTGTTGAGCTATGAGAAATCTAGTTCTAGTTCTTCTATTTTATATATTCCATCAATTCCAAAATTAGAGATAAATTTTAGTTCACACAAAATAGGTATGGGAAATCCTATAATTTAAAACAAAAGTAATTTTTTTAAAATAACTTTGAAGTGAAATATCATGAAATATATGATGAGTACTCTTAAATGTAAACTTTTGTTCATTGATGTTATTACAAATTTATATCACAAATGAAATTATAGGATTTGCAAAAAGTACTACATTAAAAGAGAAATGTATCTCTAATTTTAGAACGAACGGAGTACTAAGTTTAGAATATTTCTTCCATTAGATATTTTAATTCTTTGATAAATCTGTAAAAGGTCAAACAACTATAATGAGATAGGTTCCATACGTGGTGAAGTTCATGAAGGTGGTATTTTTGAATATTTTGAAGATGTGCTAAGAAATGCATGCCTAGGTACAGCTAAAGAAGTAGAAACAATAAATGAAAGGATAGGATATGATAAGATATGCATGTCAACCATGTTTGAGGTACAGTGGACACCTCAATTCTGCATGCATACATATCTCAGGCTACATATAAAAGGGATATATACATTATAATGTGTCAATCCGGAATTATTGTTATTATTTTGAAATTTTAATTAATTATCTGAATCAAATTCTATACATCTTTCTTGGCAGTCCAATGTTGCAGGTCTCCTACCTCTTTGCAGAGATGGTTCAACATGGACTTCGCTGCATTGCATTTTGCAAAACGCGGAAACTTTGTGAGCTTGTTTTGAGTTACACGTGTGTGACCTAATGCCTTCTATCAATATTTTTGAAAAGAATTTATTCACTTATCTGGTTCAGTAGTGTGACCACTTCTTTTCATATATTTCCCTTTAATGAAGGCGTGGGATTCTTCAGGAAACTGCTTCCCATCTTGTTGATTCTGTTTCTGCTTATCGTGGGGGTTATACTGCTCAGGTTGTTCTTATGTCCTTTGTTCCCTATTTATAATGATGACATGATATGAGAATTCCATTGGCAATTATGAATTCATGTCTTGGAGAAAGTATTCATTATTATATTTGTGAATATATGGTAGAGAAGGTCTGATTTAGAGCCATATATAATTTTATATTAATGTTAATGCAAGATAGCAAGACACGTGGTTTGTATTATGCGTCCAATATTCTTGATGAGCTAAGACAGTTTGGTGTCGAATCACCGTGGTTTACTGTTATGTAGTTGACAGTTATTATGGTTATGTGACATTAAGGTGTTTGCTTCATCGAGTAATAGTTATGAATTACATCGTTATGTGATAATTGTGGTTTTCACCTATTACAAGTATAACTACATATTTGACTACAATACGTCATTTTGTTTAAGGCCTTAGTTGTAATCTGCTCATAATTCAATAATGCATATGTAAAATCTTGATACGTTAAAAATCTTTTACAAAGTTAATTATCTTTGTATATGGTTAATAGAATGGTCACTTTTAATGTAATGTCACACACATGCTGCAGAACTTTCAAAACTGAATGACAAGATCTTTATACTGATGTACTCCCTCCATTCCAAAGTGTAAAAACATTCATTGTTATATTTTGCAAAGCCTTTTGATCCTACGTTGTGGAACAGAGGGAATACTACAATTACATAGCAATCAAATTATGTTATGAGGCAAGTTTCATTATGCTTCACCTGAAACCGATGAACAAAGGCGTTTACTTTCAATAATGATGGGTGCAGGAGCTATGAGAAGATTTTTATACACTGAAGAGCTACCTTCTTCTTGTTCCTCGTCTTTATGATCTCGTAATGTTTTCTCAGTCTCACTAGTTTTATACTTCTTTTAACATCCCTCACCCTCTCTCTCTTTTTTTTTTCCTTTCTATTTTCTATTTTCAATTTTTCTCAATTATATTATTATTTTAATCAATATTATCTTTCGAAACTTTCTTGTCATCGGTTTCTTTCACCTGTTATTTATTCGTTTGTATTCCCTCTTTGCATTTCTATCTATGTTCCTATTTCTATTTTATTGATTTATTGTTTTATTTTCATTTTTTTGATGTACTTTTTATGGGTTCATTGACCGCTGATTCCAACTAGTTTGGGTTAAATACGTTGTTAATGTTGGAGTTGTATTTGTAAAAACTGCATAGGGTCAGTTGATGGAATCATTCAAATAAGATTTCGTGTACTCCACCCCCCCCCCCCCCACCCCCACATTTAAGCATGAGAAAATGCAGCTTTGATGTGCCTTGTATTGTATGTGATGTGCTAGGTGGTGCATGGTACTAGTGTACTACTCTTCTCTAAAGTTATCTGAGATGCAACCATTGATCTTCTTCTGCATGCTACTTGTGCGTGGTTGTGTCTAGTCAATTTTTCATGTTCTTTTTCTTCCTCATCTCCCCTCCCCTTTTTTCTCTAGTACTCAATTACACTCTTACCTTTTTATAATTTATTGTGCAATGGTCCAAGTTACCACTCTCCTGAAAATTGATCTTCATCTGCACACAATTGTGGTGTGGTTGTATTTGGTTAATTTTTCATGGTTAATATTCTTCGCTCCCTCCACCCCTAATACTCAATCCTACAAACCTATTTCTCTTCTAACTTATTGTGTTAGGATTAGCTGGTATGTTCCTTCTTAGACATTTGTTCTAGATATTGGTTAATAGTTAACTGATAATGTAGGATCGTAGAAGGATTGAGCGTGACTTTTTTGCTGGGAATCTTCTTGGAGTTGCTGCAACGAATGCGCTTGAGCTGGGCATTGATATTGGGCACATTGATGTAACTTTGCATCTTGGTTTTCCTGGTAGTATCTCAAGGTATATCACTTAATATTTATTGGTTTGTTTCAAAAATTATACAACCTTTTCCTTTAATTGATCTCTTTGGGCTGCCTTATCTCGATAACTAGCTTGTGGCAGCAAGCTGGAAGGGCTGGGAGAAGGGAAAAGCCATCACTAGCCATATATGTTGCTTTTGAAGGACCTCTTGACCAGTATTTTATGAAATTTCCTCACAAACTCTTTGGGAGTCTAATTGAGTGTTGTCACGTTGATGCTACTAACCAGCAGGTTCCTCTCATTTGAAACAGTTATCCATGGTTTACTTGTTTTTCTTTCTCTCTTGAATTGGTGTGGGTGCATTGTTGCATTTCACTTTTCAGTTAAAGATATTCTCATATTTGCAGTTTTTTCTGTCTGTAGGTGCTCGAACAACACTTGGTCTGTGCTGCTCATGAACATCCACTGAGCTTGCTTCATGATGAGAAGTATTTTGGTCCTGCATTTGAGGATACCTTGTTGGATCTTAAAATTAAAGGGCACTTGAGTACTGATCCATCACGTGATTCTTCTGCCAGAATTTGGCTTTACATAGGGCATAAAGTATATAATTATCTACCTGTCTAGAATTTCTCTTGCTTCTTATAATCAATTGAATGCATGTTTATACAAAAATTTTGTTGCTATTCCAGTACTATTTTTTGTTATGAATTTGTTTTGCAGAAAGTGCCTTCACGTTCTGTTAATATACGTGCGATGGAGACCGAGAAATACAAAGTGATTGACCAGAAAAACGATGAAGTTCTTGAAGAAATTGAGGAAAGCAAGGCATTCTTTCAGGTAAAAAGGTCAAGATTGACCAGTCCTTGTTATGAAACTTAATCCCTAGAATTTGGAGTTCTTTAATGCACCAATCTACCTTATGTACTCCATGTGAGCTAGAGCAAGCTTTTCTTCAGTTCCTTCTTGATCATTATGTTGTCATCCATGGGAAGGGCTACCACTGACTGCAGAGAGAAAAGGATTATCATTCATTAAATTTGGTGCATTTGCTGTAACTAAGTATGGTTTCTGCAATCCATATGTTCAGAAAGCTTATATGATAAAGTTATAACATATAAGCACTAAAATGGGATGCACCTTTATAGACATTAATAGGTTTGGAAAGCGGTCAACATAAATATTTTCTAGTAATATCTTTTTGTTTACATTAATTTTTGGTCGAACATGCATGAATTTATTTAAAATTAACCGTGTTGTAAGGATATACAAAATATAGACTACATTTTCTTCGTCGAATCTGGACGTATTTTTTCTTGATACATACTCCCTTCGTTTTCTTATAGTGGCTTTTTTACTTCAATCACACAGAACAAGATCAATGATTAATAAATATAATAACCTTAAATTATTAGTGTTATTCCATGATTACCCTTATATACTTTACATAGAAAAGAGAGAAGCCCATATTTCTATGAGAAATAATACTACTCTTATACTAAACTTTGGAGATATGAAAATGGTAGTAAAGGAATAATAATTTTGAATCTTCCTTGGAATATGAGAACAGCTAGTAAAAAAGAAGAGCTAAACTCTAAAACTGCAACAAAAAAAGAAAAAAAAAACGTGAATGAATAACATAAATATTTAGCCAAAAAAAGAGTAAAGAAGCAGCAACAACATAAATAATTTAAACCAAAGGTGAAGCACTACATGGCCTTAGATATATGGATCACAATCCTCCTCTAATTTCAATCGTACGATGCCCTCGATAATATACCCCTTCATCTGTTCTATTTATACAACTTTCTGTAAAGCAATTTTATTCCTATCTACTTTCTATGATTACAGCCCAGCCTTAGACATGTTTTAAAAAGATATTTTTTGGTGCACATGTTGCTACTTGCTCGCCCAACGTTGAGTTTCATATATTACTGTGGGTCTCATCTCCAACGTAATAAATCTTAAGAATCTGAATAAGTTAATTTTGTTTCTATTGACGCCCAAATTTATCACCATCAATAAATATCGTAGTCTGAACTTTTTCTAGCATTGATAAACATTTAAATTTTCAACTAAAGAATAACCTCAGCTCAAGGTTTTGTTTCATAAATTTGGTTCCCCCCTCTCTCAAGTTAACTTTTTATTCAACTCATTCAAGTTTAGTTTTTTCATTCTCCCACCTTAAAAAAGGTCATGACTATATTTGGACATTCTTTCACCACATATTGTTTTCTATTTGTTATCTTTTAAGCGGTTATTGATTTTTCTTCCAAAATAAAGGTTGGCAATTTGCTCTTAGTCTGAAGATATGGGTGTAGCCCATTCTATGGGTTCCCTACTTATTTGTTAATGAGGTTTTGGTTTGGGTGGGGGGTGTGTGGGGAGGGGGAAATGGACCTTTGCCACATGCAAACTCCTTAAATTTACTTGAAATTTTTTTAGGTGGTGGGGATGGGGTGGCTACATTTGTAATATGATATTTCTATAGAGTAAACAAAGTCTTTCCCCTCCTGTTCGCTCTGTCTCTCTGTCTCTGTCTCTCTCTGTAATTATATATTTTTAAAAGTAGATACCGTGCTCTATGCTGCTTAGAGTGATTAATCTTCCAGGTGTATGAAGGTGCTGTTTATATGAATCAAGGGAAAACCTATTTAGTCAAGAACTTGGATTTAGAAAAGAAAATTGCTGTGTGCCAAGAAGCGGATTTGAAGTACTACACACAAACTCAGGATTACACCGATATTCATGTCACTGGCGGAAAAATTGTATGGGCTATTTTAACTGTTTTATTTTTTCCACGTCACTTTTATCCATTCACTTCCCATTGAAACGAAACAATTCTTGATTTTGCCTCCTAAATCGTTGATGACATTTTTGACTTAGTAATTTTGTTACTAGGTAATTTCTGGTTATTTATTTGTTTCACTTAGAGGTGTTAGTTGCAATAATTGAAATGCCTTTGTTGTTCATTATGTTCTATAATTTAGCATTAGCATCCTTTGTTATTATCTGAGGCTTGTGCTATAGGCCTACATAAAACAATCCCTGTGACATTCAAGATGTGAGAAGCTTATCCATTCAAGCACTATTCATGTTCAAGTATATAAATGGCATGTGCAAGTATAGAAATGGTGAACCATGAAAATTATATAAATAACAATAGAAACTTTTCACGCTTATGTTTTAGTGACATGTAACATCTTTTTTAATAATTCTGCAAAATAAGAATATATCTACTCTGTTTTTCAATAGTTTACATGGTTATAAAAATGATGCAAGACATAATTAAAAGTAATGAAAATTGACAGTCTCTCCTATGTTCTAATGCTCTTTTCATCTATACATGGATTATGAAAACCTTGGCAAGGAACTTTCCATGCCAAGCTTGGTATATGTCTCAATCCCATATTACATTATTATAGTATAATCTTTGAAAATGCAACATTTCCACAGTTCCAGTTATACGTACATATATACTATTGGTCCCATAAAAACTGATATATAACCTTTCGCAGCAATTAAAGAAGCTTTGATATTTTAGTTTAATCCACTTCTTAGTCCTCATGAAGTACGCGATTTTGATTTCTTTAAGAACGTGAATCACATATATATTAGTTTGTGGAGGTACCCTTTAGTCCATTAAATATTCAATTGGTCAAAGGGACAAGATGTGGTTAAGTTGGTCAGTTTAGATTTGTGTTGCGAATTTCATGGGTCATTTTATGAATGCATGTCTTGCTATTTTGGTAAGATGAAGTATATAACATATGTACATATACGAGGAGTTGCCAATCTTGATATGAAATTTTTGTGCCAACTAATCCCTATGACACCTTTCCATATTTTTCGAAATAAATTCAACCATATAGATTAAAAGAGTATCCGTAATATGAGAGTACATAAATTTTCAGATTTTTTGTGATGCATAGCACCATTACTTTAACCCTGACAATAAGAACGTAAGCAACTGTTTTGAATTTTCCCATTTTGCATAGTTATAATAATGTTGCTACAGATCATCAAAAAGCTGTGCAAGTTCACATGATCTCATGAATGCTTTTTTAATATTCATTGGTTGGGTTTATTGATAAAAATATAAGACACTGTTGTATGGATTGCTTAGCATGAAAAATCAAATGCCTAGCTTTGACATCGCCTTAAGGCCTTCATCTTATATGTATGTGTAAGTAAAATGTTGTTAAATTTGCCTTTGGAATGTCTTAAAATCCCTACCAAACACCCTAGTCCCTAGAAAACATTTTGCAATTTAAATGAGTACCGGGATCCCCGAATCCATATTCAGTTTGCCAATAAAAACAACACCATTGCTTCTGAATGTTAATCCTTCCAATCAATGTTATAAAAGACATTAGACAGATCTGGGCAGTAAATGGAGGGCTTAGCGCCTAGACAGACATTATAGGGGAAAAGACGGGATTAGTGCACTTAGGTGAGTATTGGGTGGACTGAGGGGTTAGGAGGTATATGACCACCTATTGCTTAAGTCTGCCTAGGCGGTATGGAGGACCTAACCGGACAAGGCCAGGACTTTTAGCACTGTGCTTCCAATACCATAGATCATTTTTTGCACTTCATAGTTTTTATTATTTTATTGTTCTTGCTGTTTCAGTCAAAATCAAAGATGTAATTTTAACATCAGTCCCAAATTTGATAGTGCCATAAAGCATACTGAAATGTAAACTCTGCTGCTTCGTAGGCTTATCCAGCAAGGATTTCCAGTGTTCAATTTTCAAGAACAAGTGCTCAAGCCCATACCTGCAAAGTAACAACCACTTGGTTTGGTTTTCGTCGTATTTGGAGAGGAAGCAACAAAGTCTTTGATACAGTTGAACTTTCACTTCCTAAATATTCCTACAACTCTCAGGTGTGAGTTTGGGCCAGCATGTGTTAATATCTTAATTTTTCTAGTCCATTTGATGAATCCTTTTATGTTATTATAATGATATGGTAAATTTTGCCTTCTGAACTTACGTGTTATTAGGCTGTTTGGGTACAAGTAGCACAATCGATAAAAGCTGCTGTTCAGATTAAAAGTTATTCATTTCGTGAAGGATTGCATGCTGCTTGTCATGCACTACTTAATGTAATTCCTCTGTAAGTAAGAAATTATCATATCTAGATTTTTCCAACAATTGTTTGAAGGGCGCACAGCATTGAGATGAATCTATTGGTGTTTTCCATCACGATATGTGTGTGTGTTTTCAAAGTCACCATATCAAAACGAAGTAAGAAAATACATCTATCATTTGATCATTTTTGCTTTTCTGACAGTTTCATGATATAATGGCATGTAGATATATAATTTGCAACTCATCAGATATAGCTTCAGAATGTGTAAACCCTTATGACACCCGCTATGTTCCTGAAAGAATTCTGCTGTATGATCCACATCCTGGAGGAACTGGCATTTCGGCACAGGTAAATATCATAGTTGTAAAAACCAGACTGATGATGAACTGGTCGATGCACCAGTTCGATTGTTTATTTCTTCAATCAGTTAAGTCGGTAATTAAACTGGATGAGCTGATTTTCTTTTGAATTAAATAAAATATTTTATATACAAACAAATAAGAATCTAAACAATAATAACAATATTAAGTTGTACATCTTTAAAATAAAGAATTCAAAACTAACTTGAATTTAATCCCAAGTATTGTCGTAAAAGTCTGCGACTGGTCCAATTAGTCTTTCTGATCTAGGCATTAACTGGTCCCTTTATCGCCTTTCACTTAGCTCCAATAAAATCCTTCCTAGGCGCTTGGTGTCATGTTTACTACCTAGGTTCTGTCTGCTAGTTCAGCCGGTCCAGTTGGATATACTGTTTTTTATGGTAATCGAACCAGCTAAGCCTCTGGTTCGCAGTTGAACCAGCCGGTAAGGTTCAGTTCTTTAGACTATCGTAATATTGGGTTCTCTTTCCCTCTCAGTCTGTGCGCGCGTATATACTTCAGTGTTTAGTTTTATTTTTGGGGTTAAGCGATAGAGAAGGAGGGGAGTTAATTCAAATAAAGAAAATGAGATTGGTTACTTGTAGATAATTTCGTAAAAAGAACATCTTTCTTCTATCATTTGTCAAAGTGGGAGTAACAAATTCCCACTCACATTGAAAAAATATTTATTTGTGCAGATTCAACCTCTTTTCACTGAATTACTTGGTGCTGCTCTGGATCTTCTTACTGCATGTAGCTGCTTCGACAATGGTGGTTGTCCCAAATGTATTCAGGTGAGTTTCCACCCCACCCCCACTGCCGGTTCTTGTGTTGTAGTTGGGTGGGGTCTGTGCAATATGTATTAATTGTGCTCCAGGACTAAGTTTTTTGGTATTATGCAGAATTTTTCTTGTTCCGAATATAATGAGGTTTTGCACAAGGATGCTGCTTTGATGATCATGAAGGTTTTGGTTCGAATGTTTTGGAATAATATGTTAGAATAGTTTTTGGTTTCTTCCTTCCTGAATATAATTTTTGTAATGCTTTTTCAGGGTGTTCTGGATGCTGAGAAAACTTATGCTGCCCAAGTTCCTGATTCTCTTTGAACAGCTAAAGTAGAGCTTTTTCCTTTCTAATTTTATTCAGCAATTTTTCTGCTTGTACATATAACATGCATATGACTTATCATTTATTTATTATTTAAATAAATGAGCTGTAGGTGTATGATTCCATATTGGCTTAAACTTTCTATTAATTTATGACATTTTCATAAGTTTCAGATTTGCTTTTAATTAAATTCGATTTGAGGCGGTTATCTCAATATGAGAATCTCTATGGTAAAAAGATTCTCAGCCGTACTAAATTACTGAGTACTATTTCATCTTTCATGAAATTGCGCCAAATACACACAAAGCATGGATTCCGTTGTATTGAGAAGATCAAACCCCCCCCCCCCCCCCCCCCCCCCCCCCCCCCCCCCCCCCC
>CM025786.1:21183687-21217104 GCA_014636745.2 Centella asiatica
CCCCCCCCCCCCCCCCCCCTCTCCCCACGCCCCCACGCCAAAAAAAAATAAAAAAATCAGGAACAAATAATGTTTCGTTATGTAGTTTTGGGGTGCGGTTTGGTTACTGCAATTTATGGTGGTTGAAATATGAAACTTTTGGAACTGACGGGAATCATGAGAGCAAAAGGTCGTAAAGAATCGACAAAGTCACGCTTGCAAATGAGAATTGAAATCCTGGTTTTCCGACTGGATTTTGGGTGCTCAAAATTTTTATTTTTATTTTTTACTTTTGGGAACATCAAATAAACCAAATTTAGTTAGCTTCATGCTTATGCACTTATTTTAAACCGTTAGCAATGTTACAATTTTCCTTGTTGGGTAGTGGTGTGATAGTTTGATCTTGGACGGATAAATAAATACATATAATTAACATGATCTGCTCATGGATACATCATAGAAGTTACAGAGAAGAAAATTTATTGATACTACACCCATAAAACATGCAAAGTATCATATATTTATGTATGTATTGATGGATGGATGGATGGATTGGCAGGGAGGGGGAAGGGACAAGGAGGAAGCTGACTCTGCTTTTACAATTGGTTTAATGGTATGTTAGTTCAATAATGTAGTAATGATTTATTAACTATTAATTTGTCTAGATCGTATGATTCAGACTTGTGTAACATAGACTATAACATCGAATATTATAACATTTTAAGAAGGAGAGGGAGATGATCTGCCTATGTTTGAAGAATAAAAAAAAATGCTCAAGAAAATTGGGAATGAGATGGACTGTTTTATTATTTACAACATACTCTATTCTTTTTAGGATTGTCACATGTCTTTTTAAAATTTAGTTTCTTAATTAAGAAAAATTGATTACTATGTCATTTGTCGATTCAAGAAATTTTTTTGCAAGAAATGAAAAATAAAAAATGAAATAGCCCAACCAATTTTAAAAAATTGAAAAGTACAAAATTTTAGAGTAATTTTGTTTCACATTAAAACACATATTGCAACAGAAGATGTTTAGTATTAAATTCACAACAAGAATCACAGCACAAATCTAGTGGTGAGGTTTTTGTTATGATTAGCTGACCTAAGTTTTTTTAGTATTAAAACATCATAAGCCGGAATGTTTACTTTAAAATTTTTTGTGATATAACCCAAAAAAATGAATTATTTCTTTTTGAGGTAAAAACAGCTCGATATGTTACGGATACTTTGTGAAGACATGACATTATTCTCCTTGTACAATAAATAAATAAAAATAAAATATAACAATAAAAAAATAAAAATAAATAAGAGAGAAAGAGAGAGAACTTGTAAAAATGAAATGGTACCATTTTGAATAAAATAGAAGTGTCCGAAGGCGAAAGAAAACGATATTTTGGAGCTTTCCTTGCATAACCTGAACCCCCCACAAAGAAGCAGACATTTTTGGACTCTTTTACCTCAATTTAAGTCAACCCACCACCTTTCTTTCTCATTTTCTTGGGAACACTGTGTGTGTGTACTAGTAGTAGGTGGGCAGCGGATGGGTTGGGCAATCGCTTTGCACGGCGGCGCCGGCGACATCCCCTTGAACCTACCTCCTGAGCGCCGCCTGCCACGAGAAGCCTGTCTCCACCATTGCTTGCAGATCGGCGTTTCTGCTCTCAAGTCCCAACGCTCTGCCTTGGATGTTGTCGAACTTGTGGTAAATATCTCTCTGGTTCTCTCTTGTTTGATTGATCATGCATTGATATTTTATTTGTATTCGCTTAAATGGGTATTATTTTCTTGAACAATCTGAAGGTACTCATACGGATTTTCTTTTCAAAAATTGTATATTACACCCAAGTTGCATTAGATTGATAGAAAAGAGCTCAAATGAGAAAAAACAGAGGAGAACCAGAAAGAGAAAAAACTATTTTTCACATGGATTGCAACAGCTTCCTCACACCCTCTAACAAACTAACGGAAAAAAGTGAAGAAAATGAAATAATTGTTTGTTGAGTTTTATGCATCGAGATTGACCTATGCTACTGCCTTAAACGACGTCGTTGTGGAACCTTTTCACTTTATCTTATTGCCTATATTTCCCCCCATTTTGATCCTTACTTTGCTTCTAGGATTTGCTAAATTATAGGCAAATAGTAATGAATTACCAGGACTTGCTACTTAATGAATAGTCCTCACTCTAATGCAACATTTGATTTTTTACAAATTATGTGCTATAAGTAGACTGTGACAAGGTTGCAGAAAAAACAGGTTAAATATTAGGATGTGTTATTGTTAGACCCCTTATTCTTCTAAATGAGTTGGAGGAGTGGGGGAACTGGGAGATTCAAAATTTGTTTTATTTTTATTTTTCACTATTAAGAAATTCGATCTAATACAATAATGGAGGGGACTTTGAAACCTCTTAGAATGAGGGAGAGAAGAACGAGTTTTTGGCAATGGAACTAATGCTCAAGCCCAGGGAGGTTCATCAATTTAGTCTTTGAATATAAAACTTCTATGGGTTACAGTAGTTTTCTGGTTTTACCTGTTGTGGTATATATAATGCGAGATTGGCGTGATAGGTACAATGAAATGAAAAATTAGTGCCTGTACTTTGCTTCTAAATGTCAACTATCACTACATATATGAACTTGATCAGAGGCGTAGACTGGATAATAAATTAGATGGTGCAAAAACTTGCATGGAAAATTTTACAGTAAAAATTTTTAAATGACAAACCAGATGGCACAGCAAATTGCTTTTTTATTTTATTTTTTAAATTTCTTTCTTTTGAATTTATGCACTTAGTGTTCTTGAAGAAAAATTCAATGATAACACTGTCAACAACCTTATTGTTGTTTTTTCAGGTATGTGAGCTAGAAAACAATCCAAACTTTAATGCTGGTAGAGGGTCAGTTCTTACCAGCAATGGAAGTGTTGAAATGGAAGCTAGCATCATGGATGGTAACACAAAGAATTGTGGAGCAGTTTCAGGCCTCAGTACTGTTGTTAATCCCATATCTGTTGCAAGACTTGTCATGGAGAAAACTCCTCATATATATCTAGGATTCGATGGGGCAGAGGCATTTGCAAGAGAACAAGTTAGTGGAATTTTCTACCATATTCCTTATTCTTAGTTACTTGCACTTAGAGAAGGAGGCTAGGATGTCTATCCTTTGTTATAATCTTCTTCCATATTAATAGGACACGCACTACTGTCTCTCTCTCTCTCTCTCTCTCTCTCTCTCTCTGTGACCAGAGCTGCTTACATGTTATGCGAGAGTGAGTTGTGGAAATATGATGTTTGGCTGTGGAACTATCTGCAGCATAGATATATTGACTCCAATTTCTTCAGCTTCTTATGTAAACATGATCTATTGTTGGTGAAGATTCTACATGGTATATTTGAGGAAGTTTGTTTGTTTGGCCACTCTTTTACTGGTTGGGCCAACAAAAGTTAGTTTAAGAACCTCTTGTTTTGTTTTCTAGTTATATATGATGCATCTGCCATTCAGGAAATTCTTATGAAAATTTTCAGTTATTATTTGTTTTTTAGCATGAATGGTTGATTATATCATATAGGGGGTTGAAACTGTTGATCCAAGCCATTTCATCACTGCAGAAAATATTGACAGGCTAAATCAGGCAAAAGAGGCGAACAGAGTTCAGGTGGGCTTTCAGCCTATTCTTATCTCCTAACAGAAATATTATGGTCCTTTTTAATTTATTTCTAATTTTATATTAAAAGTTTCAGAATCTTGAAAAGAAATGAAGTATAGATGTATCAACAGAACTTTTTCTCTTGAAACATTAATGTATCAACAATTTTACAAAAAGTGCGTTACATTTATGCCACAATTTTTGCACTTGCTTTTTGATGGATTTAAGTCTTCAAAAGAAAAGATGTAATCAACACTGTCAACTTCCAACCTATCGAATTCAGTCCAGTTTCAAGATGAGGTTGGCTAATTCTGTTCTTCAAATTGTAGGTAGACTACACACCACCATTTGTTCCCGAGGGCGATCAAATTGGGACAGTCGGATGTGTGGCAGTTGATACCAACGGACAGTTAGCAACTGCGACTTCCACGGGGGGTTTAGTCAACAAGATGGTGGGAAGGATCGGGGATACACCTGTTATTGGTGCTGGAACATACGCAAACAAATTTTGTGCAGTCTCTGCAACAGGCAAAGGCGAAGCCATCATACGTTCTACAATTGCAAGAGACGTAGCAGCTCTTATGGAATACAAAGAGATGTCTCTCGAGGAAGCTGCAGCTCGCGCCGTAGAAAGTGCCCCGAAAGGCACTGCCGGCTTGGTTGCTGTATCAGCCACAGGACAGGTAACCATGCAATACAATACTACAGGCATGTTCAGAGCTTGTGCTACTGAAGATGGATATACAGAAGTTGCTATCTGGTCATCTGTGTGATCAAAACATTTTTCTTGACTGTTTGTTAGTTTTTGTGTTATTGATCATCAAACTTATTCACTGAAGACTGCACATCATTCAAATGAGGATGTCTTCTCTTGTCAACTCAATTTGATAATTCAGAAAGATCATGTCTTTGTCAACTCATTTGGTAATTTCATTTTATATGAATTAATAATCCTTTTCATTCATTGAGTATCTTTGTTTTCCAAACATGAAGTTCTTGATTCAAAAGTTGGGGTGTTTATGTTAGTTTAAATTGATATATACTAAACTAACACAAAAAAGGGTGTAACTTTGTGGAAACGATTCTTATACCTAAATATTTGGGGATTAAAAGCACTATTATTTTTTTATTTTCTTCTTTTAAAACTTTTAGTGGGCTGTATATCATAAATCCATGTTTACATATACACGAATAAATTGTTCTTTTTGGGAGTTACCTTTGCAATTTATACACCAAAACATTATCTTAATTGGAACTCCAAAAGAAAAAAAATCTTATTTTTTCCCCTTTTGGGCTAAACTGAAAATCAAACATTATCTTACTAATTTATTAAGCCACTTTTCCGGTGAATGCTCTCGGGTGAGAATTACTTCATTTTGGCATAATGTTTGGTCAATCGAGCATCTAATATGTCCTCATTTCATCTAAACGCACGTATACAAACACACACACATATCATCTAAATATTTAATATGTCGTCATTTAATTTAAACGCAAACACACGCATATCATCTAAATATTTAATATGTCCTCATTTAATCTAAATGCAGATACACAAGCACACATATATCATCTAATAATTAGATGTATAATGTATTGACAGCTAGCCGACACCTAAAAAAGATAAAGATAAAAAATATAAAACAACGACCAATATGGAAAACTAATCTAGACTGAAATAAGAAAATACCAAAAACCTTGCAACAACATTTGCTCACAAAATAATAAGGAGATCAATACCCAATTGAAATAGATTAAGCAAAATGTCTATAACCTCAGAACGTACACTTGGGACGTGTTTTCTTTAATTAATTGAAACAGCCTTATAATTAATTTTTATCATTAAATTGCTGTAGATTCAACAAAAAATTAGTTTATATTTCCGTCAGACCAATTGTTCCCTGATCACTCGGATTTAGATCGTACTCCATGAAATTAAATTATGTATTATACTCTTTCTGCTCACAAAAAAGTTACGTTTAAAAATGATATTTATTTTAAAAAAAGTTATATTTGTATAATTTTTTTTTCTAAAAATTATAATATTCTATTTTTTAAAATTTGTCATTGCAATATTTCTATATTTTCATGAATCAAATGTATATAAAAAATATAATGACAAAATTTATTATTTGAACTTGTAATTTTCAATCAAATATGCAATAACAATACCGATCAAAAATCCAAATATAACATTTTTATTTTCTGAAACGTAATATATATAGTTCTTAACGTATCGAATCAAATCTCTTATCAATTCAGCCTAAACATCGCAATGTCACATGGTTTTCCATGCAGTGCACGTGAACAGTGTTCCGAATTTATGACAGCACGTAAGGTTAAAACGAATCTCATTAATTTTTTAATATTTTTGTGAAATTTAATGATTCAAATATAATATATTACAAAATTATTAATATTATAAACTATATAAGCCAATTGATCTTCGGCCACCTTATCTTAAAGTGAAGTGTTTAGATTCCAAACCGTACAGATCGGCTACGTGCAGTATACTTATTGACGAGTATATAGAAGAAAACGTAAAATTTTCGATAAAATAAAATCTTGTTAAAATTATATCACAATAAATTTTAAGAATTTATAATTTAGTACTAATTATAAACTCTATTGTCACTTCGTCATTAGAGCAACCATCAAATTATTTAATAATTATCTATTTTACGTACCAAACTATGCCTTTTCATATATTGAAGAAATTGTAAAATCTGAAAAATCAATAATATGTTTTATTACGAATAGTCTTGTAAGAATTAAAATTATATACATTATAAAATTTCAAATATAAGAGGAATATGAAATTTCAGATTTTCTTTTATGGGGAGGAGTATTATATGATTTATAATTCACGACCAATTAAGCAAGTTTGCTGTCGAATTGAAGTTATTTTGAATTTTCTAATAAAATATATAGTCTCTCTCTCTCTCTCTCTCATTCAGGATATTCATAAAGTCAATGGACAAAAATATATTAAAATGCAACACCAACAGCATATCATATTTATATACTCTCTTGTATCGAGGATATTCATAAAATGCAATTCCAACTCCAACTCCAACACCAAATCATATTTAATTTATATACTCACATAAGAGAGGAATTAATATGCAACCCCAAGTACACACGTACGTACGTCGTTTGAAATATTTTTTTGGGATTGAATGATGGGAATATAATCGATATTTTGACATTTCTGTTTGATACTTGTATATAAGATTTTACAAACGTTTTATTCTTCGATGCATAGAATATAAACATTTTAAGTATTAAATATGCGATCAACTTGTAAAAATATAAAAAGAAATAGGTAAAAGTACTAGCTAGGAAAAAAAAGCTTCATTTTGGCATTTGCTGAACTCTTTCGACTTAAAGTTATTTAAGTTGTGAAAAACAAAATTTAACCAATCACTGCAGTTTCTGTAGAATAAATAAATAAAAAGTTCACGTTAAATAATAACGTAGTTTGATTTAATTTTATTTCCGTTTAACACTAAGTTATATTAAGGATCTACAAAATTTACTCAAGTAGATTTATATAGAATAAATTTTTATTGAATTGAAACTGTAAAGTTAAAGTATTGACTTTTCAAGGTCAAATTTAGAATATATATAATATATATATATATATATATATAATTTCAACAGATCAAATATAATACAACTCAAACCTTTCCCTCTCTATTCATGCATGAAAGCAAGCCAACCCTTATATATCATATCTATATAAAGAGTTGCTCTCATCCACCAAAAGCACACCATACATTCTCTACTAGATATATACAACTTCAAAATGAATCTCTCCTTTCTATCTTCTCCACAATGGCACTTTCCTGTCCCTACTTCCACCACTGAAAACACAGAAGAAAAACAAGAACAAGACATTGAAAAAACTTACCAAAAATACAATGACTTGCTTCAAACCCTCCCCAAAGGCAAAGGCTGGATGACTCAACATCTTGTTAACTTCCAAGGCTATTGGTTAACCCCTTTATCTTCCCTTAAAGGAATCTTGTTTGTCCAACACCATTTCAAGCCTCAACCTTGTGATATTTTCTTGGCTTCCTTTATGAAATCTGGCACCACATGGCTTCGAGCCCTTCTCTTTGCAACAGTAACTCGCTCTCATTACAACTTCTCTAACCACCCTTTGCTCCATATCGGTCCTCACGAGTGTTTCCCTTTCTTAGATGCATACATTTACCAAGATAATTATCTCATTCCCAACCATCACAAACAACTCCATTCGCCTCGCCTTTTCGCTACTCATTTTCCTTATGCTTTACTGCCCGAGTCTCTTAAAGCTTCCACCAGCAAGTTTGTGTACGTTTGTCGCGAACCAAAAGATGTTCTTATCTCAAAGTGGCACTTCATGAACAACCTAAGGCCTAAACATCTACCACCACTTTCACTTCATGAAGCATTTGAGTTGTTTTGTGAAGGGGTTTCACATTATGGACCCTATTGGGATCATGTATTAGGGTATTGGAAGGCGAGCCTCGAATACCCCGAAAACATATTTTTCATCAAGTATGAAGAAATGAAGAGGGAGCCATTGGTTCACCTTAAGAGGCTAGCCACATTTTTGGGACAACCCTTTTCTATTGAAGAGGAGGAAGAAGGGGTGGTGGAAGAAATACTAAAGCTATGTAGTTTTGAGAGTTTGAGGAATTTAGAAGTGAACAAAAGTGGTGTTCTTAGGTATAGCAATGAAATTGTTATAAATAATCATGAGTTTTTTAGGAAAGGTAAGGTTGGTGATTGGGAGAATCATCTAACAAATGAAATGGTGGAACGGCTTGATCGAATTACAGAGAACAAGTTCAAGGGTTATGGGATCACCTTTGGTGCATCAAATTAAACATGATTATTATTATTATTTATTTTTATTTTTTTGCGACATTTGTTTTCCCATCTATGGACCCTTCTGTGGGAGTAATGTATTATTGTGATTTTTAGTGGAATTGGAGTGCATGTTTAGAGTTAGAAGGCTCCCAATGTCAAATGAGTCTAAGTGGAAGAGACTTTTTAATTTCTCTTTATTAGCGATAAACGTATAATGGACACAAAAATATTAAAAATGAAACAAACAGATTAATTAACAACAACAGCACGTGTGACAAAATTTGCTGACCATGATCTATCACGATCTAAAATGTCCTTGGCCAATTTACACACAAAGGTCGTCAATAGATTAAATAAGTACTAAATGTCATGTTATCTAATTGTTTGTTTAAAGTTAGAGTTCCAAGTGTTTGGAACTCATCATATGAGGGACTACTAGTGCTGCAAAACAAATCAAACTAATTATTCAAACCAACTTTTTCAAAATTTTATGTATTTTCTATTAATATTCGAAAGACAATCCACACAACTAACAAAAAAAAAAAAAGAAGAAGAAGAGAGAAGATCAAACTATTCAAACTTGATTCAAACTCATATGCGATTTGGAAGGTAAGCTAGCCATATATAAAGTATATTTTAAACTCAATAATTTATTTGAATAGAAACTAAGCAACTAGTTACTCGATTTGTTTTGATTCGTCTACACAACTTCACTACCAAAAACGGAAAAAAAATGGATGAGAATAATAAAAAGAAACAACTTTCTCTTCAAGAATTTTGTGCCTCCGAAAGGTTACACATACAGTGGTAATCCAGAACCTTTCAGCTTCAACTCCATGATTTGATCCAACTTTTTTCTCATTTCATCAGTTAAATGATTTTTCCAATCTCCAACCTCACCTTTCCTAAAATATGCCTCGTTATTTATAGTAAGAAGGATATGGGGCCTATCCAACTTTCCTCTTCTATTCACTTCCAAACTGCTCAAATTTTCAAAACTACACAACTTTATAATCTCTTCCACAACACCATTCTTCTCTTCCTCCATAGAAAATGGACACCCCATAAAATTTGCCAACAATTTAACATCAAAAACAGTATTATTCCTCAAATCTTCATATTTCAAAAACAAAACTTTACCTGGTCTCTCCAAGCTTGCTTTCCAATATCCCAAGATATGATCCCAATAAGGACCATAAAGAGAGTATCCGTGGCAAAATTGCTCAAACGCCTCCTCTAGAGGAACAAACTCGGTCTCCTCTGGAAACACGTTATGCATGTAATGCCACAGAGACACGAAAGTGTCACATGGATCTCTCCATATGTATATAATTTTACAACCCGAAAGTATTATACTTTCGGGTAGTGAAATATAAGGACTATGTGTAGCCAAGACGGGAACTATGTCCCTAAAGTATGCATGAGGTTGGTTTTGAGAAAGATCTACCTCCAACATGGGTATGCAGTCATGGGGCATGACTTCTTTTAAAGGATTATTGGAGAAGTTGAATTTTTTTCGAGTTGTTATGGAGAAACACAAGGCTCTTAGCCAAGTGCTGCCTGTTTTCGGATAGGTGGCGATGAGGATATCGGATGGTTGAGCTTTGAAGTGGTCTTGGGCGGCCATGAGGCCGCCCAGAAAGCTCGGGTAGTGCCAAAAACCTTGGTATTGACATGCTTGGATAGTGTTGTCTTTCACAGCCAAGGTTTGTCTTGGTAGTGAAGAGATGGTGGCTTTGTAGTCTTGGTATGTTTTTTCAACAACATTTTCCGATGGGAATGAGGTTTCCATGAGAAAAAAGTTTGAGCAAATATATATGTATTCGAAGATAAATTTTGAGGGGATGCAAATTAAAGGAAATAATATATATAGAGTAACTTGATTCATATAACCTTAACAAGTTCATTCATTTCATTGCATCAAAATCTTTTGTCAAATAATGCAACACCTAAATTTTGTTGTATTCTCCAAATATGCAAGAAACATGATGGTATCAAGTGATTGTTGCGATTGTCATGATATGTGTGTACCACTTGCTATTGGAAAAGGACAATAGATGGAAATGGCAATCTTGTGTGATGTGTCACATTTGATTTGGCATGCAAATGATGACATTTTTACGTTTAGAATAGGACATGAAAATCGAAGGTAATGCAAATGTTTCTGTTAAATTTCAAATTTAAATTTTATTGATCATCATTTTCTGTCTGTGAGTAATCTATAACAACTATTATAAACTTATGCCCGACTTTTGACTGAGTAAGCATCCACAAACCAAGCTCTTTTTGTAACCAATTGTGCTGCCAAATTAACAAGCCCTTACACTGATAAATATTATATAAGGAATATTGTAGACAATTAATTAAGCGGTAATTATAAATTACTCACTAAAAAAAACGGTTAATATAAATTCAAACTCTTAACTCAATGAGAGTTTGTTGAATCTTATTAGTTGAACTAATATTCGTTGATGTCTTTTAATTTTTTTAAGAAAAGTTGAGAATTTAGAGAGAAAATATATATTTAGTTATGTTGTTCAAAGAATTTTCTTTTCAAAAGTAAGAAGAAAATGAGAGAAAAGTAAATTTAATACTTTTTTCATTTTTATTTTTTATTCGTTAAAAATTTTCGGACACTAACCAAGTTTTGGTACGACAAAGAGAAAAAAGAGAGTCTATCTCTCTATTGTTTGTGTGTCAAATAATAAAACTTAGTTCTTTGAAAAAAAATATATAATAAATGACATTAAATATTACTTATATTTTATACGTAGTATATTTTTTACATGTGAAATTATACTTTTCTAAAAAGTCATTATAATACTTAAGAAAATTGTTATAATTTCAAATTAAAATAAAGGCGAAACATCTATCTTATAATTTTATTATATCAATAAAAATATCTATCTTTGCTATTAAAAAGGAGTACACAATTCACTCAAATGTTTTTCCATTACTTAAAATTTTAGCAATACATGGGAGCCACACACTACACCCAAGAATTTTAGAGAAAAAGGTGATGAAATAATTTATCACCACATATACATTTAGGAGTTAAAAGGAGAAATATAAGTAAAAAAAAATTAACAATAAAAAAAAAAATCCCAAAACAATATCGGTGGCTGCCTGGGGAAAGGGGCCGTCCCCTCGTGTCTTCCCCTTTTCTCCTCTCTCTCCTACCTCCGTCCGCCGGAGTCAAACGGGTATAATTTCATCTGGGCATCAAGTAAATCTCTCTCTCTACATATATATAATTTGTATGTATAGTTATGTATAACCCTTTTATGGGGAACGGCTGTTCGTTACCTGGAGCTTTTATTTAATCTGCTTGCTAATGTTATGTAACTAATTTGAATTAAGAAAACAAAAAAGATTATACCCACATGATAATAATTCTGTTTTAAAGCCTAGCTTGACTTGGGTCATTCATCAATTGATATATGTGTAATTTTTGGAAGTGTTGTAATTTGAATGGGGGTCATAATGATTTTCTTGGTTTCACTTCGATTCCCAGATGACAAGAAACCTTGGGATTGAATTTCTAGTTGCCTATAAAGTATAATGGAAATTAAAAGTTATATTTCAAATGCCAAGTAAATTGCTTTCTGTATTTTGTGAATGAAGCTAACGTTTCCTTGTTTGTTGTTACTTGGGAGTCTCATGTTATTCAGTTTAGAAGTGATTCAGCGGCCAAAGTGGAAAAAAGGAGAGCATGAATTCTGTATACTTGTCGAATTAAGCATGAGTTGTGGAAGGATAGAAAATATATATATCTGTTGGAGATTTGTCAATTTACCAAATTCTAGGAATGCTTTGCTATAACTACTTGTTGGGTATGTAATGGTAGAATAACTAATTAGATACATCTAACTCGGTTACTCGTGCAGACTGGGGGAAGGGGGAAGAGGTTGAGGATGAAGCCTCAGTCAGAAACATTTACTGCTGATTTTATGATGGGAGGGATGGCAGCTGTAGTTTCAAAGAGTGCAGCAGCACCTATTGAGAGAGTGAAACTTCTATTGCAAAATCAGGGTGAATTGTTAAAACGTGGACAGCTTAGGAGGCCTTATATGGGTCTCCTTGATTGCTCCAGCAGGGTCTTGAGAGAGGAGGGGATATTGTCTTTCTGGAGAGGTAACCAGGCAAATGTCATACGATATTTTCCGACACAGGTGATCTTTTGTTTCCATATTACTAATTTGCGTTCAATAATTCTGTACTGATTACTGATTCTATTTTACCCCTTGTAGTTCTAGCAGTAATTTTAAGTTTCTTCAGTGGGTGTGAGATTCATAGATGTTCATAGATGTCGATAGGTGCAATTCTCTGTAAAATTGTGGGTCTTTCTTGGTAATCCTTGGGCATAGAGAGCTACCTCCTTTTGACAGAAATGATGTTTATAGATTCTCCACTATACTGCGGAAAAGAGTAATGATAAGATAGAACGGGTCTTTAAGTAGGAGCAGAGATGAGGAGTTAAGGCAGTTGAAGCTAAGTTTAAGTAGATGATATAGATCCTGGCAGTGCCATAAAGGGATTCATCGATTGAAAACTTAATAGCGTATGATATACCTCCTTTGCTTCATTAGATGACGGGAACTAAGAAGAAAACACTTATGAGCAACAAGATATCTATGTTGATAACCAAGGTAAAATGGACAACTTTCTGCGATACAGTTATAATATTTGTAATTTCAAGTACCAACATGCAATTTTTTGGGTCAACAACAGTGTCTAATAAACAGCACTACATGATAATATATGTAAGGAAACACATGTACCAATATGTGGTATGTTGCGTGAATAACAGTCTTTTATAAGCTGCAAGATGTGATTTATTAATAATCTTATCAAATGTGACTGCATCAGTGAAGCAATGCTCAAAGTTGGCAGCTAAACATATCCTTTTTCTGGGAAGTTTTGAATTTAAATGCAAGACAATGTGAAGTACCGGTTAACCAAATTGACTGATAAATTTGGATTATGGTAGCCACCTGTAAAGGTAAATCATGTTTGTGGTGATCCTGTCGTGAATCACTTTTTATTGGTTTGAGCCTAATTGTATATATGACATAAAACCATTCTAAAATTCATGCTTTATGAGATGGTGTTTCTGTAATTTGATCTTTATTGTATAATACGGACAGTGTAGTTGACTCCTATGAATCATGTGGACGCGAAAAATTCTGAATTTGTAAGAGAATGAAATCTCCTCTTGGCAAAATTTATTTGTAATTTTTTGATACGGACTCAGAAAGAAGTATTAGATACATTCCGGCGAGTGTTAATACATTGTCAATATTGGTACACTCATGTCAACTTTCCTGAAGAAAAGGTAGATAATTTGTTGTATATGATTATTATTGTTATATGGTGTATGCATGGAAACCTGCTACCAAATGTTATTAGTAAAGAACTGTTTATGGATTGTACATAGGCCTTCAACTTTGCCTTCAAAGGTTACTACAAGAGCCTATTTGGATGCTCCAAAGAGAAGGATGGTTACTTAAAGTGGTTTGCGGGAAATGTTGCTTCAGGCAGCGCTGCTGGAGCAACTACATCATTGTTTCTATATCATCTAGACTATGCTAGGACCCGGTTAGGCACTGATGCAATGGGGTGTCCAATTAGTGGTCAACGTCAATACAAGGGCATGATTGATGTTTATCGCCAAACATTGTCAAGTGATGGTGTTGCTGGTCTGTATCGAGGATTTGGGGCATCAATCATTGGAATCACACTCTACAGAGGCATGTTCTTTGGGCTATATGACACCTTGAAACCTGCTGTTCTGGTTGGACGTTTACAAGTAAGTGCCTACCTTGTAATAACTTGGATGTGCTCGACGAAGTTGGTCTTTAAAGTGTCTCTTCGGATTCTGTTTTTTCAAAAAAAAAAACATCATGCCTGAAACTTTTCCATCATATTCATCAATTTAAATATCTTCGACTTCCAGTAAATCAGTTTTGACATTTCCATCTGGTTGTGATTGTAATTTAAGATTTCTTCTGATATCTTCCTAGCACTGAGCTGAGGTAGATTGTTGATCAAGAATTCAAATTGCAGGATAATTTCTTTGCGAGTTTCTTACTGGGTTGGAGCATAACAACAGTTTCTGGGGTCTGTGCATACCCGTTTGACACAGTTCGGCGGCGAATGATGCTAACATCCGGCCAACCTTTGAAGTACCGGAATCCCTTGCATGCATTCCGTGAGATAATTCGTGTTGAAGGTTTTGGTGCACTATTTCGAGGAGTGACTGCCAACATGCTTCTTGGTGTAGCTGGGGCCGGAGTACTTGCAGGTTATGATCAACTCTCGCGGATAGTTTATAGAGATGGTCGTGGTCTTGAGTCACAAAGTATTGAATTAGAAAAAAGGAGAAAAGTTGATCCTTACCTTCAAAAGACCTAAAGAGGAGAGGAGGATGAGCACAGAAGGTGATAGGAAAACTGAAAAAAATGTGATATTTCCCTCCACTCCTTTAAGAGAAGCTAAGAAAGAGATGTACCAGAAGAGATATTATGAAGAAAGCATATATTTTTGGGGAAAAACTCTGCTCCAGAGGATTCCCGTAGCAGAGTCAAGAAACTGTTCTGCAGATAAGTGGATTCTAACAGCTTGTGTGTATGTTTATAGTGCCCAGTGTGTTCCTCCAACTCACAACAGAAAAAGTAAAAAAGAGAAAAAAAATCATCTCAATGTAAATTGGAAGTATATATCTGTAATCTGTATAGCTGAAAAAACTGAAAAAAGAATTAGATTGCTTTACATGTACTTTTAGTTTTTAGTAATCTGAAAAGTTGACAAGAATGCAATCTGTGTTTCTGTAAAGTAATTTTTCGGTTTTTGAAATTGAGTCATAGTTTAAATTTTAAGCAGCAGTTGCCTTGTGCATCAACTTTATATTTTGTAATGTATAGCTTATGTAGGAGAAGCATCAGATCTAATCTCCAGTTTCTCTGCATGAATCTGCTGTTATGTATATTTTTTGTTGTGTGATTTTATTGTACAATAATTAAGACTACATGTACCCCATATATGCTGTTTTAGGATAAGCCAAACTTTGCCAATCTAAATTACTGGTCCATTACTTGCTGAGAACTTTCTCTAGTTGCTTCATAAAAAAAATGAAGAGAGAATTAATTCGAAGCCTGTCTTAGGTTGTCTTATTCTGGAGCAGACTATGACAAGTTAAAGTGTTTCATTGGTACGTGATGGTGGCTGCATGTGGTGCATAATGTCAAGAAAGAATTTTGAGTATGTATCATCTTCTCTTTCTCATGGATTTATATTTGCTGCACAAACTTTATTTACCTAAGTATTCTCAGGGCAAATGATACTGTTGTTGGTGGAAGAATTGGCTGCCTTCTAGTCTTTTTGTTATATTCATTATAGTATTTCCCCAAGGGTCTATGTCAAAATTCTCACAAGAATGTGGATTTCATTGCATATTATGTGAAAGGATTCTTGTGGAAATGCTGAAATATCAATTTTCCTTGCGAAGTATCAAATTTACCTCGTAGAAATATCATATTTATTCTAGATTGTATGCATTCTTAAGATATATAGGATAAAAGTCTCTGCTTGTTAGGCACTTGGCCCATAGCCAAGAACCCTAGACTCCTAGTTGGGAAGGAAGAAATGAGAAAAGTCTATAGTCTGAAAATTTGATAAATGTGATGGTGCTCTCTTACTGACTGTCTCTCTCCCGCCGCGCCCCTCCCCACCAACACCAACTGCCGTGCCCCATCCCGTCTCTCCCACTTACAAAAATTCTGGGTTTCAGTTTGGTACCGGATCCACTGGATCTTTTTTATGTTCACCCTATTTGGGTAACTGCATACTTTGCACATTGAATAGTTATACGATAGAAGTTCACAATTGTTCAATTATTCATTATATGATTTGCATTTATCAGTACAAAATTTAATAACATTTGACATGCATATGCTGTGATATTCAAATTTCCATATATCTACATTCCCCCTTTAGCATAAATTAGAATCAAAACTACATTTACTGAACAAAAACCACGATCTGTATCAAACATTTGATACTTAGGCCAGAAGCCAAAAATCCCTGTGACGCTTAGTAGTGATCAAATATCCTCCATATTTCCTGCTCTTTCTTCTTACTGCAATTGTCATGCAATCAGCATTCTGAACACAGTAATCGGCCACGCTGCCGATCGTTCGTTTTCTTTTTCCTGTCCATATTTTCTGAAGACGCCACATAATCGATTTCTTCCGTTTCCCCAACACCAGCAATGAAACCTTTTCTTGCCTTGCTTCTTGAACTATTGCTGCTCCCTTTTCCTTTGCTTCCTTCACTGCCATCTCCACTTGCACCTAATTGTTTGAGTTGAGATATTTAGTACTTTCTTATAATAATTCAAGTAATATCTTACATAAAAAGAGTTCTATCTAGAAATATAGCCGACATTTTTGTTGGAATTAATGTTGCCTTTCATTATATTGTTTCATTTATTTAATTTTATGTTTTTATCATTTTCTGATGACACACAATTCAATTTATTTTATGTTTTGTTACAAATGAGACTGCTTTGGTAAAATGGAAAGATTGTAAATTATATTACTGTTATATTAAAATGCATAGAAAGCAAACTTTCTAGAGGTGGAATAAAGTGACTTCATGGTTTATTTTGTAATGGTCATTGGTGGAGACATTATGCTTGTTGACTTTTTGAAACCAAACAGCTCAGATTCCATTCTCTAGTATTCATAGACTTCTTTTTTTCTGATATAATATTAAATATAATCCAATGAATATTTACCCCAGGCTTTTGCATTTGACACATATTCTTCGTGGAAGAAAGAAGTTCATAAGCCCTTCTATTTAGTTCAGGATTGGAGTTTCTACCTGCAAAAGAGAATAAGGAATTCTCGTCATTAATATAACAACAGTTTCATTTGACTTTTTAAAATTCAGCGTTCATTACCAGTTTTATATATTACTGGGAAAAGGGGAGGGGGGGTTGTTGGTTGTCTGGGGTGGGAAAAAAGGTTATACCTTGGGCAGATGGCTTGGTTAACATAACATGCAAAAGGATAATAGTGTCCCGGGGTTGAACAGTGTGAGAAAGAGCCCAACTGAGAGCAGCCTTAGCTTCAACACTAGAATCAACCACAATCATCACTCTATTTCCACATACCGATAATTCACCATCGGATGATGTCGCCTCGCCGCTGCTGCCGGCATTGTAGTTCATTTCGGTGCTGTTTTTACTCGAAAACTCAGACGACAACGTCGTCTTAATGGAACTATAGCTTCTCCTAAACTGCACTTGCTGTTGCGGAGAACGAGTCCGAACACGAGCAGTGCCGCGACCCATACAAAATCTAGGTAATCGAGGACTAATATGAATCATCATATAAATAAATTTTGGGTTTTGGTTTAGAGAGAGAGAGAGATGGTTGATGATGAGAAAATTGAAGAAGGTTGGGCTTTTAAAAAGGTGAAGGTGCTTGCCAAATTTCTTCTAGTAGTTTGTTTTGTATTGTTTATTTTTTTGTTTGTGTATGGTGGGGGAGTAAGGAGTGAAATTTTCTTCAACGTGCCAACCATGAATCTATATATAGGTGGAAGGGGTCCATAATTTTCTAAGTTTGTCGTTGAATTCCACCATTCATGCTTAATGTCAGTATATAATGTCTAATATGTGTGTCTTGGGTGGGTGGGTTTGGGGGGTTTTGTGGGGGGGGGGGGGGGGGGGGGGGGGGGGGTGCGTTTGGGCAATATTAACCCTTTATACATTATTTCCAAAAGAGAAAAATAACACCTATACAATGTTTTCCTACTGAAGTTTGTGGTTAGAAAACACAGATTAATTATGTGAAAATTGTCACACATGCCCCAAGTAATCTTACTAATAAATAATAAGACTTAAGCTCGAGTTTCGCTTTGGCAGTTCGTATTAAAGATGTGCTGTGTATAATTTTTATATTTTAAATTTCCTCTAGAACGAGTTAAACTTATAACTTAATTTGAGAAATTAATAATCATTTCATTTATAGAAAAAAAAGAAGAAAAAAAAGGAGCCCATAATCACCGAACCAAAATTGTACTACTTTTTATTTTGTATATTCATTATGAACAGAAAATAATAGTAGTTAAACAAAAAGATCAACGTCAGATCTGATAGAGAGAAAAAACAAGGAAAGATCAAGCTCTCGTGCTCGCAACTCCGTTTTGAAGCCTCAAGCTTCAACACACGTCTCTTCATTTATAATGTTTAATGTAACATACATGAATTTCTGGTGTTTACCTTAATAATTGAAGGTTTGACTAGTGGCCAGATATATGTTTATTTATTACCTTTTCTAACTTTACATTTTCTTTTAAATATATTTTTATAACTTTGTTAAGAATACTGTTTTATTTTCCTATCGTTATTTTTTTACGAAAGGCAAAAATGAAAATCATTAATTACTAGTATTTTTCACAAATACTTTTAATATGTTGGCCAAAACATTTAGTGGACACCTATAATATACGAATTAAAAAACCTTTTACTATGACATCATCTTCAAACATATCTTAATTAAAAAAGAAAAAAAAATCTTCCGTCCAGTTTTATATATCTTAATTAAAATAATACAATTATTAGAAAATACTTTGTCATACTTAATTCAAATAATACAATAAATTCTCTTACTCCCCACAGTAGACAAGAAAACAAAGTGAAATGTTTACTTTTACCCAACTATTATTATTATTTTTTTGTTGAGAAAATACAACAATCAATTTCAATGTACCTAATTATATTCTGACTTAATTTTAAGAAAAGCCAGATTGTTTTAAAAAATGCATTTCAACTCTATAAACAACGGTTAGACCATTAAACTAGACTTTTTGTTTTTAAGTTGTATTCAAATACATTCGAATTCTATAAACAACTAGTAGACTATCAAATTAAATTTTTAGTTTTCAAACCAACCAAACTTAAGTTAAGAGTAGGCCAGATTTAAAAAGTGTTATAATCGTATTCATCAAACTCCATTGGTTTCAAGTTAAATTTTAAAATTGGCAGAAGGGAGCCCTCTTTTTTTTTTTTTTGGTGGTAACTACAAGAGAATAGTTTACTTTCATATTATGCAGTATTTATTTGCTTTCGTTTAATTTTGAGATAGTATGTTGGTTGAATAAGTTTCAATTCATGGAACCAAGTTTGTTTCCACAAAAGATGGAGTTGGCACTTGACACCTTCAACTACATGATTGATTCCTGTCACTTTCTTGTCTGGTTTGAGTAGAGTGGTCAGGTGGGCATCATCAAATAAGGGAGCAAATAGAGTTATTATTATTTTTAAAATTTATACCAACTGAAGAACTAGTTTTCAAGTAAGAGAAAAACAGAATAAGATGCTGCTGATGAATAAGAGGTATATATCCACATCTTTTTTTTTGGTAAGAGGTAGAAAGTAAAAAGTGAAAAACAGTGGAACTGAGAAAGTAGTTCAAAAAATGCAAACAAACGTATTTAATATTGTTCTCTTGCTTGGTCAGATCTTGAGCCCATTAAAAGGACAACAAGTACAGACAAACAGCCCCCAAGTTCCTTCAAACTTTAGTTCAGCATTTATACAGAGACTAATACACAAGCAAGGAAGTTGGCTGCAGCATATTTACATTATATTTATTATTGTTATTATTAGTATTGTACTTTCTGCAGTAGTATTGAATAAAAATCATGTTACATTGCTGCATTTGAAGTACAAACCTGACACCACCATCACCATTCAGCTCTTTATAGGCAAAATTTTGCCCTTTCATTAATGAGACATCTCAAATTTTATCGGGTTATGTGTCGAATCATCCACGCGGGCATGACTGTGTTGGACTGATTCTGCTGTCGTGGTGGTGTCTCTTCGACTTCCCCATCCCCTCCAGGTTGATGCAGTTCTCTGCATTAATGTGAAGCATATATAACCTTTTGAGTCTTGTTTTAGTAGAATATGTGTTAAGGGAGCTAAAAGAAGCTTGATTTATACGCGAAATGCTCAAACTAAGAGGAGACTAACCTGGTGTGCACAGGCTCCAATTCATGTGGTGCAACAAAAGATGAGCTCTCTTGGTTTTGTGGCTCCGAATTAAGTGGTTGATCCACTACCTCCTTCTCCTTATCTTTCATCTATGTTTGTTATAACGATTCAATGTGTTTTTCTCAAAATACATTAAAGGGTGGATACAAAAGGGTAGATAGTAGTTTATGATGTGAAAAAGATCACCTTCTTTACAAGAAAATTATTATGTTCCTGCAAAGTCTTGTCCTGTAATAGTGGGGTACAGAAATATTGAGATTCTTACTGCATAAAAAGCCAATATAATTGCTATCTAGCTTATGTAGTTAATAAAAATTTTCTTTTAAACTTGGAATTGATGATAAATGTGATTTATCAAAAAATGGTATATTGTGGGTGTCCGTGCAGTTCAGCTCTTTTTATTTTTATTTTTTTTTTGCTAAATCAGTTCAGCTCTTTTCATATATGAAGAAATTATCATTTTCCTCTCTCAGTATCACAAAATTCATTAACTTCCACGTGCTATAACATGGTCATTAATTTTTACATATACATATAAAAAAAATTCTTACTTTCTTTTGCAGTAGAGAAATGGATTCGAACATGAGTTGATTCTGTAATTAAGAGATTTTTGAGTTCAATTAGTTCCTCAGTGTTTCATGCATAAGCAAATCAAAGTAGCTGACTCTCAATGTGTACTAATTCTACCTTTCTTGATCTGATGTGTTTAAGTGCTGAGTCGAGATGCTGCTCCAGATTCTGGAGCTCTTTGAGGCTCAAGGAATCTAAGTCTTCTCCCATGTAATGCCTGAACAAAATTAAGAAGGCAAGTAATTTGTATGTGATTTAGTAGCATTGCTGCACATAGAAGTTATGAACCTGGATTTAAGTTGGTTATTACCTTTGGTTTTTCTGCAAAACCTCTATCCTAGCCTTCAGCTTTGCATGTTCCAAAGACCAACTTCCCTAAATAATATTGAAAATAAAATTTAACAAAAAAGAAAAATCAAAAACTCAACTGAACTAAATATGTCCTAGCCAAAAACTAGTTTGATTAACATGAATAATTTGTTTCCCTGCCACCTTTACTTGGGGTTATGCTATGTCTGGTGCAATTTTGAGAAAATCCATAACATAATCTGTATAAATTCTAGTACTAGTACTAACTCAGATTGACAATATTTCTTCTCTAAATGATCAAAATATTTGTCCTGTAATTGTACGTTCTGAAAAGCGCTTTGCATAACAATAAAGTAGAACAATTTTAGGCTATTTATGGGCATAAGTAGTCACAGAGGCCCTGGTCTTAAACTAAAACTTCAATAGAACTCTACTTATTAGCAATGCTGAACATCATCTATCTGCAATAAAAAATGTTAGGTGGATTTAGACAGTAAAAAATTACCTAACGCCTAAATAAAGGTTTAATGGAGAATTAGTTAAAATTAACCGAAGATAAGCAGAATAAGACGTTAAGCGGTAGAGGGTAGCCTAACATCTAAATGGAGAGATTAATCGGTCTAGGAGAGAATTTTTACAACAGTGTCTACCTCTTTATCTTATACCAACAGCAGAATTTCTCGAACACTGAATTTATGTATGACTGTTTTCTGAATATCGATTGTTTCAATACTTTGCAGGACTGTTTCAATATTTTACCTGTGTTTCAATGTCAGTTGCAACAAGCTGCTTTTCTGCATATGAGTATCTCTCGTATCGCTCAAGGATCCTTTCCATACTATTGCCAGAAAAATGTTAGAAAAAAGATTGGTCAGTAGTCACATTTACAGAATTTCAAGTTTTCAACTGTACCTTATATTAGTCCATCCTCACAGTGCTAGACAAGTTAAAAAGGTAACTACAAGCACTCAAGTGAATCATCTAGACAAAATCATCAAGGTAAAACATGAATAAGATACATGTTCTAATAGCATTTTTGATAAAAATGAGCATATAAAGCAATTTATCAGTACTTAATATATCATAAACAAAGCAAGATCCGGTTCAGAATAATCAAGTTCATGAATTGAAGTAACTAACAATCATTTGATGAATATGTTATTACAATTATCAAAGAAATATATATAAAATGAGAAACATCACAGCAGTGTTGCCTAATTAACTCATATATGGTATTAGATGATTAAAGGGCATAAAAGCCATCAATCCAGAAAGTTCATCTCTTTACTTAGAAAATGATTCTCTCTCTACCTTTTAAATACTATTGACTTGGTCTGTAGTAATATATCTTGATGGAAGGATATCCAACACATTGCTAATACAATATCTAAACAACTTCATCTTCCTTATGACTTCTTGTTCTTTTATCTGAAAAGTAAGATTGTGCATCTAACTATCCAAGTGCTTAAACTTGGTTTTGCTACTACAGTTCTCACGATTTTACTCTTGAAATCATCTTCTTAAATGATATAATTTGGCTTGCTCTTATATACTTCTGAGCTTGTTCTCTAATTTTGAAATTCATATTACTTGTACTGTTGCTTCCAATTTAGTTTTACAAAACATGACAAAATTGGACTTTACCTCGTTGTGAATATCTTCTTTTTTCCTTTTTTTATTAATACATTGCAACATCTCCGTCTTAATCACTAGACTCAGAACTCGTCGGCATCTTGTTGTGATTATATAATAACTGCATGTACTCTATATATTTCCACAGGATGCATGAATCTATTATCATTTAGTTACATAGTATTTTTCTTTTTTCATTATTAAGGTAGCATATATGATTGTGATAAGATTAAACTAATAATAGATGTCAGAGATGAATATATATATTGTCAGAGAGAAAACAAAAAATTCTTACCAAGAGATGCAAATGTCAATGAAGGTGGCTTATGAGTTATAACTTATTAAAGAGCACTGAGAATACACAAAGCATTGAGGAAAAAAGTTCTTAGCAGGTATGTGGAAGTGATTAAAAAGTTTTTTTTTAAAAATTGTTATACTTTTATGATATCATGGCACCTATTTTTCAGACAAAAACTGCCAGCTGAAATCTACTTGCTGGGAAGTAGCAAAAAGAGATAAGATGGACCAAAAGCCCTTGGAGCCCTTGAGAACACTACTAATAATAATCCATTCAAATCATGTTATATTTCATTGCATAAATAGAACAGGAAAGAAAATGGATTGAACAATGAGTAGCCACAGAAATAAAGATAAGAAAAATATGAGAGGTACAATAGGGAGGAGTACCAAAAAGCTTAATTAGCATTCATATACCTTCCAATATTTATGATTTTTATTCATCAAAAGGGAGGGAAATGATGGCTCATTTTATTGTTCTGCACATCGTTGTCTCTCTTTCTTTTTCCAATTTTCTACTTTTACCAACACTCTCCATCCAAGATTTTATCCTTCACATCACATTCTTTGAATCCAAACATAAAATTAGACTTATAATTAATGAATTAATGGTATTCACTTCATATTATTTTGGAAAAAATGTTTTTTGTTGCCATATAATGTTTGTTTGTTTTTTCCTTGTTATATTAAGCATGTAATATATGATATTTACTCAATGTTTTATTATTTTATAATATAAGGAGTGAAGGACAAGTGGGAGGTATTTAGTATCACTACAAACAAAAGAAATGAGTAAAGAAAATCACTTTATGTTGTCATGTGCTTTTGAGACTATACTTGCCACCAATTGCTCTTAGAATTAACTTTATAACCACTTGACTCACAAAACAACTTTTGGATGCGCGGAAGACTCTAATTATTACATTTCTTTGTAGTATATTCACTATATATATTGCTGATTTTTATTTATTATTATTATTGTTATTGTTATTTATTATTATTATTGTTATTGTTATTTATTTTTGTTCCTTTCCTTGTTTAACCTACAGTGCATCCGTTATTTTGTGGAATGCGTGTGTAAGACTATGCATTATTTTCTAATGTAAGGTAAGTTAGTTTTAAAGTTTCATTAATCCAATCATACACATGTAAATAATATGCGAAATGATCAAATGATAGAAATTTTTATTTAATTTAAAACTGGGAACATATAGTTTTATAGTTTTATAAACTTTGTAATATTTCGATGTTTATATCTAAATAGTTTAAACATAAACATACCTTTGTATTTGTACGTACTCTTCATATTTTGTGTGTTTTTCATAGCAATTCATAGTAGATTTTAGAATGAATACAAGCAGTGAAAATATAGAAAGAAATCTTTTAGTAGAAAGAACTATTCTCAATTGTGTTGCGTATATCCTTCTGTCAGAAAACTCTAATATAAATCAGTTTTGTCTTAAAACTTATATGTCATCAAACGCTGATAACCAATGCTAAGCATTAACATCTTATAGGTGATAATCATTCAATTGACTATAAACCTAAGTAATTGACATCGGTTTAAAGAACAAAACTGACTATCACTATCAGTAAATTGTCATAAAAACTTCAGTTACAAATTTCAAAGCTCAAAAACTTTAATTTCAAGCATTTTTTGATGAAAATATGCGGTTTAACATCTTGTAGAATTTTTCGAGAGTTTTGAGTCGTCATAGTAAGAGTAAAAAACGGACATCATATGAGAAAATTATGATCAAAATACGAATAATCGCCAAAAGGAATTTTACAAATAATACAAAACACAACTATTTCCAGCAGTAATGATGAATGGTAAGGATAACATGATGATGTTGCTGCATATAATGGTCTAGCTAGATGTAGTAACAAGGTCGATGAAAGTATGGAATGGTTCATGTAGATGGAGGGGTTGTTAGGTGTATCATCTTGAACCCTAGTTGGGAAAAGAGTACGAGAAATATTGTAATTGTAGGATTTATTGATTCGAAAGGTGAATTATTTAGGAATTAACAAGTAGAACATTTGAAGAATGCAGTTGGAAAGCATAGGAATCGCAAGATTCTGATTCTCTACTACTATAACACTCATATATAGACTAGTTTCTCTTCAATGCTGAGGACAATAATGAAGTACAAGGGGAGTTGATAAAGGATTTTCTATATTTATTAACAATAAATTTGAACTTTTTAGCTAAATGGTATATGTTGAGGCAATATCTTATTTTCAGAAAATTGTTTCCTTATCCTAGAGTACAGCTTTAACTTGGTCGCTCGGTCATAGATTTTCTATTTAAAGAATTATAATTCTAATTATTTTTTACTATGATAATTAATTGATTTGATAGAAAAGATTGAGTTTTCACTTTATAACTTTTAATTTCCACCAATTTCTTGTGGAAATACATGCACTCCATCACCCTATTTAATTTGTTGTCTTTTTGGTTTGATGGCCTTCTGCATAGCAGTCCTACATAATTTTTAAACTACCACCATAAAATTATTACTAAAATTAATAAAATTAAAATCTAATTATATAAATATATTATACAACTTGAATTCAATATTTTACGATGTTGGTAGAAACAAAATTAAAAGACCACTTGGAGTTTTGTGAATTAAAATAAATTATGTTAAAGTGAGGTTCAAAATATAAGTGCGACAATCTTTACGGGACAACGCAGGTTTGCTTTTGCCGACACAGAGTTTAATTCGATGGTGATGAAGCACCCACCGATGCATCTCTATATATGTAGTACGTAATACTATATTAATATCAACAGTGCTTGATGTCTACTCCTACCCAGAAAAGCAAAAAATATCTGGATAACGACATTAAAAAATTGCATCTTAATTGCCTTAAAACAAGGAGTCTAAAAATATCAAAAAAGCCCAACACAGTTTTTTAGTAATAATATTAATTAATTTCCATTTTCTTTTATTTCTTTTTATTTTTTCTCTTTTTCCCAAAAGTCTGACTCCAAATAGACTTATGAGTTCAATTCGTATATATTTCCCCCTTTTCTCTCACTTACTATTTGCCTTGATTTCTGACACTGAAATTTGTACTATACTATATAAAACAGTAATAACAATGTATAATAATAATATTTTTATTTGAATATACAAATTACCAATTAGCCAAAGACAGGTGCACACTCAAAAATTAAAGAATTTATATAACTTTTAGCATTTTTTTTCTAGTCATTTCGGTGATAATTTAAAGGGCGAAAAAAAAAAACAAAAAAAACTCAACTCCCAACACGCAACTAATGCATGAAACGATAAGAAATAGTCATATACCATAAACCTTCACTGCTACAACAAATTAATTGGTAAGAAAAAAACCTCTATTGATTCCATTATCCAACAAAACTAACAACCAATATATACATCAAAACTCTATTTAGTTCAATTCATTTATTGGGGAAGAAAATGATTTCATTTATATATATATAAAACTACAACTACTCACCAGGAATCAGTAGCGTATTCGCAGACCTTTCCTTTGGTGGAGAAGACAATCAACGCGACCTCGGCGTCGCAAAGAACAGAAATCTCATGAGCTTTCTTCAACAAACCAGATCTTCGTTTCGAAAACGTCACTTGCCTGTTGATCTTGTTCTCTATCCTCTTCAATTGCACTCTTCCCCTTCCCATTCCTATATATTTCTAGAGAGAGATAAAAATTTAGAGAGAGAGAGAGTAGCGAGAGAGCAATGAAATGTAATTAAAGAATGAGGTGAAGATGTGAAGATGGAAATATTGTGAATGAGAGTAGTAGTGAGGGAGACGGAGATTAAATTTGGGGGTATTGCAAAACCAGAGCGGTTTCCTACAAAACGTTGTCGAATTGTGATTGGTTGAGAGAAAACAAGTTTGTACTGATTGGTTGATTGTAGTTCTTCTTTTTTCTTTTGTTTACTATTTCTACTTGTAGGCAATAAAGAAAATACCCAGTATTTCACTATTTACTCTCTCTTATTTCGACACGTCTATATGAGGGACCATAAAATTTCTACGTCACGTCTCAATTATGGTGAGTGTAGTTGACGGCGCGATCGTTGAATTATTATTCTTATATTATAGGCTACTCTAAAACTAAATTATTATTATTATTATTATTATTATTATTATTATATTTAAAATTTAATAATTAGTGATAATGTCGAGCTTGTTGAATTGTATGCATCTTTTGGATTATTTTAGTTTTTTTACTGATTTTTAATTACATAGTTTCTCTTATGATAATTTTCTAGTACATGTTTTAATTAATTTTAATTCTAGTTAAAAATTAAAACTTTCAAATTAATAAGTTTTATTACATAAGAATGTAATTTATTACAAATTAAATTATAACTGGAGAAAATATACGTGATGTTGAACTAAATGAAAAATAATTAGAGAATTATTAAGGTCTTTTAGGTTATTTAATGTGTGTTTAAATGATTTTTTTTTACATAGTTTATGCAGTAAAAAGTAAAAAGATAATGCCTCCAAACTAGTTTATAAGAATTGTATCCCCTCTATTTTTTTAGTTGTCATTTGACTTTTGTGAATATAGTTTTACGTGAATTTTTATACATATTAAAATTTTATTTAATTTTTTTAAAATTAATAATAAAAAATATTTTAAATGAAGATTATTATGAATAAAAAATAAAATATCTAACATATATAAATTTTTTTTAAAACTACGTATAAAATAGTCAAAAAACAACTAAAAAAAGAGTGAATAATTAATTTCTAACTGAAGTCTAATTGGAGAAACGGTATGTAATGTTAAACCAATTTAAATTAAATCAATCATGAACCCAATATATCGTTTCTTTTTTCGGTATATATAACTAGAGTTTCATTAAGTCAACTGTTAGAAAATCTTGAATTAAATTATTTTTATTTGTTATATAGAAGATTACTGTCTAAATATTTACACATACACTTATATACTCATCACTACCTTGTAAGATTTTTTATTAGCATGTAAGGTTCGAAATCCTAAGTTTTTTACTTTGTAGGATTTTCTATTAGCTTGTAAGGCTCGAAATTCTAATTTTTTTACTTTATAAAAAAAATAATGGATAATCAGATAAACTAATAACTAAGTCACTACTTATCTTTACTTCAACAAAAGAAGTACGAAAATTAAGAAATTATCAGTCATGCACTCATACTCTTGACAAATACGAGTTCAAGGTGATAGTCTAATTAGAGGTTCTTTGACAGAAGTTTAATGAAGTTGAATAAAGTAATTAAAAATTAATCATGTTGTTTGTTCGAGTTAAATAAAATATGAACAAAAACACTAGTTTCGATAATAAAAAAGAAGTTATGCTATCATATTATCCACTTTCGAAGTGTATTTGTCATTATGTATTGATGTACACAGCAAGCTCATAATTGAATATGCGGAAACGTATAGAGTAGTCGTGGTATTAGTTGAACTTTTGCTGAATTGGCGTACTCTACTACAAGATTTCCATTATTTTATATCATTTTCAATATATATATATATATATATATATATATATATATATATATATTATATTTATAATAATAAGTAATTTTAATTTTTAACACTCCATGCACATTAAAATATTAATTTTTATTTTTAAAAGTCAAAGTGATCAATCATCAAACGCAAAATTTGTATTAACTAACTTGATTATAGTTAATATAATTTCATAATTCGTATATATTTATAATGTACAACAAGTTTCAAGTTGAATTTTACATGAACCTCAATACCGATGGTACATTTTGACATTGAGAGAATATTAAAATTTGACGTTTACTACGGATAGTTAATAAATGCTTGCCAGGTGAGCTCGTTTTGGAAAAACTAAAATAAAAAATCATTACTCCTCACACTCTGACAAAAATGTTACATTTAAAAAATTATCTGGTACTTTTATAAAATTTTACAATTTAAATATGATATTGATTTTGGTTATAAAATAATTAATACTACAAAATGTGAAATATTCTAACAAAATACATAAAATCTTCGTTACAAAAAATTAAGTTAAAATCATGTCACAATATAATTTTTAAAATTTCATAACTTTATACGAACTAAATAAACTTCTTCTTTTTTTTTTCATCTAGAAAAAAAGTATATATTTGTGCTGCAATTATGAGAAACTTTATTTTAGTTTGGTGAGAGAATAATAAAAGCTTAGTCTAGAACATAGCATAGAATTTATGCCATGTCCAAAATTGGAAAAAATTACCAAGAGAAGCAAAACACTGGTGGTGCCCTAGTGGAGCTTCTTTGTAATGCCCAGTATTATTGGGGCCCCAGCCCATCTTAATAGATGATTTTTTTTTTTGTTTTTTCGTGTGAAGAAGAGATTTGAGTTTTAAAATTTGTAGATTAAATAATTATATCTGTAAGGTAGTTATCGACGATCGTGTAAATGAATGTGTGTTTTTAGGTAGTGACTTTTTGTGTAACTAAAAATATATAAATAGATATTATCATTTTAGTGGTACTATTCTTGTTGTTCTATGTGTTTTAAAACAACAACACTTATGACTGCTATTTTATGTAACAAAAAAATAATTACTCCATTGTTCCATAAAAGGTGTTACATTTTTCCTATATAGATTTCTTATCGTCAATTGATATAGCAAAATGAAACTTCATCTGTTCTAAAATTATAGATATATTTTGACTTTTGAGTTAAATGAAAACAATCAATGTCAATTTTTAATTTATTTTAATTGATAGAATTATTATAATTTGTAAGAAGAACTTTTGATCAAATCATAATTTACCTTCTAAATTTTTATAAATTATATAAATTTTGAAGTTTAATATTTTGTCATTTAATTTTAAAAATTCAAATATGTGTCGAATGTAACAGATGATAGGACTACTTTATACTTTGAGATATGAAGCTTATGTAAATTGTAAAATTGTGAAGATCCAAATAAAGAATAAGGTCAGTGTGTGAAGGATTTCATTTGGGCTTCAATAGAGTAATTTTGGAACAAGATGCTTCAAAATTGGTATTTTGGCTTCAATCTGATGAAAAAGATCTTTGTGCAATTAGTGGGCAGAGGAATGTTGGTACTTAATTTAAATTTCGCAGAATACTCGGTAGGAAAATATACTTTCAGTCTAATTTCTAGGTGCCTATTAATTTTCATTGTCAAGTCCAAATTATTTGGCCCATTTTCGAGTTAAAAGACCCATAAAATATTAAACTATCTAAAATACTTAATAATTAAAAACTCAATAAAATATGGATCTAATTTAAAAAATGAAAACAAAATTTTGATAGTTTAAAAATTAAGAAGAGATTTAAAGATATTTTTCAGTCTGAAAAGATACAACCTGTGATGAAAATGATTGTAATCGAAATTATGCATTAATTCAAGTGACAAGAATATTCTGTTGTGATATAGTTTAAATGGTAAAACTATACTCTTATGATATAGATATAGAGATTAGAATGTCAAACTCAATCGGATGTTAATCATGTTAATAACATGAAAGATTTCACCAATAAAAAAAAATCATAACCATCTTTTAGAAGGTAAGATTATAAGAGGTCAATATTAATTGTTTATTATTATTTATTTTTTTTGCCCTCAGCTAGTTGACGTGGACAATATACTTTATGCACATAAGCACATTACACCTAAGAGTGAGACACCCTTTACACTAATAACTTAAAAATAAATATGTTAATAATTTAAAGTTAAGTTAAAAATATGTTAATCATTAAACAACCAAGTTAGTGACTAGCCTATGCTTGCATAAGGTACATAAACTAGCTTATTTGAAAACTATTAATATATGAAACCACTAAAATGGACCAGCAATATTGTTTGTTCATATGCTAATTGGGCATCCATTCTTGGAAGAATCCATGATCAATAATATGTTGGGCTGGAATTGAAACATGCATCTGATTATCCGAATCCACTGTGTTATACCTGAATCAAACCAAGGGAAATAACTAATTAAAAAGGTCATCATTCTGCTAACACAAGGTTTAATAAGATAAATTATTTTGTCTATTATTTTCAAGTTAACTCTATTGATAAAAAAGTTGCAGTGTCTTAATCTTAACCATTGAGAGTAGACAATCAAGTTTTAAGTGCGTACTTTAACTGCAAAATTGACCTCAAATTATAGATATGTTTTTAAAAATTCTCAAAAAAGAGAAAAGTTAGGTATTAATTAGTCTTCAAATATGAAAAGAAATACTTGAACCCTAGAAAACATTTTGCCACGAAAGATTGAAGTTATTTATGACGAATTGTGGCTATATTTGTAATGGTATGACATGTACTGGTAAATTGTAATTTCATTGTGTTTTTATTTTTTATTTTTAATGTCAATAGTTTGAGTTCTATTTTGAAGAGGGTTGTATATTTTGAGGTCAGGTTTGCAATGAGACTCTTATTATGAAATAGAGAAAGTATATCTTTACCTGAAATAATTACGTTAATGAATAAACCTTTAATTTAGAAGATGATTAGTGAAAAGATTAATATTCAACTATGCCAACACAAATAATTTTAATTATAAAGAGTAGTAAAATAATGTCTTTAGAGACAGAAATATACCCCATTTGCAATGATGAGTTGGTGCCCAAAGGCTGAGAGGATCCTTCTAATTGTGCAGGAAGATGGTCGTAGGAAAATGTTTGTTGCTCTCCCATCTCCCATGCTACTCGATGAGGTAATTGGGCAGCAAATTCCTCCAACTAATAACAAGAAAATTTAACATGCGTGTATGCGCGCACGCGCGCATACATGCATATGTATATATAACTATATAAGACACTAATTATCGTATATTCTTATGTAGCAAGATTATAAAAAAGCAGCACTATTTCCACATGCATTTTTTAATAGTTCTAACATAACACACATGTAGTGCCTATATAAGAATTAAATTACCAAATTTTCAAATGTTATGGGGCAGAGATAAAGTAAATTAAAGGTCTTAGTTAGTTTTAAAATTATTTTATAGCAATTGCTAGATCCATAAATATCACATTCGCTATATAGTGTGTATTGCGAAGGGGCGTGTGTATATGCGTAATTACCTTCCTTCCCAAGAATTTGTTAGACTCAATCAGCATTTGTTCCTGCAAAGGACAGACACATTAAAAAAAAAAAAAATTTGATTCAAAGAGATTTATATTGTCAGAGTAAAAACGTGCGCGATTATATAGTCAGCTTAAAGTGTCAAAAACTATTTTTAACGATATTTGTTCTGACAACATATTTCTTGCTCTGACATAGACAATTCAAAATGTGATACATTCTTAATTAGGCATATTTACATCCATACCCTCCTTTGAATATCAGCAAGCTCATCCAACATTAGCTGAGTCTGAAAAGCAAAATACAGAACATTTTTCAAACACAATTTATTGACATTTCAACTTAAAATGCAAAGACCCATTGTGGACCCTTTTATTTGTGTTATAAAACTTTTGTATTTCATTTTACTATGATAACATTTTTGTAGGGTTATAAAGTCACTGGCATTCGATATATTGTAATATTAGCATCGCATTCTCATGATATTTAGAACTTCTAAAGGAAAATTATATTTTGTTCAGAAAAGGGAGACTATATAAGAGCACTTATTAAAATTTAATTTAACTCAAGTAATTATTTATTAATTACTTATTATTTCTATCTTTTTTGTTTTTTACCTTGGCTGATCTAATATGATTCAATGACAATTCGACTTGTTTCTCAAGTAGCTCCAGGTCCTCCGAATTTAGTTTTTCCAGGTCATGTCCGAGAAGGTTTCTGCAGGAAATCAACAATATATTCATCCTATTTTATTATACATTATCTTGCCAATTATGATACATGGACAAGTCATCATATGTTGGCTTTGAGCTGATTTTAAGTAACCATATGAATGAATTACTACTAGTTCCGATCTGCAAAAAAGAGTTATAATTTAAAGAATAAAATTTGTTCAAAAGGAGTTACATTTTACATACGTAGATATATATATATATATATATATATATATATATATATATATATATATAT
>CM025786.1:21217114-21231496 GCA_014636745.2 Centella asiatica
TATATATATATATATATATATATATATATATATATATATATATATATGTATATGTGTGTGTGCGCGCGCGCGTGCGCGTGCGTGCGTGCGTGTGCACGTGCAATTATAATGCTATTATTTCTAAAATTTGTTATTGCAATTCTAGCTCTTGCCTTATATATCATCAATTCGAGTAACAAATTATAAAAACAAACTTATTATATGTGACTATAAATCTCAACCTTAATATTCACAAAAGAATCTTAAATGTAACTGTTTTTATGGAGTAGATGGAGTAAAATATAAAATAAACCTAGCTAGTCTTCATAATTCGTAAGGTTAGAGCTATTTGTTTAGAATAGCTAGTCTACATTAGTTTTGATGGGTTATTTTTCTACAAAGCTTGTATCTTTTTTTTAGCAAAGACAAAAGAAATTATATTACTGACAAAAAGTTCGTTCACAATCCAAAAGACTTAGATTGAGATTTGAGTACACTTTGAATAACATAACCAAAACATTATTAACTTACAACTTAATACAAACAAAATAGAAAAACAACAATTGAAGCTTGGCCTATTCCTTATATCTTGTATATGGTTCAATTTTTATGGACAAGTCTTTTTTATAAAGGTAATTTTTTAATAAAAAACATTCATCTTTGCTAAAGAAAAAAAGAAAAAAAAAAAAAGTAAACACATATATACAAGGTACCTTTGAGATTGTTGTAGAACGTCCATTCTTGTCTTCAGCCGTAGATATTCATGGTAGTTATTCTGTTTCATTCATACACGAAAATCAATTATATCATAAGATTGCATTAGCCATTAGTTTATAATAATACATTGTTTCTTTTGAGTACTTATATCTGATATTCAAATTATCTCGATTAATCTGGATTACATTAGTCAAAATCTGTCGCAAAATTACGGTTGTCAGTCCAATATGCACCAAAATGCCTTCTAAAAGTACATCGTGCTTACTTATTTATGTTCAGGGGCTCACCTGTAACTTGATGTATACTTGGTGGGCATAACTACACAAGTGCAAACTCGACGACACCTAGGCCAAACTCAATTGGCTCAAACATGGTTGAACTGGAAATAGTAAAGAGAGAAGATCATGGAAGCACAGTTAATGGCTCTTCAAAGAAGTACAAAGGAAAGTTGTCTCGAGAACTCAACAAAGTCAAGGGCCCAGGGCAAGCCAGTCGCATCTCCATTTCAACAACAAATGATCGACTCGTATTCTAACCAATGGAAGATAGTTTCTCTTTCAACTACGGAGGTAGAGTATATATATATATATAGCATGCATGCCTGGAAAGACGTTAGAGAAATCACCAAGTATTCCAAGCTGCTCATAGATTAGCACACTTGGGGGCATTGATTTGTAAATTTGTATGAACCTAACTAATGCCTAGTGTAATAATAATAATAATAATAATAAAATAATCGAGTTATAGTAGTGATGGTTGAATCTTACCAATTAAATCAATATTTTTATAATCTGAGTTATAGTATATGTGTCTGTATTTATACGACTACAAAAATAATCACCAAGAGATAGTTTGGGTGGTAAAACTTCCTTGTCCCCAAGAACATTATAGTCGGAGACTGGGGAGGTTTGATACTTGGTACTTTATGTTACTGTTGTATGAGATAATCATGGAGTACTTGCAATGCACAAAAATGGGAAAAAAAGAAATACTAATAAAAAAAATGAAAAAAAAACAGCTAGAGTAGAATTTATATATGTTGAGCAACCTGGTTGTCGCTCACAGCTGGTTGAGTGGTGTCCAGCAAACCATAACTGCACCTTTGATATTTGTCAATTGTTTTAAGCATGCTGAAATGGAAGAAATAAATGGACCACAATGAGAATCTGCTTTTCCGGTGAAGTAATTGTCCTATAAAATCTTAAGAGTAAACACAGAACATTCAAATGCGTATGCAAATTACTGTATTTTAAGTAAATAATCATTAAACTTATATATAAATTTGTTTAAGTTGAAGTGATACAATCATTATTACATTTGTATACTCTATAGTTTATAACAAAAACTATTTCACAACTTTTTTCCAAACTTTATGAATCGCACAAATCTGAAAGTTTAATATTTAATTATCTGTTCTTTTTTTTTTATAAGCAAAAAAGATTTAATATTTAATTATTTATTCTAAATCTATCTAATTTTAGAACAAATAAAGTAGAGGAAATAGCATAGTCATTCGCGTGGATACGATTATTGCCAATCATTATAACATGGAAATAATATTAAGGGTTTCTAAAGACGTGTAGCTTAATTTAACCCTATCTCCCTAATTGACCACTAAAATGGCTCCATACTTGCACTGCAAAACATCACACCTCTCTGCAAAAAACTTTATATCATTGATTGGGTGTTCGAGTTAATTCTTTGTTCCCTCTTAATATACCAACTCAATTCTAACCTAATTGTTACCCATGAAGTCCTGGTTTTATCCCTTAACATAATTGTTTGTTACACAGTTAAGAATTAATAAGAGAGACCTATAAAATCGACATATATAGATCTCGATCAAATTCTCAACAGAAAAACAGAAAATAGACTCTAAATTTCTTAATTATAGAATCAGTTTCCTTGTTAAAGTTAGAAACAAATAAACTTTGTACCAAGCTTACATAATTCTTTTTGAAAATTATATGATCTCCACATACTATATATATATATATATAGAGACAGAGAGATGGAGAGACATACACACACATCTGTGTGTATATTTGTATATTCATATGTTAGTGATTATAAAGAGTTAGAAGAGAGAGACATATACATATACATACATACATACATACATACATACATATATATATATATATATATATATATATATATATATATATATATATAAAGTAAAAATACCTAGGAGTGCTACAGTACTCATAGAGCTTGCCATGATTAGAGAAGATGATGAGAGCAACTTCAGCATCACAAAGAACAGACAGCTCATAAGCTTTCTTGAGCAGCCCATTTCTTCTCTTGGCAAAAGTCACTTGCCTGTTTATTTTATTCTCTATCCTCTTCAACTCCACTCTTCCTCTTCCCATCTTAATTCTCTCTCCTTTTTTGTGTTATGTTCTTCTACTCTTGGTTAAGAGCTGGAAGACTTTCACAAGTATGGTTACTAATATTTGAACATCTTATATCAGAAAAGAAAGAAGAAAGAGAGAAAGTGTGCCTCTGTATGTGTGTCAGTGTGTGTTTGTGGATACCTCATCTTTTATTGCATATTCCAAACACCATGTGATAATATGGTTATGTTACACCAGCACATTTAATGATTGTCTCATGTAATATATATATATATATTACATATATATATATATATATATCTCACTCCTCTCTATGTATGAGGGATTTATCTTCTCATATTTTATAGATGAAAACATTCCATGTTGGTGCACGGACCTGTCAAACTTTAACTCAACCACAAGAAACATAAAAGTAGAAGAGAGAGAAAAGAAAATTGTGGGGAAAGTACGAGAGTAAAAAAATAATTTATTATGTGTAAAATTTTAATTGAGATAAAAATAAAAGTTAATGTAAGATGTGAATTTAAAAATATACATATATTATGAAAATAAATAAAGTAAATAATAGATCTTATACATAAATGATCTAACAAATAGTATAAGATTCATTTCATTCTCATCAAATCAAAGGTAACGTTACTGGCTGAATTATTGCATGAATAACATGATGACGTCTAAAAATTAATGAGTCTAATGACCTTAATTATTAGTCTTAACTCATGGCATGATGACAAGTATGCTAAAAATTCACATATAATAGAATTATCATATATTAATTGCTAAGTGTGAATTGGACACGAGGTTGCGATTTTTTCTCAACTTAGAATTTTGGGTAATGACTTGTAAACCCAAATGCCCAAAATATATTTTGACTGATTCAAAACATTAAACACCACAATTATTAATTTCTTATATATGAATTATTACTAAATGAGTACTACTCATTGAAATTATCGTACTGAAATGTTTAGTTGAAATTTGAAAACAATATATAGCGTTTGGATTGTAGTAGGTCTTGGCCTTCAACATAAAAGGAGTTAATTACAACAACGGTGGTGCTGAAATTGACGTGTCACATACTTCATGCGAGACTACAGCAATTTAAGGAATCATTTAATTAAGGAAGTAGGTATTAGTTTATTGACATAATGACACAAAAAAATCTATAAATCTATTTATTTTTTAACACTTTAGCTCTTGATATATATATATATTTTAATTTAAATAAAAATTGTTAATACACCCCTTTTTATATTAGTCTTGCTTAAAGAACATTGAATTTAATTTTATAAGAATTGATGATTTAATATAGTTCTTGCTTAGTTTGTGTAAAACGACTTAGAAAAATATCAAACTTCTTAGGTGGATATAATTTTAGTTAAACAAGAATTTTTTATCACTAAGTGAAAACTCTGCTCATCAATCAAGAGAAGAATGCTGAAGTTATGAAAAAACCTTCGAAGGACAGAGTTGCTTAGAATAGAAATAAGTAAAGTCTTATATAGTAAGATACTTTACTAAGATTCAAGTAAGGATGTATTAGATTTATCAGACTAGGCCAAATTATCTGCTAATGACTTATTATCCGCTGAAAGGCCAAATTATCTATTGATGACTAATTATCCACTGAAGACCAAATTATTTGATGATGACCAAACATCTGTACTACTGCTTGAAGATCAATACAAGTCAAAAGGAACTGCTGTAAAGGTACAAATCACTGTCAAGAGCAGTACAACTCTAACATATCTATTTCAAATTTCCAACATATAAATTTTTGGAGTAGTATAAATAAGAGTCATAAATTTCATTTATGACTTATGAACAATTAAGAAATTGCTCTGACAATCTGACATTCTAAATGTTCAACAAGATACGAATTTACAAGTTTGAACAAGTGCTATCTAATCTGCTCAAAAAAGAGTTTACTGCTTTACTTAGAGATAACAAACAAGATATTTTATCTTCTCTCGATCTGTGTGACTTAAGTCGATCTAAGTGATCTATTGTATTTAAGACTAAGTGTCATGCTGTATTGTGGTATGTGTGAACAATTAATAAGTGCATTCTCAAGAAAAAGAGAAAAAGAATGGAATAGAATTAGACCAAACCATTATAAAAATCTTTTTATTCTCTTTTTTTTACTACTCTTTATTTAGTCTGCTCATTCCTCTGTCCCTACTTAGACTTTGCTAATCATTTTTAGCAAAGACTTGATCAATATTGTCACTTTAAGTCATTTTGTTTGTTTTACTAAGGGGTATTTTGTTAATATTTCACTGCTAACTGTTTTCAAAACTTAAGTAAGATCTTTTATAAGCATTAAGGCTTTTAATTTGCTATTTTTATAAGCAAACTTTTAATTTTTGAAAAATACTATCCAACCCCTTCTAATATTTTTTCCTTTGGGACCTAACACAAACTTTTAAAACGATTATAAATGTGTCATAATTTAAATTTTAAATAAAACCTCAACTCTGATTTGTTAAAATCATAATTGGAGTCCCATGTCATCCAATACAGAAATTAGGAAAAATTAATTACACATTGGCTCCATCTATAAATTTACATGACAAGAGTCAACATGCAAGTTGAAATTAAGTCATTTCGACACATTTATTACGGTGTTTATGTTAAAAATCCTAAATCATATTTTAAACATTTTTCTGGTCACTCGATTGGACCTTAAACATTGCAACCTTTCACATATAATTTCACATACAATATATACCCCTACCAATAATTTCACTATAGCAAGCTTAGATATTACAGCTTTTGGGACAAAATCAAAGTTGCACGATTTTATTTTACTTTTTGTTTACAAAGTATTGAGGTTCTCTGTTTGTCTCTCTGTCTATCTCTAAACTCACACGTTCTCCATGATTTTTAAGTCTAACAACTAAATATTACTCTATTTACTGATAATTCATATATATATATATTGAACAAATATATTCCTTCATTTGTTAAAAGAGTAACTTTTCTCTCTAAAAGATTCGTTGAATTGCTTTTCTATTTCTCAATGTTTTTGTCAACTTTAATATTGTTATATCAACTAATTCTGTTACCTATGTCCGCTTTCTCGTGTTCAGGTTGCAAGCAAGACATTTTGTCAGTTTTTTTTTTTCTAAAACATAATGGCATGCTTTTGGAGGGGCAGATTAGTCTTTTGATATTAATTTCTCTGTCGTCGTCATCATTATGCTAAAATGATAAATCATTGTCATCGTCATTGTCAAGAAAAAATGATTAATTATTCATTGAAGTCGTCGCCATCATCATGCTAAAATGATAATTCGTCATCATCGTTGTCATCATGACATCATCAATCTTGTTGAACCTAAGAGGTAAAATATTAGAAAGCATTAAATAGAGATTTATAAATTTTATTTTTTAAAATTGAAGAAGACTACTAAAGAGAATATCATATATGTATGTATGTACATACGTACGTACGCATGTATATGAGACTCGATTAATAGCTCATGTTAGTTAGAATTACCTTATTTCTTTTTTGGATCGGCAAAAATATCAATTTTATTAGATGAACTCACGCAAAATAAATATGACTAGACAAAATGATTTGTACTAGAAAACCAAAACAAGGCAAGATGAATGGTTGTGATAAGTGTTGTCCGCTCTTTCAAAAAGCATAGTCCGCCTGTTAAAGCATTGGATGATATGTGTTATGATGAATGATTTGCTGATGCCAAATTTGATTTTATTGCAGGCATTATCCAAGTATGTAATATTATGGTCTTGAAGTAGATTGGTTTTCCATGTTTTGAAGAAACTGAAGTTAAGTTTTGATTTGGCTAGTGTTGGATGGACTTGAGCAGTGCATTAAGAGGAGCTGACTTTTTGGGTTAATGTGGAGACTTCAAGTTGATGTGGAGATTTGCTGGGTGCCTTGAAACACAGAGAATAAGATGATAGAAATAATTAACATGATTAATATTAGGAGAGGTGATTCAATTAATTCATTTTCTCAAGAGATTACATATAGAATGTAGTCTATTTATAGTCTAACATAATATGATAAAGATAACAATAAAATGATGATAAGGGTTTAATCTTTGTCTTATTGATAAGCTAACATCTATAACTAAATATTCATAACTATTGGCACTCAAAAATAGGGCATAAGTTATTGGACCTAGTAAAATACACACGGGTGCCCTACCCATTCTAGAGGCCCAACATGGAAACCACAAATTGATCAGATTGCATGTACGATTCCATAACTAGTTAGGTAGTGCATGAGATCCCCTATAATTAAAGGAAGAAAGAAACTTAATCAATGTAGACTTAGGTTTTCCATAATAATTGACTATTGGGTAAGTATAAATAGACATTAATCAAGGACCAAGGTACGTGATAACACACACTGCTCTAGCTCTCTCCCATACGAAACCCTAAGGCTCTCACTGTTAATTCTCAAGAATACTTACTCTCGCGTAGGAGCTTTCCCCCAACGACAAACCGTCGTTGGGTTAACCAGTGTTCTCTGTCTTTGCAAGCTTTCTGAGGATCGTGGAAACCCTACGCTTGGATTTTTGAGGGTCAACATTGGCGCTAGAAAGATGGCCTTTTAGCGTTTTGTGTTTAAGATCATCTTTAACTAAATACTCAGCCATGTCAACTCCCACCTCTCATGCGAAATCTTCTATGCCCATATCTCATGGGAAATCTTCCCAAGCTAAGTCCTCAAAACATACTTCTCATGCAAAGTCAACTACTCATCAAGGAAAAGGATCCTCGAAGCCAAAGGGTACTACTATTTCCTCCATGGATCTAGAGGGTGTCATCCCCCATCAATCCAACATAGACACTGAGAATGTGGCAAAAGCCGCTAAGGACAACGAAACATTGGTCATTACCACCAAAGTGTAGAAAAAGAGCAAGTTAGGCTCCTTTTGGACAAACAAAAACAACTATGCCTCCAACAAATTGACAACGAAAATAATTTAGCCGCTTTACAAAAGAAAGAGGAAGAAGATAAGGATGACGTCAACTTTCATCATCGGCGTCACTCTCGCCCGCCCATGTTGAAGAGAGGTCGTAGCTATTCTAGTTCTCCATCCACTGTCTGATGTCGTCTGGAGAAGTTATAGCACAAACTTGACGAGGGATCCCATTCTTGACATTGCATCATGGGAAATCCCCCTTTATTCGTGAGATCGAAGAGGCTATCATCGAAAAAGACTATAAAATACCCTCTCTTAAGTTTTATGACAACACTAGTGATCCCATCAATCATACTACCTCGTCCGAGATAGTTACGAAAGCCTATGACCATGACGACGACATCATGTGCCAGTTGTTCATTTCTACCCTCAAGAAGGCTGCTCATGAATAGTTCACCAACCTTCCAACCAGGTGCATTTCTTCATGGAACAGCCTCAAGAGGAAGTTCCATGATCGGTTTGGTTCTAGCAGACGCTAGGTTAAGAAGATGACTTCCCTCATCCAAATTCGACAGAGAAACAATGAGACATTGAGAAAGTTTATCTGTAGATTCCAAGATGCAACCGCAAAAATACCTGACCTCAACTCAAACCAAGCGATAAGTTTCCTCACTATTGGCCTTAACCCCGACAGGTCTACGAAGTTCATCAAAGACCTTATCAAAGCTTTTCTAAGGACTCTATCCCAAGCCTTTCATATGGTTGAGGACCATATGAAGGTAGAGGAGGCAATCGCGTACCTAAAAATGGGTTATAGACGTTATGACGATAACGAAAACAATAACAACATCGGGAACCATGACTTCAAGGGTAAACACCCCAACTCCTAGAAAAACAACAATGATGAGAAGGGAAAGAAGCAGCGGTACAATCAAAAGAAGACGCTATGAGATGTGAACAAAACTTATACTCTGCTCAATGTTCCTTAGGCTCAGATTCTTGATGAGATCCGACACGAGGTCTTCTTCGTCCAACCCCATGCCATCAAAGTGTTCGGTAAAACATGAAATAGTCCCAAGTACTGCGAATACCACCAGGAGTGGGGGAACAACATCGAGGAATGTTTCAACCTTAGGATGTCCATTGAAACGAACATCCAAAATGGAAATTTGGCTAGATATGCAGCGAACGCTTCTCGATAGTATGGAAATCCATTCTATCATTTAAAGTTACCACCTGCCCAAGGAGTGGTAGATGACATCATTGGAAGAGGCGAATTTTCTTTTTCCAATTGAGAAAAGAAAACGTTTACTAAGTCTGTTCAATTATGTCAAACTTGACCAGATCAAGAATGTCGTCCGCAACCATTACCTTATTTGACGAAGATTACTACCGAGCATGGTCAAGCCACATGTATATACCCTAGTCATCACCGTACAGGTGGGAACCATGGACCTTTGTCGTATCCTCGTCGATAACGAAAGCTCGGTAGATATCCTCTTCATCTATGCTTACAATAGACTAGACTTATAAGGCAAAAAATTAGAATTGTGCAATGAATCACCCTTCTATAGCTTTAGAAACAACATCGTACCTATTACGGGAACCATAAAGATGACAGCGGTGTTCGAAGATGCTTCTTGCTAGTTTGTTATCCCGATCAAGTTCTATGTGGTGAACATAGAAAGCAAGTACAATACCATACTTGATTGGCCTACCTTATCATTTCTCCTAGTATTAACTTCTATTTCATACCTCATGAAATTTCCTACCCCCAATGGTGTTGGATCGGTCCACAAAAACCAAGAAATAGCTTAGAGATGTTATGTCCATAACTTGGTGTCCAATAACGTCAGTGTTAGTAAATAAAAAAACAATAAAGTTATCGAATTAGAACCCTTCACCGAAAGAGATTCAGACAACCTAAAGCCGATAGAAGAAATAGAACCCATTGAACTCTTCCCCTGAAATCCAGAGAAACTTGTGCGCATTAGCCTCGGACTTGATCCCGTCGTCCATAATCAACTTATTGCCTTGTTGAGGGAATACTCAGACATTTTCACATGGAGTCCTAGTGACATGCCCGAGTTAAGCCGAGACGTAGTCGAGCGTCGTATGAATGTTCGACCTGGTGCGATAGTAATGCAACAAAATCGAAGGGTGTTCGCACTCGACTGACAATTAGCCATTGGCCAAGAAATCCAAAAGTTGCTCGATGTCAGCTCTATCATTGAAGTAGACTACCCAGAATGTCTTGCCAATGTGGTAATGGTCTCAAAGAGCAACGGGAAGTGATTGGTCTATGTGGACTATGCTTACCTCAACAAAGTTTGCCCTAACGATTTTTACCCCTTGCCCAACATAGACTAACTGATTTATGCCATTGCGGGTCATGGATTACTTGGCTTCCTCAATGCCTTCTCAGGATATCATCAGATCTTGATGTGCGAGGAAGACATCTTAAAAACTTCTTTCATCACTTACCGAGGTATCTATGCATATAGGGTTATGCCCTTCAGATTAATTAATGCAGGAGCAACATACCAGAGAATGGTGAACAAGGTGTTCCACTCCTGAATAGGGACTATTATGGAGGTCTACATCGACAACATGATTGTCAAGTCAGTTCAAAAGACCCATTACGTTGCGGACCTCAGGTGGTATTTTAGCGTGATCAGAGCGCACAACATGTGATTAAACCCCATGAAATACACCTTCGGTTATTAGGAAGAAAGTTCCTTGGGTACATATTAAGCTAACGAGGAATCGATGCTAATCTAGAAAAAATAAAGGCCATCCTCAAAATGCAACCACTAAGGACAAGGAAAGAAGTGTAGAGGTTAATCCAAAGTTTGGCAGCACTAAGAAGGTTCATGGGAGGAAACAATTTGGGGAGGACTTTGGGGAGGAAACAATTTTGAGTGGACCTCGGAATGCCAAGACACCTTCAATGCCATTAAGAGGTATTTATCCTCGCCTCCCCTCGTCTCAAAACCTCTCCCCATCGAGAACCTATTATGTATCTCTCTACTAGCGAATCTGCGATAGGTCCAACTCTCATCTGAGATGAAGCAGGAGAACAGAAATCCATATATTACGTGAATCATGCTCTAAGAGATGCTGAAATGAGGTATCCTAACCTCGAAAAGCAAGCTTACGCTCTAATCACTACGAGCCAAAAAGTCATGTCTTATTTTCAAGACCAAGTCATTGTAGTTCGAATAGATCAGCCTTTATGTCAGATTCTACAATAGCCAGAGAGATCAGGAAGGTTAGCCGCCTGGTCAATCTAGCTCAGTCAATTTCACCTCGAATATCAACCTCGGTATGCGATCAAAGCCCAAACATTCATCGATTTTATTATTAAGTGCTCCTTCCCATTAGAGACGGAGGTAAATCTTGCACTAGAGTCGAAAGTCAACTTCTAAGAAGAGAATGTGTGGAAATTATACATTGATGGTTCCTCTACGTTCATCAGAAGTGGTGCAGGCTTTGTCCTTATCTCACCAGAAGGGTTCAAGGTTAAACAATTTGTGAAATTCGACTTCATGGTGACGAATAATGTCCCACAGTACAAAGCACTTCTAGCTGGACTTTGCCTTACCAAGAGCCTCTAGGTGAAAATCCTACTAATTTATAGTGACTCTCAATTGGTAACGAGGCAAGTCCTAGGAGAATACGAAGCTCAGAAAGCCCACACGACACTGTACTTGAAAAAGGTACAAAACTTGTTAGCTAGTATGCCCTCTTATCAAGTCTAAGTCATTCCCTAAGCTGAAGACCCTACACTTGGATTTTTGAGCGTCAACAATAACTATTATCTAATAGCCTTAAATCAATGGGAGAATTAGGATGGATTCCATAAATTTAAAAGAGAAACCTAGAGTTTTATTTCATAATGGAAAATGTAATGGTAATGGATGTTGTGGACTAACCCAAGTGCAAAATCATATATTGTCGAGGGATCTAATCTCGTGGGGGTGAGAATTGGAGTAGTATTAGAAGGGATTTCATTGATTAAAAAAATATGCATGATAATGATTGAAAAAGAGTTTGATTTTTGAATGAAGTTACACGCCTAGTTCATTTTATTAGTTTATAAGTTTACTCAAAAATTATTTAATAATTCAGTTGATTGAATTGTAGGTGTACACCTAAAATATTTATATATTTAGGGTTTTCATTGATTTTCTAGAGTTATATTTTCCTTGAACACGTCCAGAATTTGCGTTAATTTTGAATTTTCCTTTTCTTACATCGAAAATGTGAGAGAAGATCGGAGTCACGTTCCTAGTATACATATCATTTGATCTCTCAAGTTGTAAACAAATTCACAAACACGTTATTAATGGAGGTATTCTGTAATAATTAAGATTTCTCAAGGATTTAAGTTCAAATCTATTTGTTAATTGTTACTCTATGTAAAAGGGTGTAAAAGGGTGAAGAAGAAATAGTTCAATTTTTTACAACTGGTCATTGTCGAGCACAAGATGATCTAGGGCCGCGCAGTTCGAGTCTGTACCCTTCTTCTTCAATTATATCTAATTTAGATTTTCACATCCTTTATTTCTTTTATCGTTTGTTTTTACCTTCTTGTAATATGAAATTTTTTTCTGCAATTTTACTTAAATTATTTGCTATTATTCTTAGATGTTTCTATTTTTTTTAATTATAATTATGGTTTAATTATGTATGCTAGCCCTAGCTTAGTTATACGTTTTACAGGTTATATTAAATGCTGGGATACTATTTAATTATTATTATGTAGTTTAGTTTTAGTAGTGTGTTTAAATTGTGTACTCTTCTTTCAAGTTTGTTTTCTTAAGTAGATCAATTTATTAGGTCATCAAAGTTTTGTACTTTTTTTTTCCTAATTTGATAGGTTATTAGTTGTTTTAATTCACATGCACACACGTCGCTTGTGATGTTTATTTTTATATTTACCACATGATTTATTTTAGTTGTTAGTTGCTTGTGAAAGAGGAGTCATGGTAATATGGGATTGTAATATGGGATTCTATGGAAGTCAGGGGTGCCTATTTCACCTCGATTAATCACGACCTGAAATGAATTAAAGGATTTTATTTTTCTTTAAATTTCGAATGAGTTGATACACCTATTTTTTTCGTCGCCTTTATTATCCAAAACCACAAAAAGCATTTAATTATTTCTCCAAAAACCCGGACGAGAGTGACTGCTAGATGGGTTGATAATACATGATGAATCATTTCTTTTTTGTAAGATCTACCGTTTTATCCTTATTTGTGTCGTCTATAACCAATATAACCAATGATAGATTAATCAAATACATTCAATTCAAGTTTTTCATTCAATTGATCTTTTTTCTTTACTCCTATTTTCCAAAAATTGAAACTCCTACTTTCATTTTATTTCTATACAAATCTTTTGGTCTACTTTTTCTTGTAATTATAATTTCTATTAATTAATTTTTTTTTGTGGTAAAAAAAAAAGATACGTGTGTGTATATATATAAATCTACATATATAACGTATTAATGTATATGAATTAATATAATGTATTAATGTGTTAATACATAAAATTAATTGTCGCCAGAAATCTTTTTTTTGTAACGAGAAAATTTATACCAATTTAAATAAATAAAAAATCTTGGGAAGAAGCATCTCTCCCACATTTTTTCACATTGTTTAGAAGGAAGAAGATTAAATAATTTTATTTAATAGAGGTCTTTTTTAATAAATGATTTAAAATGTGCCCCTATTTATGAAGAACAATGTTGGGTGGACCAAGAAATATATGAGCCTATTCAGTTTAAATGCTACTGAAAATATATCCGCGCGTTCAAAATTTTGAATTTTAATTTGGGGAGAAAATTTTTCCTAAACAATATTGATATAAACATGTCCATCGGCCAACTCATTCATAAATATACAATTAAGTTTTTTTAGAGTAAATTAAGTTGTTGCATAGCAATACCCATTTACAAACCACCCAAATCTGAGAATAGCTCATTATAGGTGTCTAGTCACAATCGCAGAATAGAAGTTCTCATTTCATGGCCTATGCAGATCCATAATCAGAGGGTCTACAATCCCACTACAATGGAAGTTGCAGCCGCCAAATTAGACATATAAGAAAATAAAACAAAATTTAAATGAAGTTAAGATTTTCAAGGAATAACTTAACCTTTTTGAAAATGAAAACCAATATATATTCTTGAAGCATACTACATTATATAATTCTGATGAAAAACGTGTATGTATAAAAGAGAACTTAAACCCGAAAACAGATATGCTTATTTAACAACTTATTGAAAAAAAAAAAAAAGTGGACTTTTTTGCTTTCATTAAAAACTTAAAATTTCACGTTCAATGAAGGATATCTCACATTTCATTAATATATATATATATATATATATATATATATATATATATATATATATA